>JBBPBP010000004.1:37320545-37347518 GCA_037974735.1 Cicer chorassanicum | reverse complement strand
TCAACCAATGACACAAAATCAATTATTGGATGCACAAGATTGTTTAAAAACCCTAAGTGGATTAGAATAAGTCTAGGGAGGACGAAAATGACCTAAATGTTCAACCAATGACCCAAAATCACTTATTGGATGCACAAGATTAGTTAAAAACCTTAAGTGGATTAGAATAAGCATGGGGAAACCGAAAATGACCTAAATGTTCAACCAATGACACAAAATCACTTGTTGGGTATACAAGATTGGTTTAAAACCGTAATAGGATTAGAATAAGCCTAGGGAGGACGAAAATGACCTAAATGTTTAACCAATGACACAAAATCACTTATATGATGCACAAGATTGGTTAAGAACCCTAATTGGATTCGAATAAGCCTAGGGAGAACAAAAATGACCTAAATGTTCAACCAATGACACAAAATCAATTATTGGATGCACAAGATTGTTTAAAAACCGGAATTGGATTAGAATAAGCCTAGGGAGGACGAAAATGACCTAAATATTCAACCAATGACACAAAATCAATTATTGGACGCACAAGATTGTTTAAAAACCCTAAGTGGATTAGAATAAGTCTAGAGAGGACGAAAATGACCTAAATGTTTAACCAATGACACAAAATCACTTATTGGATGCACAAGATTAGTTTTAAACCTTAAGTGGATTAGAATAAGCATGGGGAGACCGAAAATGACCTAAATGTTCAACCAATGACACAAAATCACTTGTTGGATACACAAGATTGGTTTAAAACCGTAATAGGATTAGAATAAGCCTAGGGAGGACGAAAATGACCTAAATGTTTAACCTATGACACAAAATCACTTATTGGATGCACAAGATTGGTTAAAAACCCTAATTGGATTCGAATTAGCCTAGGGAGGACGAAAATGACCTAAATGTTCAACCAATGACACAAAATCAATTATTGGATGCACAAGATTGTTTAAAAACCCTAAGTGGATTACAATAAGACTAGGGAGGACGAAAATGACCTAAATGTTCAACCAATGACACAAATCACTTATTGGATGCACAAGATTGGTTAAAAACCCTAATTGGATTCGAATAAGCCTAGGGAGAACGAAAATGACCTAAATGTTCAACCAATGACACAAAATCAATTATTGGATGCACAAGATTGTTTAAAAACCCTAAGTGGATTACAATAAGACTAGGGAGGACGAAAATGACCTAAATGTTCAACCAATGACACAAAATCACTTATTGGAGGCACAAGATTAGTTAAAAACCTTAAGTGGATTAGAGTAAGCATGGGGAGACCGAAAATGACCTAAATATTCAACCAATGACACAAAATCACTTATTCGATGCACAAGATTGGTTAAAAACCCTAATTTGATTAGAATAAGCCTTGGGAGGACGAAAATGATCTAAATGTTCAACTAATGACACCAAATCACTTATCAGATGCACAAGATTGGTTAAAAACCCGAATTGGATTTGAATAAGCCTAGGGAGGAGAAAAATGACCTAAATATTCAACCAATGACACCAAATCAATTATTGGATGCAAAAGATTGTTTAAAAACCCGAATTGGATTAGAATAAGCCTAGGGAGGACGAAAATGACCTAAATGATCAACCAATGACACAAAATCAATTATTGGATGCACAAGATTGGTTAAAAACCCGAATTGGATTAGAATAAGCCTTGGAAGGACGAAAATGACCTAAATGTTCAACCAATGACACAAAATCACTTATTGGATGCACAAGATTGGTTAAAAACCCTAATTGGATTCGAATAAGCCTAGGGAGGACGAAAATGACCTAAATGTTCAACCAATGACACAAAATCAATTATTGGATGCACAAGATTGTTTAAAAACCCTAAGTGGATTACAATAAGACTAGGGAGGACGAAAATGACCTAAATGTTCAACCAATGACACAAAATCACTTATTGGATGCACAAGATTAGTTAAAAACCTTAAATAGGATTAGAATAAGCATGGGGAGACCGAAAATGACCTAAATGTTCAACCAATGACACAAAATCACTTGTTGGATACACAAGATTGGTTTAAAACCGTAATAGGATTAGAATAAGCCTAGGGAGGACGAAAATGACCTAAATGTTTAACCAATGACACAAAATCACTTATTGGATGCACAAGATTAGTTAAAAACCTTAAGTGGATTAGAATAAGCATGGGGAGACCGAAAATGACCTAAATATTCAACCAATGACACAAAATCACTTATTCGATGCACAAGATTGGTTAAAAACCCTAATTGGATTAGAATAAGCCTTGGGAGGACGAAAATGACCTAAATGTTCAACCAATGACACAAAATCACTTATTGGATGCACAAGATTGGTTAAAAACCCGAAATGGATTTGAATAAGCCTAGGGAGGACAAAAATGACCTAAATATTCAACCAATGACACAAAATCAATTATTGGATGTACAAGATTGTTTCAAAACCCGAATTGGATTAGAATAAGCCTAGGGAGGACGAAAATGACCTAAATATTCAACCAATGACACAAAATAAATTATTGGATGCACAAGATTGTTTAGAAACCCTAAGTGGATTAGAATAAGTCTAGGGAGGACGAAAATGACCTAAATGTTTAACCAATGACACAAAATCACTTATTGGATGCACAAGATTAGTTAAAAACCTTAAGTGGATTAGAATAAGCATGGGGAGACCGAAAATGACCTAAATGTTCAACCAATGACACAAAATCACTTGTTGGATACACAAGATTGGTTTAAAACCGTAATAGGATTAGAATAAGCCTAGGGAGGACGAAAATGACCTAAATGTTTAACCAATGACACAAAATCACTTATTGGATGCACAAGATTGGTTAAAAACCCTAATTGGATTCGAATAAGCCTAGGGAGGACGAAAATGACCTAAATGTTCAACCAATGACACAAAATCACTTATTGGATGCACAAGATTGGTTAAAAACCCTAATTGGATTCGAATAAGCCTAGGGAGGACGAAAATGACCTAAATGTTCAACCAATGACACAAAATCACTTGTTGGATGCACAAGATTGGTTAAAAATCTTAATAGGATTAGAATAAGCCTAGGGAGGACAAAAATGACCTAAATGTTCAACCAATGACACAAAATCAATTATTGGATGCACAAGATTGTTTAAAAACCCTAAGTGGATTAGAATAATCCTAGGGAGGACGAAAATGACCTAAATGTTCAGCCAATGACACAAAATCAGTTATTGGATGTACAAGATTGGTTAAAAACTTTAAGTGGATTAGAATAAGCATGGGGAGACCGAAAATGACCTAAATGTTCAACCAATGACCCAAAATCACTTATTGGATGCACAAGATTGGTTAAAAACACTAATTGGATTTGAATAAGCCTTGGGAGGACAAAAATGACCTAAATGTTCAACCAATGACACAAAATCACTTTTTGGATGCACAAAATTGGTTAAAAACCTTAGGTGGATTAGAATAAGCATAGGGAGACCGAAAATGACCTAAATGTTCAACCAATGACACAAAATCACTTATTGGATGCACAAGATTGGTTAAAAACCCTAATTGGATTCGAATAAGCCTAGGGAGGACGAAAATGACCTAAATGTTCAACCAATGACACAAAATCACTTGTTGGATGCACAAGATTGGTTAAAAATCTTAATAGGATTAGAATAAGCCTAGGGAGGACAAAAATGACCTAAATGTTCAACCAATGACACAAAATCACTTATCTGATGCACAAGATTGGTTAAAAACCTTAAGTGGATTAGAATAAGCCTAGGGATGACGAAAATGACCTAAATGTTCAACCAATGACACAAAATATCTTGTTGGATGCACAAGATTGATTAAAAACCCTAATTGGATTAGAATAAGCCTTGGGAGGACGAAAATGACCTAAATGTTCCACCAATGACACAAAATCACTTGTTGGATGCACAAGATTGGTTAAAAATCTTAATAGGATTACAATAAGCCTAGGGTGGACGATAATGACCTAAATGTTCAACCAATGACACAAAATCACTTATTGGATGCACAAGATTGGTTAAAAACCCTAATAGGATTAGAATAAGCCTAGGGAGGACGCAAATGACCTAAATGTTCGGACAATGACACAAAATCAATTATTGGATGCACAAGATAAGTTAAAAACCTTAAGTGGATTAGAATAAGCATGGGGAGACCGAAAATGACCTAAATGTTCAACCAATGACACAAAATCACTTGTTGGATATACAAGATTGGTTTAAAACCGTAATAGGATTAGAATAAGCCTAGGGAGGACGAAAATGACCTAAATGTTTAACCAATGACACAAAATCACTTATTGGATGCACAAGATTGGTTAAGAACCCTAATTGGATTCGAATAAGCCTAGGGAGAACGAAAATGACCTAAATGTTCAACCAATGACACAAAATCAATTATTGGATGCACAAGATTGTTTAAAAACCGGAATTGGATTAGAATAAGCCTAGGGAGGACGAAAATGACCTAAATATTCAACCAATGACACAAAATCAATTATTGGACGCACAAGATTGTTTAAAAACCCTAAGTGGATTAGAATAAGTCTAGAGAGGACGAAAATGACCTAAATGTTTAACCAATGACACAAAATCACTTATTGGATGCACAAGATTAGTTTTAAACCTTAAGTGGATTAGAATAAGCATGGGGAGACCGAAAATGACCTAAATGTTCAACCAATGACACAAAATCACTTGTTGGATACACAAGATTGGTTTAAAACCGTAATAGGATTAGAATAAGCCTAGGGAGGACGAAAATGACCTAAATGTTTAACCTATGACACAAAATCACTTATTGGATGCACAAGATTGGTTAAAAACCCTAATTGGATTCGAATTAGCCTAGGGAGGACGAAAATGACCTAAATGTTCAACCAATGACACAAAATCAATTATTGGATGCACAAGATTGTTTAAAAACCCTAAGTGGATTACAATAAGACTAGGGAGGACGAAAATGACCTAAATGTTCAACCAATGACACAAATCACTTATTGGATGCACAAGATTGGTTAAAAACCCTAATTGGATTCGAATAAGCCTAGGGAGAACGAAAATGACCTAAATGTTCAACCAATGACACAAAATCAATTATTGGATGCACAAGATTGTTTAAAAACCCTAAGTGGATTACAATAAGACTAGGGAGGACGAAAATGACCTAAATGTTCAACCAATGACACAAAATCACTTATTGGAGGCACAAGATTAGTTAAAAACCTTAAGTGGATTAGAGTAAGCATGGGGAGACCGAAAATGACCTAAATATTCAACCAATGACACAAAATCACTTATTCGATGCACAAGATTGGTTAAAAACCCTAATTTGATTAGAATAAGCCTTGGGAGGACGAAAATGACCTAAATGTTCAACTAATGACACCAAATCACTTATCAGATGCACAAGATTGGTTAAAAACCCGAATTGGATTTGAATAAGCCTAGGGAGGAGAAAAATGACCTAAATATTCAACCAATGACACCAAATCAATTATTGGATGCAAAAGATTGTTTAAAAACCCGAATTGGATTAGAATAAGCCTAGGGAGGACGAAAATGACCTAAATGATCAACCAATGACACAAAATCAATTATTGGATGCACAAGATTGTTTAAAAACCCTAAGTGGATTAGAATAAGTCTAGGGAGGACGAAAATGACCTAAATGTTCAACCATTGACCCAAAATCACTTATTGGATGCACAAGATTAGTTAAAAACCTTAAGTGGATTAGAATAAGCATGGGGAAACCGAAAATGACCTAAATGTTCAACCAATGACACAAAATCACTTATTGGATGCACAAGATTGGTTAAAAACCCTAATTGGATTAGAATAAGCCTAGGGAGAACAAAAATGACCTAAATGTTTAACCAATGACACAAAATCACTTATTGGATGCACAAGATTGGTTAAAAACCTTAATAGGATTAGAATAAGCCTAGGGAGGACAAAAATGACCTAAATGTTCAACCAATGACACAAAATCACTTATTGGATGCACAAGATTGGTTAAAAGCCCTAATTGGATTAGAATAAGCCTAGGGATGACGAAAATGACCTAGATGTTCAACCAATGACACAAAAAAACTTGTTGGATGCACAATATTGATTAAAAACCCTAATTGGATTAGAATAAGCCTTGGGAGGACGAAAATGACCTAAATGTTCAACCAATGACACAAAATCACTTGTTGGATGAACAAGATTGGTTAAAAACCGTAATAGGATTAGAATAAGCCTAGGGAGGACGAAAATGACCTAAATGTTCAACCAATGACACAAAATCACTTATTGGATGCACAAGATTGGTTAAAAACCTAATTGGATTCGAATAAGCCTAGGGAGGACGAAAATGACCTAAATGTTCAACCAATGACACAAAATCAATTATTGGATGCATAAGATTGTTTAACAACCCTAAGTGGATTACAATAAGACTAGGGAGGACGAAAATGACGTAAATGTTCAACCAATGACACAAAATCACTTATTGGATGCACAAGATTGGTTAAAAACCCTAATTGGATTCGAATAAGCCTAGGGAGGACGAAAATGACCTAAATGTTCAACCAATGACACAAAATCAATTATTGGATGCACAAGATTGTTTAAAAAACCTATGTGGATTACAATAAGACTAGGGAGGACGAAAATGACCTAAATGTTCAAGCAATGACACAAAATCACTTATTGGATGCACAAGATTAGTTAAAAACCTTAAGTGGATTAGAATAAGCATGGGGAGACCGAAAATGACCTAAATATTCAACCAATGACACAAAATCACTTATTCGATGCACAAGATTGGTTAAAAACCCTAATTGGATTAGAATAAGCCTTGGGAGGACGAAAATGACCTAAATGTTCAACTAATGACACCAAATCACTTATCGGATGCACAAGATTGGTTAAAAACCCGAATTGGATTTGAATAAGCCTAGGGAGGACAAAAATGACCTAAATATTCAACCAATGACACAAAATCAATTATTGGATGCACAAGATTGTTTAAAAACCCGAATTGGATTAGAATAAGCCTAGGGAGGACGAAAATGACCTAAATATTCAACCAATGACACAAAATCAATTATTGGATGCACAAGATTGTTTAAAAACCCTAAGTGGATTACAATAAGTCAAGGGACGACGAAAATGACCTAAATGTTTAACCAATGACACAAAATCACTTATTGGATGCACAAGATTAGTTAAAAACCTTAAGTGGATTAGAATAAGCATGGGGAGACCGAAAATGACCTAAATATTCAACCAATGACACAAAATCACTTATTCGATGCACAAGATTGGTTAAAAACCCTAATTGGATTAGAATAAGCCTTGGGAGGACGAAAATGACCTAAATGTTCAACTAATGACACCAAATCACTTATCGGATGCACAAGATTGGTTAAAAACCCGAATTGGATTTGAATAAGCCTAGGGAGGACAAAAATGACCTAAATATTCAACCAATGACACAAAATCAATTATTGGATGCACAAGATTGTTTAAAAACCCGAATTGGATTAGAATAAGCCTAGGGAGGACGAAAATGACCTAAATATTCAACCAATGACACAAAATCAATTATTGGATGCACAAGATTGTTTAAAAACCCTAAGTGGATTAGAATAAGTCAAGGGACGACGAAAATGACCTAAATGTTTAACCAATGACACAAAATCACTTATTGGATGCACAAGATTAGTTAAAAACCTTAAGTGGATTAGAATAAGCATGGGGAGACCGAAAATGACCTAAATATTCAACCAATGACACAAAATCACTTATTCGATGCACAAGATTGGTTAAAAACCCTAATTGGATTAGAATAAGCCTTGGGAGGACGAAAATGACCTAAATGTTCAACTAATGACACCAAATCACTTATCAGATGCACAAGATTGGTTAAAAACCCGAATTGGATTTGAATAAGCCTAGGGAGGACAAAAATGACCTAAATATTCAACCAATGACACAAAATCAATTATTGGATGCACAAGATTGTTTAAAAACCCGAATTGGATTAGAATAAGCCTAGGGAGGACGAAAATGACCTAAATGTTCAACCAATGACACAAAATCAATTATTGGATGCACAAGATTGTTTAAAAACCCTAAGTGGATTAGAATAAGTCTAGGGAGGACGAAAATGACCTAAATGTTCAACCAATGACACAAAATCACTTATTGGATGCACAAGATTAGTTAAAAACCTTAAGTGGATTAGAATAAGCATGGGGAAACCGAAAATGACCTAAATGTTCAACCAATGACACAAAATCACTTATTGGATGCACAAGATTGGTTAAAAACCCTAATTGGATTAGAATTAGCCTTGGGAGGACGAAAATGACCTAAATGTTCAACCAATGACACAAAATCACTTATTGGATGCACAAGATTGGTTAAAAACCTTAATTGGGTCGAATAAGCCTAGGGAGGACGAAAATGACCTAAATGTTCAACCAATGACACCAAATCACTCATTGGATGCACAAGATTGGTTAAAAACCCGAATTGGATTAGAATAAGCCTAGGGAGAACAAAAGTGACCTAAATGTTCAACCAATGACACAAAATCACTTGTTGGATGCACAAGATTGGTTAAAAACCGTAATAGGATTAGAATAAGCCTAGGGAGGACGAAAATGACCTAAATTTTCAACCAATGACACAAAATTAATTATTGAATGCACAAGATTAGTTAAAAACCTTAAGTGCATTAGAATAAGCATGGGGAGACCGAAAATGACCTAAATGTTCAACCAATGACACAAAATCACTTGTTGGATGCACAAGATTGGTTAAAAACCGTAATAGGATTAGAATAAGCCTAGGGAGGACGAAAATGACCTAAATGTTTAACCAATGACACAAAATCACTTATTGGATGCACAAGATTGGTTAAAAACCCTAATTGGATTCCAATAAGCCTAGGGACAACGAAAATGACCTAAATGTTCAACCAATGACACCAAATCACTCATTGGATGCACAAGATTTGTTAAAAACCCAAATTGGATTAGAATAAGCCTAGGGAGGACAGAAATGACCTAAATGTTCAACCAATGACACAAAATCAATTATTGGATGCACAAGATTGTTTAAAAACCCTAAGTGGATTAGAATAAGCCTACGGAGGACGAAAATGACCTAAATATTCAACCAATGACACAAAATCACTTATTGGATGCACAAGATTAGTTAAAAACCTTAAGTGGATTAGAATAAGCATGGGGAGACCGAAAATGACCTAAATGTTCAACCAATGACACAAAATCACTTATTGGATGCACAAGATTGTTTAAAAACCCGAATTGGATTAGAATAAGCCTAGGGAGGACGAAAATGACCTAAATATTCAACCAATGACACAAAATCAATTATTGGATGCACAAGATTGTTTAAAAACCCTAAGTGGATTAGAATAAGTCAAGGGACGACGAAAATGACCTAAATGTTTAACCAATGACACAAAATCACTTATTGGATGCACAAGATTAGTTAAAAACCTTAAGTGGATTAGAATAAGCATGGGGAGACCGAAAATGACCTAAATATTCAACCAATGACACAAAATCACTTATTCGATACACAAGATTGGTTAAAAACCCTAATTGGATTAGAATAAGCCTTGGGAGGACGAAAATGACCTAAATGTTCAACTAATGACACCAAATCACTTATCAGATGCACAAGATTGGTTAAAAACCCGAATTGGATTTGAATAAGCTTAGGGAGGACAAAAATGACCTAAATATTCAACCAATGACACAAAATCAATTATTGGATGCACAAGATTGTTTAAAAACCCGAATTGGATTAGAATAAGCCTAGGGAGGACGAAAATGACCTAAATATTCAATCAATGACACAAAATCAATTATTGGATGCACAAGATTGTTTAAAAACCCTAAGTGGATTAGACTAAGTCAAGGGACGACGAAAATGACCTAAATGTTTAACCAATGACACAAAATCACTTATTGGATGCACAAGATTAGTTAAAAACCTTAAGTGGATTAGAATAAGCATGGGGAGACCGAAAATGACCTAAATATTCAACCAATGACACAAAATCACTTATTCGATACACAAGATTGGTTAAAAACCCTAATTGGATTAGAATAAGCCTTGGGAGGACGAAAATGACCTAAATGTTCAACTAATGACACCAAATCACTTATCAGATGCAAGAGATTGGTTAAAAACCCGAATTGGATTTGAATAAGCCTAGGGAGGACAAAAATGACCTAAATATTCAACCAATGACACAAAATCAATTATTGGATGCACAAGATTGTTTAAAAACCCGAATTGGATTAGAATAAGCCTAGGGAGGACGAAAATGACCTAAATATTCAACCAATGACACAAAATCAATTATTGGATGCACAAGATTGTTTAAAAACCCTAAGTGGATTAGAATAAGTCAAGGGACGACGAAAATGACCTAAATGTTTAACCAATGACACAAAATCACTTATTGGATGCACAAGATTAGTTAAAAACCTTAAGTGGATTAGAATAAGCATGGGGAGACCGAAAATGACCTAAATATTCAACCAATGACACAAAATCACTTATTCGATGCACAAGATTGGTTAAAAACCCTAATTGGATTAGAATAAGCCTTGGGAGGACGAAAATGACCTAAATGTTCAACTAATGACACCAAATCACTTATCAGATGCACAAGATTGGTTAAAAACCCGAATTGGATTTGAATAAGCCTAGGGAGGACAAAAATGACCTAAATATTCAACCAATGACACAAAATCAATTATTGGATGCACAAGATTGTTTAAAAACCCGAATTGGATTAGAATAAGCCTAGGGAGGACGAAAATGACCTAAATGTTCAACCAATGACACAAAATCAATTATTGGATGCACAAGATTGTTTAAAAACCCTAAGTGGATTAGAATAAGTCTAGGGAGGACGAAAATGACCTAAATGTTCAACCAATGACACAAAATCACTTATTGGATGCACAAGATTAGTTAAAAACCTTAAGTGGATTAGAATAAGCATGGGGAAACCGAAAATGACCTAAATGTTCAACCAATGACACAAAATCACTTATTGGATGCACAAGATTGGTTAAAAACCCTAATTGGATTAGAATTAGCCTTGGGAGGACGAAAATGACCTAAATGTTCAATCAATGACACAAAATCAATTATTGGATGCACAAGATTGTTTAAAAACCCTAAGTGGATTAGACTAAGTCAAGGGACGACGAAAATGACCTAAATGTTTAACCAATGACACAAAATCACTTATTGGATGCACAAGATTAGTTAAAAACCTTAAGTGGATTAGAATAAGCATGGGGAGACCGAAAATGACCTAAATATTCAACCAATGACACAAAATCACTTATTCGATGCACAAGATTGGTTAAAAACCCTAATTGGATTAGAATAAGCCTTGGGAGGACGAAAATGACCTAAATGTTCAACTAATGACACCAAATCACTTATCAGATGCACAAGATTGGTTAAAAACCCGAATTGGATTTGAATAAGCCTAGGGAGGACAAAAATGACCTAAATATTCAACCAATGACACAAAATCAATTATTGGATGCACAAGATTGTTTAAAAACCCGAATTGGATTAGAATAAGCCTAGGGAGGACGAAAATGACCTAAATATTCAACCAATGACACAAAATCAATTATTGGATGCACAAGATTGTTTAAAAACCCTAAGTGGATTAGAATAAGTCTAGGGAGGACAAAAATGACCTAAATGTTTAACCAATGACACAAAATCACTTATTGGATGCACAAGATTAGTTAAAAACCTTAAGTGGATTAGAATAAGCATGGGGAGACCGAAAATGACCTAAATGTTCAACCAATGACACAAAATCACTTGTTGGATACACAAGATTGGTTTAAAACCGTAATAGGATTAGAATAAGCCTAGGGAGGACGAAAATGACCTAAATGTTTAACCAATGACACAAAATCACTTATTGGATGCACAAGATTGGTTAAAAACCCTAATTGGATTCGAATAAGCCTAGGGAGGACGAAAATGACCTAAATGTTCAACCAATGACACAAAATCAATTATTGGATGCACAAGATTGTTTAAAAACCCTAAGTGGATTACAATAAGACTAGGGAGGACGAAAATGACCTAAATGTTCAACCAATGACACAAAATCACTTATTGGATGCACAAGATTAGTTAAAAACCTTAAATAGGATTAGAATAAGCATGGGGAGACCGAAAATGACCTAAATGTTCAACCAATGACACAAAATCACTTGTTGGATACACAAGATTGGTTTAAAACCGTAATAGGATTAGAATAAGCCTAGGGAGGACGAAAATGACCTAAATGTTTAACCAATGACACAAAATCACTTATTGGATGCACAAGATTAGTTAAAAACCTTAAGTGGATTAGAATAAGCATGGGGAGACCGAAAATGACCTAAATATTCAACCAATGACACAAAATCACTTATTCGATGCACAAGATTGGTTAATAGCCCTAATTGGATTAGAATAAGCCTAGGGATGACGAAAATGACCTAAATGTTCAACCAATGACACAAAGTAACTTGTTGGATGCACAAGATTGATTAAAAATGCTAATTGGATTAGAATAAGCCTTGGGAGGACGAAAATGACCTAAATGTTCAACCAATGACACAAAATCACTTGTTGGATGCACAAGATTGGTTAAAAACCGTAATAGGATTAGAAAAAGCCTAGGGTGACCGAAAATGACCAAAATGTTCAACCAATGACACAAAATCACTTATTGGATGCACAAGATTGGTTAAAACCCTAATTGGATTAGAATAAGCCTAGGGAGGATAAAAATCACCTAAATGTTCAACCAACGACACAAAATCACTTATTGGATGCACAAGATTGGTTAAAAACCCTAATAGGATTAGAATAAGCCTAGGGAGGACAAACAATGACCTAAATGTTCAACCAATGACACAAAATCACTTGTTGGATGCACAAGATTGGTTAAAAACCGTAATAGGATTAGAATAAGCCTAGGGAGGACGAAAATGACCTAAATGTTCAACCAATGACACAAAATCACTTATTGGATGCACAAGATTGGTTAAAAACCCTAATTGGATTAGAATAAGCCTAGGGAGACCGAAAATGACCTAAATGTTCAACCAATGACACAAAATCACTTATTGGATGCACAAGATTGGTTAAAAACCCTAATTGGATTAGAATAAGCCTTGGGAGGACGAAAATGACCTAAATGTTCAACCAATGACACAAAATTACTTATTGGATGCACAAGATTGGTTAAAAACCCTAATTGGATTAGAATAAGCCTTGGGAGGACGAAAATGACCTAAATGTTCAACCAATGACACAAAATCACTTATTGGATGCAGAAGATTGGTTAAAAACCCTAATTGGATTAGAATAAGCCTTGGGAGGATGAAAATGACCTAAATGTTCAACCAATGACACAAAATCACTTGTTGGATGCACAAGATTGGTTAAAAACCGTAATAGGATTAGAATAAGCCTAGGGAGCACGAAAATGACCTAAATGTTCAACCAATGACACAAAATCACTTATTGGATGCACAACATTGGTTAAAAACCCTAATTGGATTAGAATAAGGCTTGGGAGGACGAAAATGACCTAAATGTTCAAACAATGACACAAAATCACTTATTGGATGCACAAGATTGTTTAAAAACCCTAAGTGGATTAGAATAAGTCTAGGGAGGACGAAAATGACCTAAATGTTCATCCAATGACAACAAATCACTCATTGGATTTACAAGACTGGTTAAAAAACCGAATTGGATTAGAATAAGCCTAGGGAGGACAAAAATGACCTAAATGTTCAACCAATGACACAAAATCACTTATTGGATGCACAAGATTGGTTAAAAACCCTAATTGGATTAGAATAAGCCTTGGGAGGACGAAAATGACCTAAATGTTCAACCAATGACACAAAATCACTTATTGGATGAAGAAGATTGGTTAAAAACCCTAATTGGATTAGAATAACCCTTGGGAGGATGAAAATGACCTAAATGTTCAACCAATGACACAAAATCACTTGTTGGATGCACAAGATTGGTGAAAAACCGTAATAGGATTAGAATAAGCCTAGGGAGGCTGAAAATGACCTAAATGTTCAACCAATGACACAAAACCACTTATTGGATGCACAAGATTGGTTAAAAACCCTAATTGGATTAGAATAAGCCTAGGGAGACTGAAAATGACCTAAATGTTCAACCAATGACAGAAAATCACTTATTGGATGCACAAGATTGGCTAAAAACCCTAATTGGATTAGAATAAGGCTTGGGAGGACGAAAATGACCTAAATGTTCAACCAATGACACAAAATCACTTGTTGGATGCTCAAGATTGCTTAAAAACCGTAATAGTATTAGAATAAGCCTAAAGAGGACGAAAATGACCTAGATGTTCAACGAATGACAACAAATCACTCATTGGATTCACAAGACTGGTTAAAAAACCGAATTGGATTAGAATAAGCCTAGGGAGGACAAAAATGACCTAAATGTTCTACCAATGACACAAAATGAATTATTGGATGCACAAGATTGTTTAAAAACCCTAAGTAGATTAGAATAAGCCTAGGGAGGACGAAAATGACCTAAATGTTCAACCAATGACACAAAATTACTTATTGGATGCATAAGATTGGTTAAAAACCCTAATTGGATTAGAATAAGCTTTACGAGGAGGAAAACGACCTAATTGTTCAGCCAATCACACAAAATCACTTATTGGATGCACAAGATTGGTTAAAAACCCGAATTGGATTAGAATAAGCCTTGGGAGGACGAAAATGACCTAAATGTTCAACCAATGACACAAAATCACTTATTGGATGCACAAGATTGGTTAAAAACCCTAATTGGATTAGAATTAGCCTTGGGAGGACGAAAATGACCTAAATGTTCAACCAATGACACAAAATCACTTATTGGATGCACAAGATTGGTTAAAAACCTTAATTGGGTCGAATAAGCCTAGGGAGGACGAAAATGACCTAAATGTTCAACCAATGACACCAAATCACTCATTGGATGCACAAGATTGGTTAAAAACCCGAATTGGATTAGAATAAGCCTAGGGAGAACAAAAGTGACCTAAATGTTCAACCAATGACACAAAATCACTTGTTGGATGCACAAGATTGGTTAAAAACCGTAATAGGATTAGAATAAGCCTAGGGAGGACGAAAATGACCTAAATTTTCAACCAATGACACAAAATTAATTATTGGATGCACAAGATTGTTTAAAAACCCTAAGTGGATTAGAAGAAGCCAAGGGAGGACGAAAATGACCTAAATGTTCAACCAATGACACAAAATCACTTATTGGATGCACAAGATTAGTTAAAAACCTTAAGTGCATTAGAATAAGCATGGGCAGACCGAAAATGACCTAAATGTTCAACCAATGACACAAAATCACTTGTTGGATGCACAAGATTGGTTAAAAACCGTAATAGGATTAGAATAAGCCTAGGGAGGACGAAAATGACCTAAATGTTTAACCAATGACACAAAATCACTTATTGGATGCACAAGATTGGTTAAAAACCCTAATTGGATTCCAATAAGCCTAGGGACAACGAAAATGACCTAAATGTTCAACCAATGACACCAAATCACTCATTGGATGCACAAGATTTGTTAAAAACCCAAATTGGATTAGAATAAGCCTAGGGAGGACAGAAATGACCTAAATGTTCAACCAATGACACAAAATCAATTATTGGATGCACAAGATTGTTTAAAAACCCTAAGTGGATTAGAATAAGCCTAGGGAGGACGAAAATGACCTAAATATTCAACCAATGACACAAAATCACTTATTGGATGCACAAGATTAGTTAAAAACCTTAAGTGGATTAGAATAAGCATGGGGAGACCGAAAATGACCTAAATGTTCAACCAATGACACAAAATCACTTATTGGATGCACAAGATTGGTTAAAAACCATAATTGGAATAGAATAAGCCTTGGGAGGACGAAAATGACCTAAATGTTCAACCAATGACACAAAATCACTTATTGGATGCACAAGATTGGTTAAAAACCTTAATTGGATTCGAATAAGCCTAGGGAGGACGAAAATGACCTAAATGTTCAACCAATGACACCAAATCACTCATTGCATGCACAAGATTGGTTAAAAACCTGAATTGGATTAGAATAAGCCTAGGGAGGACCAAAATGACTTAAATGTTCAACCAATGACACAAAATCAATTATTGGATGCCCAAGATTGTTTAAAAACCCTAAGTGGATTAGAATAAGACTAGGGAGGACGAAAATGACCTAAATGTTCAACCAATGACACAAAATCACTTATTGGATGCACAAGATTGGTTAAAAACCTTAAGTGGATTAGAATAAGCATGGGGAGACCGAAAATGACATAAATGTTCAACCAATGACACAAAATCACTTATTGGATGCACAAGATTGGTTAAAAACCCTAATTGGATTAGAATAAGCCTAGGGAGGACCAAAATGACTTAAATGTTCAACCAATGACACAAAATCAATTATTGGATGCACAAGATTGTTTAGAAACCCTAAGTGCATTAGAATAAGCCTAGGGAGGACGAAAATGATCTAAATGTTCAACCAATGACACAAAATCACTTATTGGATGCACAAGATTGGTTAAAAACCCTAATTGGATTAGAATAAGCCTTGGGAGGACAAAAATGACATAATTGTTCAACCAAAGACACAAAATTACTTATTGGATGCACAAAATTGGTTAAAAACCCTAATTGGATTAGAATAAGCCTAGGGAGACCGAAAATGACCTAAATGTTCAACCAACGACACAAAATCACTTATTGGATGCACAAAATTGGTTAAAAACCCTAATAGGATTAGAATAAACCTTGGGAGGACAAAAATGACCTAAATGTTTAACCAATGACACAAAATCACTTATTGGATGCACAAGATTGTTTAAAAACCCTAATTGGATTAGAATTAGCCTAGGGAGGACGAAAATGACCTAAATTTTCAACCAATGACACAAAATTAATTATTGGATGCACAAGATTGGTTAAAAACCCTAAGTGGATTAGAATAAGCCTAGGGAGGACGAAAATGACCTAAATGTTCAACCAATGACACAAAATCACTTATTGGATGCACAAGATTAGTTAAAAACCTTAAGTGGATTAGAATAAGCATGGGGAGACCGAAAATGACCTAAATGTTCAACAAATGACACAAAATCACTTGTTGAATGCACAAGATTGGTTACAAACCGTAATAGGATTAGAATAAGCCTAGGGAGGACGAAAATGACCTAAATGTTTAACCCATGACACAAAATCACTTATTAGATGCACAAGATTGGTTTAAAACCCTAATTGGATTCGAATAAGCCTAGGGAGAACGAAAATAACCTAAATGTTCAACCAATGACACCAAATAACTCATTGGATGCACAAGATTTGTTAAAAACCCAAATTGGATTAGAATAAGTCTAGGGAAGACAGAAATGACCTAAATGTTCATCCAATGACACAAAATCAATTATTGGATGCACAAGATTGTTTAAAAACCCTAAGTGGATTAGAATAAGCCTAGGGAGGACGAAAATGACCTAAATGTTCAACCAATGACACAAAATCACTTATTGGATGCACAAGATTAGTTAAAAACCTTAAGTGGATTAGAATAAGCATAGGGAGACCGAAAATGACCTAAATGTTCAACCAATGACACAAAATCACTTATTGGTTGCACAAGATTGGTTAAAAACCCTAATTGGAATAGAATAAGCCTTGGGAGGACGAAAATGACCTAAATGTTCAACCAATGACACAAAATCACTTATTGGATGCACAAGATTGGTTAAAAACCTTAATTGGATTCGAATAAGCCTAGGGAGGACGAAAATGACCTAAATGTTCAACCAATGACACCAAATAACTCATTGGATGCACAAGATTGGTTAAAAACCCGAATTAGATTAGAATAAGCCTAGGGAGGACCAAAATGACTTAAATGTTCAACCAATGACACAAAATCAATTATTGGATGCACAAGATTGTTTAAAAACCCTAAGTGGATTAGAATAAGCCTAAGGAGGACGAAAATGACCTAAATGTTCAACCAATGACACAAAATCACTTATTGGATGCACAAGATTGGTTAAAAACCTTAAGTGGATTAGAATAAGTATAGGGAGACCGAAAATGACCTAAATGTTTAACCAATGACACAAAATCACTTATTGGATGCACAAGATTGGTTAAAAACCCTAATTGGATTAGAATAAGCCTAGGGAGGACGAAAATGACCTAAATGTTCAACCAATGACACAAAATCACTTATTGGATGCACAAGATTGGTTAAAAACCCTAATTTGATTAGAATAAGCCTTGGGAGGACGAAAAGGACATAAATGTTCAACCAAAGACACAAAATTACTTATTGGATGCACAAGATTGGCTAAAAACCCTAATTGGATTAGAATAAGCCTAGGGAGACCAAAAATGACCTAAATGTTCAACCAACGACACAAAATCACTTATTGGATGCACAAGATTGGTTAAAAACCCTAATAGGATTAGAATAAGCCTTGGGAGGACAAAATTGACCTAAATGTTCAACCAATGACACAAAATCACTTATTGGATGCACAAGATTGGTTAAAAATCCTAATTGGATTAGAATAAGCCTTGGGAGGACTAAAATGACCTAAATGTTCAACCAATGACCCAAAATTACTTATTGGATGCATTAGATTGGTTAAAAACCCTAATTGGATTAGAATAAGCCTAGGGAGACCGAAAATGACCTAAATGTTTAACCAAAGACACAAAATCCATTATTGGACGCACAAGATTGGATAAAAACCCTTATTGGATAAGAATAAGCCTTGGGAGGACGAAAATGACCTAAATGTTCAACCAATGACACAAAATCACTTATTGGATGCACATGATTGGTTAAAAACCCTAATTGGATTAGAATAAGCCTAGGGAGGACGAAAATGTCCTAAATGTTCAACCAATGACACAAAATCACTTATTGGATGCACAAGATTGGTTAAAAACCCTAATTGGATTAGAATAAGCCTTGGGAGGACGAAAATGACCTAAATGTTCAACCAATGACACAAAATTACTTATTGGATGCACAAGATTGGTTAAAAACCCTAATTGGATTAGAATAAGCCTAGGGAGACCGAAAATGACTTAAATGTTCAACCAACGACACAAAATCACTTATTGGATGCACAAGATTAATTAAAAACCCTAATAGGATTAGAATAAGCCTTGGGAGGACAAAAATGACCTAAATGTTCAACCAATGACACAAAATTACTTATTGGATGCACAATATTGGTTAAAAACCCGAATTGGATTAGAATAAGCTTAGGGTGGAAAAAAATGACCTAAATGTTTAACCAATGACACAAAATCACTTATTGGATGCACAAGATTGGTTAAAAACCCTAATTGGATTCGAATAAGCCTAGGGAGGACGAAAATGACCTAAATGTTCAACCAATGACACAAAATCACTTATTGGATGCACAAGATTGGTTAAAAACCCTAATTGGATTCGAATAAGCCTAGGGAGGACGAAAATGACCTAAATGTTCAACCAATGACACAAAATCACTTGTTGGATGCACAAGATTGGTTAAAAATCTTAATAGGATTAGAATAAGCCTAGGGAGGACAAAAATGACCTAAATGTTCAACCAATGACACAAAATCAATTATTGGATGCACAAGATTGTTTAAAAACCCTAAGTGGATTAGAATAACCCTAGGGAGGACGAAAATGACCTAAATGTTCAGCCAATGACACAAAATCAGTTATTGGATGTACAAGATTGGTTAAAAACCTTAAGTGGATTAGAATAAGCATGGGGAGACCGAAAATGACCTAAATGTTCAACCAATGACCCAAAATCACTTATTGGATGCACAAGATTGGTTAAAAACACTAATTGGATTTGAATAAGCCTTGGGAGGACAAAAATGACCTAAATGTTCAACCAATGACACAAAATCACTTTTTGGATGCACAAAATTGGTTAAAAACCTTAGGTGGATTAGAATAAGCATAGGGAGACCGAAAATGACCTAAATGTTCAACCAATGACACAAAATCACTTATTGGATGCACAAGATTGGTTAAAAACCCTAATTGGATTCGAATAAGCCTAGGGAGGACGAAAATGACCTAAATGTTCAACCAATGACACAAAATCACTTGTTGGATGCACAAGATTGGTTAAAAATCTTAATAGGATTAGAATAAGCCTAGGGAGGACAAAAATGACCTAAATGTTCAACCAATGACACAAAATCGATTATTGGATGCACAAGATTGTTTAAAAACCCTAAGTGGATTAGAATAACCCTAGGGAGGACGAAATTGACCTAAATGTTCAGCCAATGACACAAAATCAGTTATTGGATGTACAAGATTGGTTAAAAACCTTAAGTGGATTAGAATAAGCATGGGGAGACCGAAAATGACCTAAATGTTCAACCAATGACCCAAAATCACTTATTGGATGCACAAGATTGGTTAAAAACACTAATTGGATTTGAATAAGCCTTGGGAGGACAAAAATGACCTAAATGTTCAACCAATGACACAAAATCACTTTTTGGATGCACAAGATTGGTTAAAAACCTTAGGTGGATTAGAATAAGCATAGGGAGACCGAAAATGACCTAAATGTTCAACCAATGACACAAAATCACTTATTGGATGCACAAGATTGGTTAAAAACCCTAAGTGGATTAGAATAAGCCTGGGGATACCGAAAATGACCTTAATGTTCAACCAATGACACCAAATTACTTATTGGATGCACAAGATTGGTTAAAAACCCTAATTGGATTAGAATAAGCCTAGGGAGACCGAAAATGACCTAAATGTTCAACCAATGACCCAAAATAACTTATTTGATGCACAAGATTGGTTAAAAACCCTAATTGGATTTGAATAAGGCTTGGGAGGATGGAAATGACCTAAATGTTCAACCAATGACACAAAATCACTTATTGGATGCACAAGATTGGTTAAAAACCCTAATTGGATTAGAGTAAGCCTAGCGAGGATAAAAATGACCTAAATGTTCAACCAACGACACAAAATCACTTATTGGATGCACAAGATTGGTTAAAAACCCTA
This sequence comes from Cicer chorassanicum, assembly GCA_037974735.1. Taxonomy (NCBI): domain Eukaryota; kingdom Viridiplantae; phylum Streptophyta; class Magnoliopsida; order Fabales; family Fabaceae; genus Cicer; species Cicer chorassanicum. The sequence goes on along the minus strand of JBBPBP010000004.1, from coordinate 37,326,266 downwards.
ATAGGATTAGAATAAGCCTAGGGATGACGAAAATGACCTAAATGTTCAACTAATGACACAAAATAACTTGTTGGATGCACAAGATTGATTAAAAACCCTAATTGGATTAGAATAAGCCTTGGGAGGACGAAAATGACCTATATGTTCAACCAATGACACAAAATCACTTGTTGGAGGCACAAGATTGGTTAAAAACCGTAATAGGATTAGAAAAAGCCTAGGGTGACCGAAAATGACCAAAATGTTCAACCAATGACACAAAATCACTTATTTGATGCACAAGATTGGTTAAAACCCTAATTGGATTAGAATAAGCCTAGGGAGGATAAAAATCACCTAAATGTTCAACCAACGACACAAAATCACTTATTGGATGCACAAGATTGGTTAAAAACCCTAATAGGATTAGAATAAGCCTAGGGAGGACAAACAATGACCTAAATGTTCAACCAATGACACAAAATCACTTGTTGGATGCACAAGATTGGTTAAAAACCGTAATAGGATTAGAATAAGCCTAGGGAGGACGAAAATGACCTAAATGTTCAACCAATGACACAAAATCACTTATTGGATGCACAAGATTGGTTAAAAACCCTAATTGGATTAGAATAAGCCTAGGGAGGACGAAAATGACCTAAATGTTCAACCAATGAGACAAAATCACTTATTGGATGCACAAGATTGGTTAAAAACCCTAATTGGTTTAGAATAAGCCTAGGGAGGACGAAATTGACCTAAATGTTCAACCAATTATACAAACGAACTTATTAGATGCACAAGATTGGTTAAAAACTCTAATTGGATTTGAATAAGCCTAGGGAGGACGAAAATGACCTAAATGTTCAACCAATGACACAAAATCACTTATTGGATGCACATGATTGGTTAAAAACCCTAATTGGATTAGAATAAGCCTAGGGAGGACGAAAATGACATAAATGTTCAACCAATGACACAAAATCACTTATTGGATGCACATGATTGGTTAAAAACCCTAATTGGATTAGAATAAGCCTAGGGAGGACGAAAATGACCTAAATGTTCAACCAATGACACAAAATCACTTATTGGATGCACAAGATTGGTTAAAAACCCTAATTGGATGAGAATAAGCCTAGGGAGGACAAAAATGACCTAAATGTTCAACCAATGACACAAATGTACTTATTGGATGCACAAGATTGGTTAAAAACCCTAATTGGACGAGAATAAGCCTAGGGAGGACGAAAATGACCTAAATGTTCAACCAATGACACAAAATCACTTATTGGATGCACAAGATTGGTTCAAAATCCTAATTGAACGAGAATAAGCCTTGGGAGGACGAAAATGACCTAAATGTTCAAACAATGACACAAAATCACTTATTGGATGCACAAGATTGGTTAAAAACCCTAATTGGATGAGAATAAGCCTAGGGAGGACGAAAATGACCTAAATGTTCAACCAATGACACAAAATCACTTATTGGATGCACAAGATTGGTTAAAAACCCTAATTGGACGAGAATAAGCCTTGGGAGAACGAAAATGACCTAAATGTTCAACCAATGACACAAATGTACGTATTGGATGCACAAGATTGGTTAAAAACCCTAATTGGACGAGAATAAGCCTAGGGAGGACGAAAATGACCTAAATGTTCAACCAATGACACAAAATCACGTATTGGATGCACAAGATTGGTTAAAAACCCTAATTGGACGAGAATAAGCCTTGGGATGACGAAAATGACCTAAATGTTCAACCAATGACACAAAATCACTTATTGGATGCACAAGATTGGTTAAAAACCCTAATTGGACGAGAATAAGCCTTGTTAGGACGAAAATGACCTAAATGTTCAACCAATGACACAAAATCACTTATTGGATGCACAAGATTGGTTAAAAACCCTAATTGGACGAGAATAAGCCTAGGGAGGACGAAAATGACCTAAATGTTCAACCAATGACACAAAATCACTTATCGGATTCACAAGATTGGTTAAAAACCCTAATTGGATGAGAATAAGCCTAGGGAGGACGAAAATGACCTAAATGTTCAACCAATGACACAAAATCACTTATTGGATGCACAAGATTGGTTAAAAACCCTAATTGGACGAGAATAAGCCTAGGGAGGACGAAAATGACCTAAATGTTCAACCAATGACACAAATGTACTTATGGGATGCACAAGATTGGTTTAAAACCCTAATTGGACGAGAATAAGCCTAGGGAGGATGAAAATGACCTAAATGTTCAACCAACGACACAAAATCACTTATTGGATGCACAAGATTGGTTAAAAACCCTAATTGGACGAGAATAAGCCTAGGGAGGACGAAAATGACCTAAATGTTCAACCAATGACACAAAATCACTTATTGGATGCACAAGATTGGTTAAAAACCCTAATTGGATTAGAATAAGCCTTGGGAGGACGAAAATGACCTAAATGTTCAACCAATAACACAAAATCACTTATTGGATGCACAAGATTGGTTAAAAACCCTAATTGGATTAGAATAAGCCTACTGAGGACGAAAATGACCTAAATGTTCAACAAATGACACAATATCACTTATTGGATGCGCAAGATTGTTTAATAACCCTAAGTGGATTAGAATAACCCTATGGAAACCGAAAATGACCTAAATGTTCAACCAATGACACAAAATCACTTATTGAATGCACAAGATTGGTTAAAAACCCTAACTGGATTATAATAAGCCTGGGGAAACCGAAAATGACCTAAATGTTCAACCAATGACACAAAATAACTTATTGAATGCACAAGATTGGTTAAAAACCCTATTTGGATTAGAATAAGCCTTGGGAGGATGAAAATGACCTAAATGTTCAACCAATGACACAAAATCACTTATTGAATGCACAAGATTGGTTAAAAACCCTAATTGGATTAGAATAAGCCTTGGGAGGACGAAAATGACCTAAATGTTCAACCAATAACACAAAATCACTTATTGGATACACAAGATTGGTTAAAAACCCTAATTGGATTAGAATAAGCCTTGGGAGGACGAAAATGACCTAAATGTTCAACCAATGACACAAAATCACTTATTGGATGCACAAGATTGGTTAAAAACCCTAATTGGATTAGAATAAGCCTTGGGAGGACGAAAATGACCTAAATGTTCAACCAATAACACAAAATCACTTATTGGATGCACAAGATTGGTTAAAAACCCTAATTGGATTATAATAAGCCTGGGGAAACCGAAAATGACCTAAATGTTCAACCAATGACACAAAATCACTTATTGAATGAACAATATTTGTTAAAAACCCTAATTGGAATAAAATAAGCATAGGGAGGACGAAAACGACCTAAATGTTCAACCAATGACACAAAATCACTTATTGGATGCACAAGATTGGTTAAAAACCCTAAGTGGATTAGAATAAGCCTTGGGAGGACGAAAATGACCTAAATGTTCAACCAATGACACAAAATCACTTATTGGATGCACAAGATTTGTTAAAAACCCTAATTGGATTAGAATAAGCCTACTGAGGACGAAAATGACCTAAATGTTCAACAAATGACACAATATCACTTATTGGATGCGCAAGATTGTTTAATAACCCTAAGTGGATTAGAATAACCCTATGGAAACCGAAAATGACCTAAATGTTCAACCAATGACACAAAATCACTTATTGAATGCACAAGATTGGTTAAAAACCCTAACTGGATTATAATAAGCCTGGGGAAACCGAAAATGACCTAAATGTTCAACCAATGACACAAAATAACTTATTGAATGCACAAGATTGGTTAAAAACCCTATTTGGATTAGAATAAGCCTTGGGAAGATGAAAATGACCTAAATGTTCAACCAATAACACAAAATCACTTATTGGATGCACAAGATTGGTTAAAAACCCTAATTGGATTAGAATAAGCCTTGGGAGGACGAAAATGACCTAAATGTTCAACCAATAAAACAAAATCACTTATTGGATGCACAAGATTGGTTAAAAACCCTAAGTGGAATATAATAAGCTTGGGGAACCTGAAAATGCTCTAAATGTTCAACCAATGACACAAAATCACTTATTGGATGCACAAGTTTGGTTAAAAACCCTAATTGGATTAGAATAAGCCTTGGGAGGACGAAAATTTCCTAAATGTTCAACCAATAACACAAAATCACTTATTGGATGCACAAGATTGGTTAAAAACCCTAATTGGATTAGAATAAGCCTTGGGAGGACGAAAATGACCTAAATGTTCAACCAATGACACAAAATCACTTATTGGATGCACAAGATTGGTTAAAAACCCTAATTGGATTAGAATAAGCCTTGGGAGGACGAAAATGACCTAAATATTCAACCAATAACACAAAATCACTTATTGGATGCACAAGATTGGTTAAAAACCCTAATTGGATTAGAATAAGCCTTGGGAGGACGAAAATGACCTAAATGTTCAACCAATGACACAAAATCACTTATTGGATGCACAAGATTGGTTAAAAACCCTAATTGGATTAGGATAAGCCTTGGGAGGCAAAAATGACGTAAATGTTCAACCAATGACACAAAATCACTTATTGGATGCACAAGATTGGTTAAAAACCCTAATTGGATGAGAATAAGCATTTGGAGGACAAAAATGACCTAAATGTTCAACACATGACACAAAATCACTTATTGGATGCACAAGATTGGTTAAAAACCCTAATTGGATGAGAATAAGCCTAGGGAGGACGAAAATGACCTAAATGTTCAACCAATGACACAAAATCACTTATTGGATGCACAAGATTGGTTAAAAACCCTAATTGGATGAGAATAAGCATTTGGAGGACAATAATGACCTAAATGTTCAACCAATGACACAAAATCACTTATTGGATGCACAAGATTGGTTAAAAACCCTAATTGGATTAGAATAAGCCTTGGGAGGACGAAAATGACCTAAATGTTCAACCAATGACACAAAATCACTTATTGGATGCACAAGATTGGTTAAAAACCTTATGTGGATTAGAATAAGCATAGGGAGACCGAAAATGACCTAAATGTTCAATCAATGACATTAAATCACTTATAGGATGCACAAGATTGGTTAAAAACCCTAATTGGATTAGAATAAGCCTAGGGAGGACGAAAATGACCTAAATGTTCAACCAATGGCACAAAATCACTTATTGGATGCACAAGATTGGTTAAAAACCCTAATTTGATTAGAATAAGCCTTGGGAGGACAAAAATGACATAAATGTTCAACCATAGACACAAAATTACTTATTGGATGCACAAGATTGGTTAAAAACCCTAATTGGATTAGAATAAGCCTAGGGAGACCGAAAATGACCTAAATGTTCAACCAACGACACAAAATCACTCATTGGATGCACAAGATTGGTTAAAAACCCGAATTGGATTAGAATAAGCCTAGGGAGGACCAAAATGACTTAAATGTTCAACCAATGACACAAAATCAATTATTGGATGCACAAGATTGTTTAAAAACCCTAAGTGGATTAGAATAAGCCTAGGGAGGACGGAAATGACCTAAATGTTCAACAAATGACACAAAATCACTTATTGGATGCACAAGATTGGTTAAAAACCTTAAGTGGATTAGAATAAGTATAGGGAGACCGAAAATGACCTAAATGTTTAACCAATGACACAAAATCACTTATTTGATGCACAAGATTGGTTAAAAACCCTAATTGGATTAGAATAAGCCTAGG
>JBBPBP010000004.1:37272736-37320246 GCA_037974735.1 Cicer chorassanicum | reverse complement strand
GAAATGACCTAAATGTTCAACAAATGACACAAAATCACTTATTGGATGCACAAGATTGGTTAAAAACCTTAAGTGGATTAGAATAAGTATAGGGAGACCGAAAATGACCTAAATGTTTAACCAATGACACAAAATCACTTATTTGATGCACAAGATTGGTTAAAAACCCTAATTGGATTAGAATAAGCCTAGGCAGGACGAAAATGACCTAAATGTTCAACCAATGACACAAAATCACTTATTGGATGCACAAGATTGGTTAAAAACCCTAATTTGATTAGAATAAGCCTTGGGAGGACGAAAATGACATAAATGTTCAACCAAAGACACAAAATTACTTATTGGATGCACAAGATTGGATAAAAACCCTAATTGGATTAGAATAAGCCTAGGGAGACCGAAAATGAACTAAATGTTCAACCAACGACACAAAATCACTTATTGGATGCACAAGATTAATTAAAAACCCTAATAGGAATAGAATAAGCCTTGGGAGGACAAAAATGACCTAAATGTTCAACCAATGACACAAAATTACTTATTGGATGCACAATATTGGTTAAAAACCCGAATTGGATTAGAATAAGCTTAGGGTGGAAAAAAATGACCTAAATGTTTAACCAATGACACAAAATCACTTATTGGATGCACAAGATTGGTTAAAAACCCTAATTGGATTCGAATAAGCCTAGGGAGGACGAAAATGACCTAAATGTTCAGACAATGACACAAAATCACTGATTGGATGCACAAGATTGTTTAAAATCCCTAAGTGGATTAGAATAAGTCTAGGGAGGACGAAAATGACCTAAATGTTCAACCAATGACACCAAATCACTTATTGGATGCACAAGATTGGTTAAAAACCCTAATTGGATTCGAATAAGCCTAGGGAGGACGAAAATGACCTAAATGTTCAACCAATGACACCAAATCACTCATTGGATGCACAAGATTGGTTAAAAACCCTAATTGGATTCGAATAAGCCTAGGGAGGACGAGAATGACCTAAATGTTCAACCAATGACACCAAATCACTCATTGGATGCACAAGATTGGTTAAAAACCCGAATTGGATTAGAATAAGCCTAGGGAGTACGAAAATGACCTAAATTTTCAACAAATGACACAAAATTAATTATTGGATGCACAAGATTGTTTCAAAACCCTAAGTGGATTAGAATAAGCCTAGGGAGGACGAAAATGACCTAAATGTTCAACCAATGACACAAAATTACTTATTGGATGCACAAGATTAGTTAAAAACCTTAAGTGGATTAGAATAAGCATGGGGAGACCGAAAATGGCCTAAATGTTCAACCAATGACACAAAATCACTTGTTGGATGCACAAGATTGGTTAAAAACCGTAATAGGATTAGAATAAGCCTAGGGAGGACGAAAATGACCTAAATGTTCAACCAATGACACAAAATCACTTAATGGATGCACAATATTGGTTAAAAACCCTAATTGGATTCGAATAAGCCTAGGAAGAACGAAAATGACCTAAATGTTCAACCAATGACACCAAATCACTCATTGGATGCACAAGATTTTTTAAAAACCCAAATTGGATTAGAATAAGCCTAGGGAGGAAAGAAATGACCTAAATGTTCAACCAATGATACAAAATCAATTATTGGATGCACAAGATTGGTTAAAAACCTTAATTGGATTCGAATAAGCCTAGGGAGGACGAAAATGACCTAAATGTTCAACCAATGACACCAAATCACTCATTGGATGCACAAGATTTGTTAAAAACCCGAATTGGATTAGAATAAGCCTAGGGAGGACCAAAATGACTTAAATGTTCAACCAATGACACAAAATCGTTTATTGGATGCACAAGATTGTTTAGAAACCCTAAGTGGATTAGAATAAGCCTAGGGAGGACGAAAATGACCTAAATGTTCAACCAATGACACAAAATCACTTATTGGATGCACAAGATTGGTTAAAAACCTTAAGTGGATTAGAATAAACATGGGGAGACCGAAAATGACCTAAATGTTCAACCAATGACACAAAATCACTTATTGGATGCACAAGATTGGTTAAAAACCCTAATTGGATTAGAATAAGCCTAGGGAGGACAAAAATGACCTAAATGTTCAACCAATGACACAAAATCACTTATTGGATGCACAAGATTGGTTAAAAACCCTAATTGGATTAGAATAAGCCTTGGGAGGACGAAAATGACCTAAATGTTCAACCAATGACACAAAATTACTTATTGGATGCACAAGATTGGTTAAAAACCCTAATTGGATTAGAATAAGCCTAGGGAGACCGAAAATGACCTAAATGTTCAACCAACGACACAAAATCACTTATTGGATGCACAAGATTAATTAAAAACCCTAATAGGATTAGAATAATCCTTGGGAGGATAAAAATGACCTAAATGTTCAACCAATGACACAAAATTACTTATTGGATGCACAATATTGGTTAAAAACCCGAATTGGATTAGAATAAGCTTAGGGTGGAAAAAAATGACCTAAATGTTTAACCAATGACACAAAATCACTTATTGGATGCACAAGATTGGTTAAAAACCCTAATTGGATTCGAATAAGCCTAGGGAGGACGAAAATGACCTAAATGTTCAGACAATGACACAAAATTACTGATTGGATGCACAAGATTGTTTAAAATCCATAAGTGGATTAGAATAAGTCTAGGGAGGTCGAAAATGACCTAAATGTTCAACCAATGACACCAAATCACTTATTGGATGCACAAGATTGGTTAAAAACCCTAATTGGATTCGAATAAGCCTAGGGAGGACGAGAATGACCTAAATGTTCAACCAATGACACCAAATCACTCATTGGATGCACAAGATTGGTTAAAAACCCGAATTGGATTAGAATAAGCCTAGGGAGTACGAAAATGACCTAAATTTTCAACAAATGACACAAAATTAATTATTGGATGCACAAGATTGTTTCAAAACCCTAAGTGGATTAGAATAAGCCTAGGGAGGACGAAAATGACCTAAATGTTCAACCAATGACACAAAATCACTTATTGGATGCACAATATTGGTTAAAAACCCTAATTGGATTCGAATAAGCCTAGGAAGAACGAAAATGACCTAAATGTTCAACCAATGACACCAAATCACTCATTGGATGCACAAGATTTTTTAAAAACCCAAATTGGATTAGAATAAGCCTAGGGAGGAAACAAATGACCTAAATGTTCAACCAATGATACAAAATCAATTATTGGATGCACAAGATTGGTTAAAAACCTTAATTGGATTCGAATAAGCCTAGGGAGGACGAAAATGACCTAAATGTTCAACCAATGACACCAAATCACTCATTGGATGCACAAGATTTGTTAAAAACCCGAATTGGATTAGAATAAGCCTAGGGAGGACCAAAATGACTTAAATGTTCAACCAATGACACAAAATCGTTTATTGGATGCACAAGATTGTTTAGAAACCCTAAGTGGATTAGAATAAGCCTAGGGAGGACGAAAATGACCTAAATGTTCAACCAATGACACAAAATCACTTATTGGATGCACAAGATTGGTTAAAAACCTTAAGTGGATTAGAATAAACATGGGGAGACCGAAAATGACCTAAATGTTCAACCAATGACACAAAATCACTTATTGGATGCACAAGATTGGTTAAAAACCCTAATTGGATTAGAATAAGCCTAGGGAGGACAAAAATGACCTAAATGTTCAACAAATGACACAAAATCACTTATTGGATGCACAAGATTGGTTAAAAACCCTAATTGGATTAGAATAAGCCTTGGGAGGACGAAAATGACCTAAATGTTCAACCAATGACACAAAATCACTTATTGGATGCACAAGATTGGTTAAAAACCTTATGTGGATTAGAATAAGCATGGGGAGACCGAAAATGACCTAAATGTTCAATCAATGACATTAAATCACTTATAGGATGCACAAGATTGGTTAAAAACCCTAATTGGATTAGAATAAGCCTAGGGAGGACGAAAATGACCTAAATGTTCAACCAATGGCACAAAATCACTTATTGGATGCACAAGATTGGTTAAAAACCCTAATTTGATTAGAATAAGCCTTGGGAGGACAAAAATGACATAAATGTTCAACCATAGACACAAAATTACTTATTGGATGCACAAGATTGGTTAAAAACCCTAATTGGATTAGAATAAGCCTAGGGAGACCGAAAATGACCTAAATGTTCAACCAACGACACAAAATCACTCATTGGATGCACAAGATTGGTTAAAAACTCGAATTGGATTAGAATAAGCCTAGGGAGGACCAAAATGACTTAAATGTTCAACCAATGACACAAAATCAATTATTGGATGCACAAGATTGTTTAAAAACCCTAAGTGGATTAGAATAAGCCTAGGGAGGACTGAAATGACCTAAATGTTCAACAAATGACACAAAATCACTTATTGGATGCACAAGATTGGTTAAAAACCTTAAGTGGATTAGAATAAGTATAGGGAGACCGAAAATGACCTAAATGTTTAACCAATGACACAAAATCACTTATTTGATGCACAAGATTGGTTAAAAACCCTAATTGGATTAGAATAAGCCTAGGGAGGACGAAAATGACCTAAATGTTCAACCAATGACACAAAATCACTTATTGGATGCACAAGATTGGTTAAAAACCCTAATTTGATTAGAATAAGCCTTGGGAGGACGAAAACGACATAAATGTTCAACCAAAGACACAAAATTACTTATTGGATGCACAAGATTGGTTAAAAACCCTAATTGGATTAGAATAAGCCTAGGGAGACCGAAAATGACCTAAATGTTCAACCAACGACACAAAATCACTTATTGGATGCACAAGATTAATTAAAAACCCTAATAGGATTAGAATAAGCCTTGGGAGGACAAAAATGACCTAAATGTTCAACCAATGACACAAAATTACTTATTGGATGCACAATATTGGTTAAAAACCCGAATTGGATTAGAATAAGCTTAGGGTGGAAAAAAATGACCTAAATGTTTAACCAATGACACAAAATCACTTATTGGATGCACAAGATTGGTTAAAAACCCTAATTGGATTCGAATAAGCCTAGGGAGGACGAAAATGACCTAAATGTTCAACCAATGACACAAAATCACTTATTGGATGCACAAGATTGGTTAAAAACCCTAATTGGATTGGAATAAGCCTAGGGAGGACGAAAATGACCTAAATGTTCAACCAATGACACAAAATCACTTATTGGATGCACAAGATTGGTTAAAAACCCTAATTGGATTAGAATAAGCCTTGGGAGGACGAAAATGACCTAAATGTTCAACCAATGACACAAAATCACTTATTGGATGCACAAGATTGGTTAAAAACCTTAAGTGGATTAGAATAAGCATGGGGAAACCGAAAATGACCTAAATGTTCAACCAATGACACAAAATCACTTATAGGATGCACAAGATTGGTTAAAAACCCTAATTGGATTAGAATAAGCCTAGGGAGGACGAAAATGACCAAAATGTTCAACCAATGACACAAAATCACTTATTGGATGCACAAGATTGGTTAAAAACCCTAATTGGATTAGAATAAGCCTAGGGAGGACGAAAATGACCTAAATGTTCAACCAATGACACAAAATCACTTATTGGATGCACAAGATTGGTTAAAAACCCTAATTGGATTAGAATAAACCTAGGGAGGACGAAAATGACCTAAATGTTCAACCAATGACACAAAATCAATTATTGGATGCACAAGATTGGTTAAAAACCCTAATTCGATTAGAATAAGACTAGGGAAGACGAAAATGATGTAAATGTTCAACGAATGACAAGAAACCACTTATTGGATGCACAAGATTGGTTATGAACCCTAATTGGATTAGAATAAGCATAGGGAGGAATGAAATGACCTAAATGTAAATCCAATGATACAAAATCACTTATTGCATGCACAAGATTAATTAAAACCCTAATTGGATTAGAATAAACCTAGGGAGGACGAAAATGACCTAAATGTTCAACCAATGACACAAAATCACTTATTGGATGCACAAGATTGGTTAAAAACCTTAATTGGATTAGAATAAGCCTAGTGAAGACGAAAATGACCTAAATGTTCAACCAATGACATAAAATCACTTATTGGATGCACAAGATTGGTTAAAAACCCTAATTGGATTAGAATAAGCCTAGTGAAGACGAAAATGACCTAAATGTTCAACCAATGACACAAAATCACTTATTGGATGCACAAGATTGGTTAAAAACCCTATTTGGATTAGAATAAGCCTAGGGAGGACGAAAATGACCTAAATGTTCAACCAATGACACAAAATCACTTATTGGATGCACAAGATTGGTTAAAAACCCTAATTGGATTAGAATAAACCTAGGGAGGACGAAAATGACCTAAATGTTCAACCAATGACACAAAATCAATTATTGGATGCACAAGATTGGTTAAAAACCCTAATTCGATTAGAATAAGACTAGGGAAGACGAAAATGATGTAAATGTTCAACGAATGACAAGAAACCACTTATTGGATGCACAAGATTGGTTATGAACCCTAATTGGATTAGAATAAGCATAGGGAGGAATGAAATGACCTAAATGTTAATCCAATGATACAAAATCACTTATTGCATGCACAAGATTAATTAAAACCCTAATTGGATTAGAATAAACCTAGGGAGGACGAAAATGACCTAAATGTTCAACCAATGACACAAAATCACTTATTGGATGCACAAGATTGGTTAAAAACCCTAATTGGATTAGAATAAGCCTAGGGAAGACGAAAATGACCTAAATGTTCAACCAATGACACAAAATCACTTATTGGATGCACAAGATTGGTTAAAAACCCTAATTGGATTAGAATAAGCCTAGGGAGGACGAAAATGACCTAAATGTTCAACCAATGACACAAAATCACTTATTGGATGCACAAGATTGGTTAAAAACCCTAATTGGATTAGAATAAGCCTAGGGAGGACGAAAGTGACCTAAATGTTCAACCAATGACACAAAATCACTTATTGGATGCACAAGATTGGTTAAAAACCCTAATTGGATTAGAATAAGCCTAGGGAGGACGAAAATGACCTAATGTTCAACCAATGACACAAAATCAATTATTGGATGCACAAGATTGGTTAAAAACCCTAATTGGATTAGAATAAGCCTAGGGAGGACGAAAATGACCTAAATGTTCAACCAATGACACAAAATCACTTATTGGATGCACAAGATTGGTTAAAAACCTTAAGTGGATTAGAATAAGCATGGGGAGACCGAAAATGACCTAAATGTTCAACCAACGACACAAAATCACTTATTGGAGGCACAAGATTGGTTAAGAACCCTAATAAGATTAGAATAAGCCTTGGGAGGACAAAAATGACCTAAATGTTTAACCAATGACACAAAATCACTTATTGGATGCACAAGATTGGTTAAAAATCCTTATTGGATTAGAATAAGCCTTGGGAGGACTAAAATGACCTAAATGTTCAACCAATGACACAAAATTACTTATTGGATGCACTAGATTGGTTAAAAACCCTAATTGGATTAGAATAAGCCTAGGGAGACCGAAAATGACCTAAATGTTTAACCAATGACAAAAAATCCATTATTGGACGCACAAGATTGGATAAAAACCCTTATTGGATAAGAATAAGCCTTGGGAGGACAAAAATGACCTAAATGTTCAACCAATGACACAAAATCACTTATTGGATGCACAAGATTGGTTAAAAACCCTAATTGGATTAGAATAAGCCTAGGGAGGACGAAAATGTCCTAAATGTTCAACCAATGACACAAAATCACTTATTGGATGCACAAGATTGGTTAAAAACCCTAATTGGATTAGAATAAGCCTTGGGAGGACGAAAATGACCTAAATGTTCAACCAATGACACAAAATTACTTATTGGATGCACAAGATTGGTTAAAAACCCTAATTGGATTAGAATAAGCCTAGGGAGACCGAAAATGACCTAAATGTTCAACCAACGACACAAAATCACTTATTGGATGCACAAGATTAATTAAAAACCCTAATAGGATTAGAATAAGCCTTGGGAGGATAAAAATGACCTAAATGTTCAACCAATGACACAAAATTACTTATTGGATGCACAATATTGGTTAAAAACCCGAATTGGATTAGAATAAGCTTAGGGTGGAAAAAAATGACCTAAATGTTTAACCAATGACACAAAATCACTTATTGGATGCACAAGATTGGTTAAAAACCCTAATTGGATTCGAATAAGCCTAGGGAGGACGAAAATGACCTAAATGTTCAACCAATGACACAAAATCACTTATTGGATGCACAAGATTGGTTAAAAACCCTAATTGGATTGGAATAAGCCTAGGGAGGACGAAAATGACCTAAATGTTCAACCAATGACACAAAATCACTTATTGGATGCACAAGATTGGTTAAAAACCCTAATTGGATTAGAATAAGCCTTGGGAGGACGAAAATGACCTAAATGTTCAACCAATGACACAAAATCACTTATTGGATGCACAAGATTGGTTAAAAACCTTAAGTGGATTAGAATAAGCATGGGGAAACCGAAAATGACCTAAATGTTCAACCAATGACACAAAATCACTTATAGGATGCACAAGATTGGTTAAAAACCCTAATTGGATTAGAATAAGCCTAGGGAGGACGAAAATGACCAAAATGTTCAACCAATGACACAAAATCACTTATTGGATGCACAAGATTGGTTAAAAACCCTAATTTGATTAGAATAAGCCTAGGGAGACCGAAAATGACCTAAATGTTCAACCAACAACACAAAATCACTTATTGGATGCACAAGATTGGTTAAAAACCCTAATAGGATTAGAATAAGCCTAGGGAGGACAAAAATGACCTAAATGTTCAACCAATGACACAAAATCACTTATTGGATGCACAAGATTGGTTAAAAACCCTAATTGGATTAGAATAAGCCTTGGGAGGACGAAAATGACCTAAGTGTTCAACCAATGACACAAAATTACTTATTGGATTAACAAGATTGGTTAAAAACCCTAATTGGATTAGAATAAGCCTAGGGAGGAAGAAAATGACCTAAATGTTTAACCAATGACACAAAATCACTTGTTGGATGCACAAGATTGGTTAAAAACCCTAAGTGGATTAGAATAAGCATGGGGAGACCGAAAATGACCTAAATGTTCAACCGATCACACAAAATCACTTATTTGATGCACAAGATTGGTTAAAAACCGTAATAGGATTAGAATAAGCCTAGGGCGGACAAAAATGACCTAAATGTTCAACCGATGACACAAAATTACTTATTGGATGCACAAGATTGGTTAAAAACCGTAATTGGATTCGAATAATCCTAGGGAGGACGAAAATGACCTAAATGTTCGGACAATGACACAAAATCACTTATTGGATGCACAAGATTGTTTAAAAACCCTAAGTGGATTAGAATAAGTCTAGGGAGGACAAAAATGACCTAAATGTTCAACCAATGACACAAAATCACTTATTGGATGGAGAAGATTGGTTAAAAACCCTAATTGGATTAGAATAAGCCTTGGGAGGACGAAAATGACCTAAGTGTTCAACCAATGACACAAAATTACTTATTGGATTAACAAGATTGGTTAAAAACCCTAATTGGATTAGAATAAGCCTAGGGAGGACGAAAATGACCTAAATGTTTAACCAATGACACAAAATCACTTGTTGGATGCACAAGATTGGTTAAAAACCCTAAGTGGATTAGAATAAGCATGGGGAGACCGAAAATGACCTAAATGTTCAACCGATCACACAAAATCACTTATTTGATGCACAAGATTGGTTAAAAACCGTAATAGGATTAGAATAAGCCTAGGGCGGACAAAAATGACCTAAATGTTCAACCGATGACACAAAATTACTTATTGGATGCACAAGATTGGTTAAAAACCGTAATTGGATTCGAATAATCCTAGGGAGGATGAAAATGACCTAAATGTTCGGACAATGACACAAAATCACTTATTGGATGCACAAGATTGTTTAAAAACCCTAAGTGGATTAGAATAAGTCTAGGGAGGACGAAAATGACCTAAATGTTCAACCAATGACACCAAATCACTTATTGGATTCACAAGATTGGTTAAAAACCCGAATTGGATTAGAATAAGCCTAGGGAGGACAAAAATGACCTAAATGTTCAACCGATGACACAAAATCACTTATTGGATGCACAAGATTGGTTAAAAACCTTAAGTGGATTAGAATAAGCATGGGGAGACCGAAAATGACCTAAATGTTCAACCAACGACACAAAATCACTTATTGGATGCACAAGATTGGTTAAAAACCCTAATAAGATTAGAATAAGCCTTGGGAGGACAAAAATGACCTAAATGTTCAACCAATGACACAAAATCACTTATTGGATGCACAAGATTGGTTAAAAATCCTAATTGGATTAGAATAAGCCTTGGGAGGACTAAAATGACCTAAATGTTCAACCAATGACACAAAATTACTTATTGGATGCACAAGATTGGTTAAAAACCTTAAATGGATTAGAATAAGCCTGGGGAGACCGAAAATGACCTAAATGTTCAACCAATGACACCAAATCACTAATTGGATGCACACGATTGGTTAAAAACCCTAAGTGGATTAGAATAAACATGGGGTGACCGAAAAAGACCAAAATGTTCAACCAATGACACAAAATCACGTATTGGATGCACAAGATTGGTTAAAAACCATAATTGGATTAGAATAAGCCTAGGGATGACGAAAATGACCTATATGTTCAACCAATGAGACAAAATAACTTGTTGGATGCACAAGATTGGTTAAAAACCCTAATTGGATTAGAATAAGCCTTGCGAAGACGAAAATGACCTATATGTTCAACCAATGACACAAAATCAATTGTTGGATGCACAAGATTGGTTAAAAACCGTAATAGGATTAGAATAAGTCTAGGGAGGACGAAAATGACCTAAATGTTCAACCAATGACACAAAATCACTTATTGGATGCACAAGATTGGTTAAAATCCTTAAGTGGATTAGAATAAGCATGGGAAGACCGAAAATGACCTAGATGTTCAAATAATGACACAAAATCACCTATCTGATGCACAAGATTGGTTAAACACCGTAATAGGATTACAGTAAGCCTAGGGAGGACGAAAATGACCTAAATGTTCAACCAATGACACAAAATCACTTATTGGATGCACAAGATTGGTTAAAAACCCTAATTGGATTAGAATAAGCCTAGGGAGGACGAAAATGACCTATATGTTCAACCAATGACACAAAATCACTTATTGGATGCACTAGATTGGTTAAAAACCCTAATTGGATTAGAATAAGCCTTGGGAGGACGAAAATGACCTAAATGTTCATCGAATGACACAAAATTACTTATTGGATGCACAAGATTGGTTAAAAACCTTAATTGGATTAGAATAAGCCTAGGGAGACCGAAAATGACCTAAATGTTCAACCAACAACACAAAATCACTTATTGGATGCACAAGAATGGTTAAAAACCCTAATAGGATTAGAATAATCCTAGGGAGGGCAAAAATGACCTAAATGTTCAACCAATGACACAAAATCCCTTATTGGATACACAAGATTGGTTAAAACCCTAATTGGATTAGAATAAGCCTAGGGATGACGAAAATGACCTAAATGTTCAACCAATGACACGAAATCACTTATTGGATGCACAAGATTGGTTAAAAACCCAAATTGGATTAGAATAAGCCTTGGGAGGATGAAAATGACCTAAATGTTGAACCAATGACACAAAATCACTTATTGGATGCACAAGATTGGTTAAAAACCCTAAATGGATTAGAATAAGCCTGGGAAGACCGAAAATGACCTAAATGTTCAACCAATGACACCAAATCACTAATTGGATGCACACGATTAGTTAAAAACCTTAAGTGGATTAGAATAAGCATGGGGTGACCGAAAATGACCTAACTTTCAACCAATGACACAAAATCACTTATTGGATGCACAAGATTGGTTAAAAACCGTAATTGGATTAGAATAAACCTAGGGAGAACAAATATGACCTAAATGTTCAACCAATGACACAAAATCACTTACTGGATGCACAAGATTGGTTAAAAGCCCTAATTGGATTAGAATAAGCCTAGGGATGATGAAAATGACCTAAATGTTCAACCAATTACACAAAATCACTTATTAGATGCACAAGGTTGGTTAAAAACTCTAATTGGATTCGAATAAGCCTAGGGGGGACAAAAATGACCTAAATGTTCAACCAATGACACAAAATAATTTATTGGATGCACAAGATTGGTTAAAATACCTAATTGGATTAGAATAAGCCTACGGAGGACGAAATTGACCTAAATAATCAACCAATGACACAAACGCACTTACTGGATGCACAAGATTGGTTAAAAACCCTAATTGGATTAGAATAATCCTGGGGAGGACGAAAATGACCTAAATGTTCAACCGATGACACAAACGCACTTATTGAATGCACAAGATTGGTTAAAACCCCTAACTGGATTAGAAAAAGCCTAGGGAGGAGGAAAATGACCTTAATGTTAAACCAATGACACAAATACACTTATTGGATGCACAAGATTGGTTAAAAAACTCTAATTGGATTAAAATAAGTCGAAGGATGACGAAAATGACCTAAATACTCAACCAATGACACAAAATCACTTATTGGATGCACAAGATTGGTTAAAAACCGTAATTGGATTAGAATAAGCCTAGGGAGGACGAAAATTACCTAAATGTTCAACCAATGACACAAAATCACTTATTGGATGCACAAGATTGGTTAAAAACCCTAATTCGATTCGAATAAGCCTAGGGAGGACGAAAATGACCTAAATGTTCAACCAATGACACAAAATCACTCATTGGATGCACAAGATTGTTTAAAAACCCTAACTGGATTACAATAAGTCTAGGGAGGACGAAAATGACTTAAATGTTCAACCAATGACACCAAATCACTCTTTGGATTCACAAGATTGGTTAAAAACCCGAATTGGATTAGAATAAGCCTAGGGAGGACAAAAATGACCTAAATGTTCAACCTATGACACAAAATCACTTATTGGATGCACAAGATTGTCTAAAAACCCTAAGTGGATTAGAATAATCCTAGGGAGGACGAAAATGACCTAAATGTTCAACCAATGACACAAAATCACTTATTGGATGCACAAGATTGGTTAAAAACCCTAAATGGATTAGAATAAGCCTGGGGAGACCGAAAATGACCTAAATGTTTAACCAATGACACCAAATCACTATATTGGATGCACACGATTAGTTAAAAACCCTAAGTGGATTAGAATAAGCATGGGGTGACCAAAAATGACCTAAATGTTCAATCAATGACACAAAATCACTTATTGGATGCAAAAGATTGGTTAAAAGCCCTAATTGGATTAGAATAAGCCTAGGGATGACGAAAATGACCTAAATGTTCAACCAATGACACAAAATCACTTGTTGGATGCACAAGATTGGTTAAAAACCCTAATTGGATTATAATAAGCCTTGGGAGGACGAAAATGACCTAAATGTTCAAACAATGACACAAAATAACTTGTTGGATGCACAAGATTGGTTAAAAACCGTAATAGGATTAGAATAAGCCTAGGGAGGACGAAAATGACCTCAATATTCAACCAATGACACAAACGCACTTATTGGATGCACAAGATTGGTTAAAAACCCTAATTAGATTAGAATAAGCCTAGGGAGGACGAAAATGATCTACATGTTCAAACAATGACACAAACGCCTTTATTGAATGCACAAGATTGGTTAAAAACCCTAATTGGATTATAATAAGCCTAGGAAGGAGGACATTGACCTTAATGTTAAACCATTGACACAAATGCACTTATTGGATGGACAAGATTGGTTAAAAAAACCCTAATTGGATTAGAATAAGTCAAAAGATGACGAAAATGACATAATGTTCAACCAATGACACAAAATCACTTATTGGATGCACAAGATTGGTTAAAAACCGTAATAGGATTAGAATAAGTCTAGGGAGGACGAAAATGACCTAAATGTTCAACCAATGACACAAAATCACTTATTGGATGCACAAGATTGGTTAAAAACCCGAATTGGATTAGAATAAGCCTACAGTGGACAAAAATGACCTAAATGTTCAACCAATGACACAAAATCACTTGTTGGATGCACAAGATTGGTTAAAAACCGTAATAGGATTTGAATAAGCCTAGGGAGGATGAAAATGACCTAAATGTTCAACCAATGACACAAAATCACTTATTGGATGCACAAGATTGGTTAAAAAACCTAATTGGGTTAGAATAAGCCTAGGGACGACAAAAATGACCCAAATGTATAACCAATGACACAAAATCAATTATTTGATGCACAAGATTGTGTAAAAACCCTAAGTGGATTAGAATAAGCCTAGGGAGGACGAAAATGACCTAAATGTTCAACCAATGACACAAAATCACTTATTGGATGCACAAGATTGGTTAAAAACCTTAAGTGGATTAGAATAAGCATGGGAGACCAAAAATGACCTAAATGTTCAACTAATGGCACAAAATCACTTATTGGATGCACAAGATTGGTTAAAAACCCTAATTGGATTAGAATAAGCCTAGGGAGGACGAAAATGACCTATATGTTCAACCAATGACACAAAATCACTTATTGGATGCACAAGATTGGTTAAAAACCCTAATTGGATTAGAATAAGCCTTGGGAGGACGAAAATGACCTAAATGTTCATCGAATGACACAAAATTACTTATTGGATGCACAAGATTGGTTAAAAACCTTAATTGGATTAGAATAAGCCTAGGGAGACCGAAAATGACCTAAATGTTCAACCAACAACACAAAATCACTTATTGGATGCACAAGAATGGTTAAAAACCCAAATAGGATTAGAATAATCCTAGGGAGGGCAAAAATGACCTAAATGTTCAACCAATGACACAAAATCACTTGTTGGATGCACAAGATTGGTTAAAAACCCTAATTGGATTAGAATAAGCCTTGGGAGGACATTGACCTTAATGTTAAACCAATGACACAAATGCACTTATTGGATGGACAAGATTGGTTAAAAAAACCCTAATTGGATTAGAATAAGTCGAAGGATGACGGAAATGACATAACTGTTCAACCAATGACACAAAATCACTTATTGGATGCACAAGATTGGTTAAAAACCGTAATAGGATTAGAAAAAGCCTATGGAGGTCAAAAATGACCTAAATGTTCAACCTGTGACCCAAAATCACTTATTGGATGCACAAGATTGGTTTAAAACCCGAATTGGATTAGAATAAGCCTTCGGTGGACAAAAATGACCTATATATTCAACCAATGACACAAAATCACTTGTTGGATGCACAAGATTGGTTAAAAACCGTAATAGGATTTGAATAAGCCTAGGGAGGACGAAAATGACCTAAATGTTCAACCAAAGACACAAAATCACTTATTGGATGCACAAGATTGGTTAAAAACCCTAATTGGATTCGAATAAGCCTAGGGAGGACGAAAATGACCTAAATGTTCAACCAATGACACAAAATCACTCATTGGATGCACAAGATTGTTTAAAAACCTTAAGTGGATTAGAATAAGCCTAGGCAGGACGAAAATGACCTTAATGTTCAACCAATGACACGAAATCACTCATTAGATGCACAAGATTGGTTAAAAACCATAATTGGATTAGAATAAGCCTAGGGAGGACAAAACTGACCTAAATGTTCAACCAATGACACGAAATCACTTATTGGATGCACAAGATTGGTTAAAAACCCGAATTGGATTAGAATAAGCCTTGGGAGGATGAAAATGACCTAAATGTTGAACCAATGACACAAAATCACTTATTGGATGCACAAGATTGGTTAAAAACCCTTAATGGATTAGAATAAGCCTGGGGAGACCGAAAATGACCTAAATGTTCAACCAATGACACCAAATCACTAATTGGATGCACACGATTAGTTAAAAACCCTAAGTGGATTAGAATAAGCATGGGGTGACCGAAAATGACCTAACTGTTCAACCAATGACACAAAATCACTTATTGGATGCACAAGATTGTTTAAAAACCGTAATTGGATTAGAATAAACCTTGGGAGAACAAATATGACCTAAATGTTCAACCAATGACACAAAATCACTTACTGGATGCACAAGATTGGTTAAAAGCCCTAATTGGATTAGAATAAGCCTAGGGATGACGAAAATGACCTAAATGTTCAACCAATGACACAAAATCACTTGTTGGGATCACAAGATTGGTTAAAAACCCTAATTGGATTAGAATAAGCCTTGGGAGGACATTGACCTTAATGTTAAACCAATGACACAAATGCACTTATTGGATGGACAAGATTGGTTAAAAAAACCCTAATTGGATTAGAATAAGTCGAAGGATGACGGAAATGACATAACTGTTCAACCAATGACACAAAATCACTTATTGGATGCACAAGATTGGTTAAAAACCGTAATAGGATTAGAAAAAGCCTATGGAGGACAAAAATGACCTAAATGTTCAACCAATGACCCAAAATCACTTATTGGATGCACAAGATTGGTTTAAAACCCGAATTGGATTAGAATAAGCCTTCGGTGGACAAAAATGACCTAAATATTCAACCAATGACACAAAATCACTTGTTGGATGCACAAGATTGGTTAAAAACCGTAATAGGATTTGAATAAGCCTAGGGAGGACGAAAATGACCTAAATGTTCAACCAAAGACACAAAATCACTTATTGGATGCACAAGATTGGTTAAAAACCCTAATTGGATTCGAATAAGCCTAAGGAGGACGAAAATGACCTAAATGTTCAACCAATGACACAAAATCACTCATTGGATGCACAAGATTGTTTAAAAACCTTAAGTGGATTAGAATAAGCCTAGGCAGGACGAAAATGACCTTAATGTTCAACCAATGACACCAAATCACTCATTGGATGCACAAGATTGGTTAAAAACCATAATTGGATTAGAATAAGCCTAGGGAGGACAAAAATGACCTAAATGTTCAACCAATGACACGAAATCACTTATTGGATGCACAAGATTGGTTAAAAACCCGAATTGGATTAGAATAAGCCTTGGGAGGATGAAAATGACCTAAATGTTGAACCAATGACACAAAATCACTTATTGGATGCACAAGATTGGTTAAAAACCCTAAATGGATTAGAATAAGCCTGGGGAGACCGAAAATGACCTAAATGTTCAACCAATGACACCAAATCACTAATTGGATGCACACGATTAGTTAAAAACCCTAAGTGGATTAGAATAAGCATGGGGTGACCGAAAATGACCTAACTGTTCAACCAATGACACAAAATCACTTATTGGATGCACAAGATTGTTTAAAAACCGTAATTGGATTAGAATAAACCTTGGGAGAACAAATATGACCTAAATGTTCAACCAATGACACAAAATCACTTACTGGATGCACAAGATTGGTTAAAAGCCCTAATTGGATTAGAATAAGCCTAGGGATGATGAAAATGACCTAAATGTTCAACAAATTACACAAAATCACTTATTAGATGCACAAGGTTGGTTAAAAACTCTAATTGGATTCGAATAAGCCTAGGGGGGACAAAAATGACCTAAATGTTCAACCAATAACACAAAATAATTTATTGGATGCACAAGATTGGTTAAAATACCTAATTGGATTTGAATAAGCCTACGGAGGACGAAATTGACCTAAATAATCAACCAATGACACAAACGCACTTACTGGATGCACAAGATTGGTTAAAAACCCTAATTGGATTAGAATAATCCTGGGGAGGACGAAAATGACCTAAATGTTCAACCGATGACACAAACGCACTTATTGAATGCACAAGATTGGTTAAAACCCCTAACTGGATTAGAAAGAGCCTAGGGAGGAGGAAAATGACCTTAATGTTAAACCAATGACACAAATACACTTATTGGATGCACAAGATTGGTTAAAAAACTCTAATTGGATTAGAATAAGTCGAAGGATGACGAAAATGACCTAAATGTTCAACCAATGACACAAAATTACTTATTGGATGCACAAGATTAGTTAAAAACCGTAATTGGATTAGAATAAGCCAAGGGAGGACGAAAATTACCTAAATGTTCAACCAATAACACAAAATCACTTATTTGATGCACAAGATTGGTTAAAAACCCTAATTGGATTCGAATAAGCCTAGGGAGGACGAAAATTACCTAAATGTTCAGACAATGACACAAAATCACTTATTGGATGCACAAGATTGTTTAAAAACCCTAACTGGATTACAATAAGTCTAGGGAGGACGAAAATGACTTAAATGTTCAACCAATGACACCAAATCACTCTTTGGATTCACAAGATTGGTTAAAAACCCGAATTGGACTAGAATAAGCCTAGGGAGGACAAAAATGACCTTAATGTTCAACCAATGACACAAAATCACTTATTGGATGCACAAGATTGTCTAAGAACCCTAAGTGGATTAGAATAAGCCTAGGGAGGACGAAAATGACCTAAATGTTCAACCAATGACACAAAATCACTTATTGGATGCACAAGATTGGTTAAAAACCCTAAATGGATTAGAATAAGCCTGGGGAGACCGAAAATGACCTAAATGTTTAACCAATGACACCAAATCACTAATTGGATGCCCACGATTAGTTAAAAACCCTAAGTGGATTAGAATAAGCATGGGGTGACCGAAAATGACCTAAATGTTCAACCTATGACACAAAATCACTTATTGGATGCACAAGATTGGTTAAAAACCCTAATTGGATTAGAATAAGCCTTGGGAGGACATTGACCTTAATGTTAAACCAATGACACAAATGCACTTATTGGATGGACAAGATTGGTTAAAAAAACCCTAATTGGATTAGAATAAGTCGAAGGATGACGGAAATGACATAACTGTTCAACCAATGACACAAAATCACTTATTGGATGCACAAGATTGGTTAAAAACCGTAATAGGATTAGAAAAAGCCTATGGAGGACAAAAATGACCTAAATGTTCAACCAATGACCCAAAATCACTTATTGGATGCACAAGATTGGTTTAAAACCCGAATTGGATTAGAATAAGCCTTCGGTGGACAAAAATGACCTAAATATTCAACCAATGACACAAAATCACTTGTTGGATGCACAAGATTTGTTAAAAACCGTAATAGGATTTGAATAAGCCTAGGGAGGACGAAAATGACCTAAATGTTCAACCAAAGACACAAAATCACTTATTGGATGCACAAGATTGGTTAAAAACCCAAATTGGATTCGAATAAGCCTAGGGAGGACGAAAATGACCTAAATGTTCAACCAATGACACAAAATCACTCATTGGATGCACAAGATTGTTTAAAAACCTTAAGTGGATTAGAATAAGCCTAGGCAGGACGAAAATGACCTTAATGTTCAACCAATGACACCAAATCACTCATTGGATGCACAAGATTGGTTAAAAACCATAATTGGATTAGAATAAGCCTAGGGAGGACAAAAATGACCTAAATGTTCAACCAATGACACGAAATCACTTATTGGATGCACAAGATTGGTTAAAAGCCCTAATTGGATTAGAATAAGCCTAGGGATGATGAAAATGACCTAAAGGTTCAACAAATTACACAAAATCACTTATTAGATGCACAAGGTTGGTTAAAAACTCTAATTGGATTCGAATAAGCCTAGGGGGGACAAAAATGACCTAAATGTTCAACCAATAACACAAAATAATTTATTGGATGCACAAGATTGGTTAAAATACCTAATTGGATTTGAATAAGCCTACGGGGGACGAAATTGACCTAAATAATTAACCAATGACACAAACGCACTTACTGGATGCACAAGATTGGTTAAAAACCCTAATTGGATTAGAATAATCCTGGGGAGGACGAAAATGACCTAAATGTTCAACCAATGACACAAAATCACTTATTGGATGCACAAGATTGGTTAAAATACCTAATTGGATTAGAATAAGCCTACGGAGGACGAAAATGACCTAAATATTCAACCAATGACACAAACGCACTTATTGGATGCACAAGATTGGTTAAAAACCCTAATTGGATTAGAATAATCCTAAAAAGGACGAAAATGACCTACATGTTCAAACAATGACACAAACGCACTTATTGAATGCACAAGATTGGTTAAAACCCCTAATTGGATTGGAAAAAGCTTAGGGAGGAGGAAAATGACCTTAATGTTAAACCAATGACACAAATACACTTATTGGATGCACAAGATTGGTTAAAAAACTCTAATTGGATTAGAATAAGTCAAAGGATGACGAAAATGACCTAAATGTTCAACCAATGACACAAAATCACTTATTGGATGCACAAGATTGGTTAAAAACCGTAATAGGATTAGAATAAGCCTAGGGAGGACGAAAATGATCTAAATATTAAGATAATGACACAAAATCACTTATTGGATGCACAAGATTGTTTAAAAAC
This sequence comes from Cicer chorassanicum, assembly GCA_037974735.1. Lineage (NCBI taxonomy): Eukaryota > Viridiplantae > Streptophyta > Magnoliopsida > Fabales > Fabaceae > Cicer > Cicer chorassanicum. The sequence continues at coordinate 37,299,683 of JBBPBP010000004.1, read as the reverse complement.
CCTAAGTGGATTAGAATAAGTCTAGGGAGGACGAAAATGACCTAAATGTTCAACCAATGACACAAAATCACTCATTGGATTCACACGATTGGTTAAAAACCCGAATTGGATTAGAATAAGCCTAGGGAGGACAAAAATGACCTAAATGTTCAACCAATGACACAAAATCACTTATTGGATGCACAAGATTGTTTAAAAACCCTAAGTGGATTAGAATAAGCCTATGGAGGACGAAAATGACCTAAATGTTCAACCGAAGACACAAACGCACTTATTGAATGCACAAGATTGGTTAAAACCCCTAACTGGATTAGAAAAAGCCTAGGGAGGAGGAAAATGACCTTAATGTTAAACCAATGACACAAATACACTTATTGGATGCACAAGATTGGTTAAAAAACTCTAATTGGATTAGAATAAGTCGAAGGATGACGAAAATGACCTAAATGTTCAACCAATGACACAAAATCACTTATTGGATGCACAAGATTGGTTAAAAACCGTAATAGGATTAGAATAAGCCTAGGGAGGACGAAAATTACCTAAATGTTCAACCAATGACACAAAATCACTTATTTGATGCACAAGATTGGTTAAAAACCCTAATTGGATTCGAATAAGCCTAGGGAGGACGAAAATTACCTAAATGTTCAGACAATGACACAAAATCACTTATTGGATGCACAAGATTGTTTAAAAACCCTAACTGGATTACAATAAGTCTAGGGAGGACGAAAATGACTTAAATGTTCAACCAATGACACCAAATCACTCTTTGGATTCACAAGATTGGTTAAAAACCCGAATTGGATTAGAATAAGCCTAGGGAGGACAAAAATGACCTAAATGTTCAACCAATGACACAAAATCACTTATTGGATGCACAAGATTGTCTAAAAACCCTAAGTGGATTAGAATAAGCCTAGGGAGGACGAAAATGACCTAAATGTTCAACCAATGACACAAAATCACTTATTGGATGCACAAGATTGGTTAAAAACCCTAAATGGATTAGAATAAGCCTGGGGAGTCTGAAAATGACCTAAATGTTTAACCAATGACACCAAATCACTAATTGGATGCACACGATTAGTTAAAAATCCTAAGTGGATTAGAATAAGCATGGGGTGACCGAAAATGACCTAAATGTTCAACCTATGACACAAAATCACTTATTGGATGCACAAGATTGGTTAAAAACTGTAATTGGATTAGAATAAGCCTTCGGAGGACGAAGATGACCTAAATGTTCAACCAATGACACAAAATCACTTGTTGGATGCACAAGATTGGTTAAAAACCCTAATTGGATTATAATAAGCCTTGGGAGGACGAAAATGACCTAAATGTTCAAACAATGACACAAAATAACTTGTTGGATGCACAAGATTCGTTAAAACCCGTAATAGGATTTGAATAAGCCTAGGGAGGACGAAAATGACCTAAATGTTCAACCAATGACACAAAATCACTTATTGGATGCACAAGATTGGTTAAAAAACCTAATTGGGTTAGAATAAGCCTAGGGAGGACAAAAATGACCTAAATGTTCAACCAATGACACAAAATCACTCATTGGATGCTCAAGATTGTTTAAAAACCCTAAGTGGATTAGAATAAGCCTAGGGAGGACGAAAATGACCTAAATGTTCAACCAATGACACCAAATCACTCATTGGATGCACAAGATTGGTTAAAAACCCGAATTGGATTAGAATAAGCCTAGGCAGGACAAAAATGACCTAAATGTTCAACCAATAACACAAAATCACTTACTGGATGCACAAGATTGGTTAAAAGCCCTAATTGGATTAGAATAAGCCTAGGGATGATGAAAATGACCTAAATGTTCAACCAATTACACAAAATCACTTATTAGATGCACAAGGTTGGTTAAAAACCCTAATTGGATTCTAATAAGCCTAGGGAGGACGAAAATTACCTAAACGTTTAACCAATGAGACAAAATCACTTATTGGATGCACAAGATTGGTTAAAATACCTAATTGGATTAGAATAATCCTAGGAAGGACGAAAATGACCTACATGTTCAAACAATGACACAAACACACTTATTGAATGCACAAGATTGGTTAAAACCCCTAATTGGATTAGAAAAAGCATAGGGATGAGGAAAATGACCTTAATGTTAAACCAATGACACAAATACACTTATTGGATGCACAAGATTGGTTAAAAAACTCTAATTGGATTAGAATAAGTCAAAGGATGACGAAAATGACCTAAATGTTCAACCAATGACACAAAATCACTTATTGGATGCACAAGATTGGTTAAAAACCGTAATATGATTAGAATAAGCCTAGGGAGGACGAAAATGACCTAAATGTTCAACCAATGACACAAAATCACTTATTGGATGCACAAGATTGGTTAAAAACCCTTATTGGATTCGAATAAGCCTAGGAAGGACGAAAATTACCTTAATGTTTAGGCAATGACACAAAATCACTTATTGGATGCACAAGATTGTTTAAAAACCCTAAGTGGATTAAAATAAGTCTAGAGAGGACGAAAATGACCTAAATGTTCAACCAATGACACCAAATCACTCATTGGATTCACAAGATTGGTAAAAAACCCGAATTGAATTAGAATAAGCCTAGGGAGGACAAAAATGACCTAAATGTTCAACCAATTACACAAAATCACTTATTGGATGCACAAGATTGGTTAAAAACCGTAATAGGATTAGAATAATCCTAGGGAGGACAAAAATGACATAAATGTTCAACCAATGACACAAAATCACTTATTGGATGCACAAGATTGGTTAAAAACCCTAATTGGATTTGAATAAGCCTAGGAAGGACAAAAATTACCTTAATGTTCAGGCAATGACACAAAATCACTTATTGGATGCACAAGATTGTTTAAAAACCCTAAGTGGATTAGAATAAGTCTAGGGAGGACGAAAATGACCTAAATGTTCAACCAATGACACCAAATCACTCATTGGATTCACAAGATTGGTTAAAAACCCGAATTGGATTAGAATAAGCCTAGGGAGGACAAAAATGACCTAAATGTTCAACCAATGACACAAAGTCACTAATTGGATGCACAAGATTGTTTAAAAACCCTAAGTGGATTAGAATAAGCCTAGGGAGGACGAAAATGACCTAAATGTTCAACCAATGACACAAAATCACTTATTGGATACACAAGATTGGTTAAAAACCCTAAATAGATTAGAATAAGCCTTGGGAGACCGAAAATGACCTAAATGTTCAACCAATGACACTAAATCACTAATTGGATGCACACGATTGGTTAAAAACCCTAAGTGGATTAGAATAAGCATGGGGTGACCGAAAATGACCTAAATGTTCAACCAATGACACAAAATCACTTATTGGATGCACAAGATTGGTTAAAAACCGTAATTGGATTAGAATAAGCCTTGGGAGGACAAAAATGACCTAAATGTTCCACCAATGACAAAAAATCACTTGTTGGATGCACAAGATTGGTTAAAAACCCTAATTGGATTAGAATAAGCCTTGGGAGGACGAAGATTACCTAAATGTTCAACCAATGATACCAAATCACTTATTGGATGCACAAGATTGATAAAAACCCGAATTGGATTAGAATAAGCCTAGGGAGGACAAAAATGACCTAAATGTTCAACCAATGACACAAAATCACTTATTGGATGCACAAGATTGGTTAAAAACCCTAATTGGATTAGAATAAGCCTAGGGAGGACAAAAATAACATAAATGTTCAACAAATGACACAAAATCACTTATTGGATGCACAAGATTGGTTAAAAGCCCTAATTGGATTAGAATAAGCCTAGGGATGAGGAAAATGAACTAAATGTTCAACCAATTACACAAAATCACTTATTAGATGCACAAGGTTGGTTAAAAACCCTAATTGGATTCGAATAAGCCTAGGGAGGACGAAAATGACCTAAATGTTCAACCAATGACACAAAATCACTTATTGGATGCACAAGATTGGTTAAAATACCTAATTGGATTAGAATAAGCCTACGGAGGACGAAAATGACCTAAATATTCAACCAATGACACAAACACACTTATTGGATGCACAAGATTGGTTAAAAACCCTAATTGGATTAGAATAATCCTAGGAAGGACGAAAATGACCTACATGTTCAAACAATGACACAAACGCACTTATTGAATGCACAAGATTGGTTAAAACCCCTAATTGGATTGGAAAAAGCTTAGGGAGGAGGAAAATGACCTTAATGTTAAACCAATGACACAAATACACTTATTGGATGCACAAGATTGGTTAAAAAACTCTAATTGGATTAGAATAAGTCAAAGGATGACGAAAATGACCTAAATGTTCAACCAATGACACAAAATCACTTATTGGATGCACAAGATTGGTTAAAAACCGTAATAGGATTAGAATAAGCCTAGGGAGGACGAAAATGACCTAAATGTTCAGATAATGAAACAAAATCACTTATTGGATGCACAAGATTGTTTAAAAACCCTAAGTGGATTAGAATAAGTCTAGGGAAGACGAAAATGACCTAAATGTTCAACCAATGACACAAAATCACTCATTGGATTCACACGATTGGTTAAAAACCCGAATTGGATTAGAATAAGCCTAGGGAGGACAAAAATGACCTAAATGTTCAACCAATGACACAAAATCACTTATTGGATGCACAAGATTGTATAAAAACCCTAAGTGGATTAGAATAAGCCTATGGAGGACGAAAATGACCTAAATGTTCAACCAATGACACAAAATCACTTATTGGATGCACAAGAATGGTTAAAAACCCTAAATGGATTAGAATAAGCCTTGGGAGACCGAAAATGACCTAAATGTTCAACCAATGACACCAAATCACTAATTGGATGCACACGATTGTTTAAAAACCCTAAGTGGATTAGAATAAGCATGGGGTGACCGAAAATGACCTAAATGTTCAACCAATGACACAAAATCACTTATTGGATGCACAAGATTGGTTAAAAACCGTAATTGGATTAGAATAAGCCGTGGGAGGAAAAAAATGACCTAAATGTTCAACCAATGACACAAAATTACTAATTGGATGCACAAGTATGGTTAAAAACCCAAATTGGATTAGAATAAGCCTTGGGAGGACGAAGATCACCTAAATGTTCAACCAATTATACCAAATCACTTATTGGATGCACAAGATTAATAAAAACCTGAATTGGATTAGAATAAGCCTAGGGAGGACAAAAACGACCTAAATGTTCAACCAATGACACAAAATCACTTGTTGGATGCACAAGATTGGTTAAAAACCCTAATTGGATTAGAATAAGCCTTGGGAGGACGAAGATCACCTAAATGTTCAACCAATGACACAAAATCACTTGTTGGATGCACAACATTGGTTAAAAACCCTAATTGGATTAGAATAAGCCTTGGGAGGACAAAAATGACCTAAATATTAAACAAATGACACAAAATCACTTATTGGATGCACAAGATTGGTTAAAAGCCCTAATTGGATTAGAATAAGCCTAGGGATGACGAAAATGACCTAAATGTTCAACCAATGACACAAAATCACTTGTTGGATGCACAAGATTGGTTAAAAACCCTAATTGGATTAGAATAAGCCTTGGGAGGACGAAGATCACCTAAATGTTCAACCAATGATACCAAATCACTTATTGGATGCACAAGATTGATAAAAACCCGAATTGGATTAGAATAAGCCTATGGAGGACAAAAATGACCTAAATGTTCAACCAATGACACAAAATCACTTATTGGATGCACAAGATTGTATAAAAACCCTAAGTGGATTAGAATAAGCCTATGGAGGACGAAAATGACCTAAATGTTCAACCAATGACACAAAATCACTTATTGGATGCACAAGAATGGTTAAAAACCCTAAATGGATTAGAATAAGCCTTGGGAGACCGAAAATGACCTAAATGTTCAACCAATGACACCAATTCACTAATTGGATGCACACGATTGTTTAAAAACCCTAAGTGGATTAGAATAAGCATGGGGTGACCGAAAATGACCTAAATGTTCAACCAATGACACAAAATCACTTATTGGATGCACAAGATTGGTTAAAAACCGTAATTGGATTAGAATAAGCCGTGGGAGGACAAAAATGACCTAAATGTTCAACCAATGACACAAAATTACTAATTGGATGCACAAGTATGGTTAAAAACCCAAATTGGATTAGAATAAGCCTTGGGAGGACGAAGATCACCTAAATGTTCAACCAATTATACCAAATCACTTATTGGATGCACAAGATTAATAAAAACCTGAATTGGATTAGAATAAGCCTAGGGAGGACAAAAACGACCTAAATGTTCAACCAATGACACAAAATCACTTGTTGGATGCACAAGATTGGTTAAAAACCCTAATTGGATTAGAATAAGCCTTGGGAGGACGAAGATCACCTAAATGTTCAACCAATGACACAAAATCACTTGTTGGATGCACAACATTGGTTAAAAACCCTAATTGGATTAGAATAAGCCTTGGGAGGACAAAAATGACCTAAATATTAAACAAATGACACAAAATCACTTATTGGATGCACAAGATTGGTTAAAAGCCCTAATTGGATTAGAATAAGCCTAGGGATGACGAAAATGACCTAAATGTTCAACCAATGACACAAAATCACTTGTTGGATGCACAAGATTGGTTAAAAACCCTAATTGGATTAGAATAAGCCTTGGGAGGACGAAGATCACCTAAATGTTCAACCAATGATACCAAATCACTTATTGGATGCACAAGATTGATAAAAACCCGAATTGGATTAGAATAAGCCTATGGAGGACAAAAATGACCTAAATGTTCAACCAATGACACAAAATCACTTATTGGATGCACAAGATTGTATAAAAACCCTAAGTGGATTAGAATAAGCCTATGGAGGACGAAAATGACCTAAATGTTCAACCAATGACACAAAATCACTTATTGGATGCACAAGAATGGTTAAAAACCCTAAATGGATTAGAATAAGCCTTGGGAGACCGAAAATGACCTAAATGTTCAACCAATGACACCAAATCACTAATTGGATGCACACGATTGTTTAAAAACCCTAAGTGGATTAGAATAAGCATGGGGTGACCGAAAATGACCTAAATGTTCAACCAATGACACAAAATCACTTATTGGATGCACAAGATTGGTTAAAAACCGTAATTGGATTAGAATAAGCCGTGGGAGGACAAAAATGACCTAAATGTTCAACCAATGACACAAAATTACTAATTGGATGCACAAGTATGGTTAAAAACCCAAATTGGATTAGAATAAGCCTTGGGAGGACGAAGATCACCTAAATGTTCAACCAATTATACCAAATCACTTATTGGATGCACAAGATTAATAAAAACCTGAATTGGATTAGAATAAGCCTAGGGAGGACAAAAACGACCTAAATGTTCAACCAATGACACAAAATCACTTGTTGGATGCACAAGATTGGTTAAAAACCCTAATTGGATTAGAATAAGCCTTGGGAGGACGAAGATCACCTAAATGTTCAACCAATGACACAAAATCACTTGTTGGATGCACAACATTGGTTAAAAACCCTAATTGGATTAGAATAAGCCTTGGGAGGACAAAAATGACCTAAATATTCAACAAATGACACAAAATCACTTATTGGATGCACAAGATTGGTTAAAAGCCCTAATTGGATTAGAATAAGCCTAGGGATGACGAAAATGACCTAAATGTTCAACCAATGACACAAAATCACTTGTTGGATGCACAAGATTGGTTAAAAACCCTAATTGGATTAGAATAAGCCTTGGGAGGACGAAGATCACCTAAATGTTCAACCAATGATACCAAATCACTTATTGGATGCACACGATTGATAAAAACCCGAATTGGATTAGAATAAGCCTATGGAGGACAAAAATGACCTAAATGTTCAACCAATGACACAAAATCACTTATTGGATGCACAAGATTGGTTAAAAACCCTAACTGGATTAGAATAAGCCTAGGGATGAGGAAAATGACCTAATTGTTCAACCAATTACACAAAATCACTTATTAGATGCACAAGGTTGGTTAAAAACCCTAATTGGATTCGAATAAGCCTAGGGAGGACGAAAATGACCTAAATGTTCAACCAATGACACAAAATCACTTATTGGATGCACAAGATTAGTTAAAATACCTAATTGGTTTAGAATAAGCCTACAGAGGACGAAAATGACCTAAATATTCAACCAATGACACAAACGCACTTATTGGATGCACAAGATTGGTTAAAAACCCTAATTGGATTAGAATAATCCTAGGAAGGACGAAAATGACCTACATGTTCAAACAATGACACAAACGCACTTATTGAATGCACAAGATTTGTTAAAACCCCTAATTGGATTAGAAAAAGCCTAGGGAGGAGGAAAATCACCTTAATGTTAAACCAATGAAACAAATACACTTATTGGATGCACAAGATTGTTTAAAAACCGTAAGTGGATTAGAATAAGTCTAGGGAGGACGAAAATGACCTAAATGTTCAACCAATGACACCAAATCACTCATTGGATTCACAAGATTGGTTAAAAACCCGAATTGGATTAGAATATGCCTAGGGAGGACGAAAATGACCTAAATGTTCAACCAATGACACAAAATCACTTATTGGATGCAAAAGATTGGTTAAAAACCCTAATTGGATTCGAATAAGCCTAAGAAGGACGAAAATTACCTTAATGTTCAGATAATGACACAAAATCACTTATTGGATGCACAAGATTGTTTAAAAACCCTAAGTGGATTAGAATAAGTCTAGGGAGAATGAAATTGACCTAAATGTTCAACCAATGACACCAAATCACTCGTTGGATTCACAAGATTGGTTAAAAACCCGAATTGGATCAGAATAAGCCTAGGGTGGACAAAAATGACCTAAATGTTCAATCAATGACACAAAATCACTTATTGGATGCACAAGATTGTTTAAAAACCCTAAGTGGATTAGAATAAGCCTAGGGAGGACGAAAATGACCTAAATGTTCAACCAATGACACAAAATCACTTATTGGATGCACAAGATTGGTTAAAAACCCTAAATGGATTAGAATAAGCCTTGGGAGACCGAAAATGAGCTAAATATTCAACCAATGACACCAAATCACTAATTGGATGCACACGATTGGTTAAAAACCCTAAGTGGATTAGAATAAGCTTGGGGTGACCGAAAATGACCTAAATGTTCAACCAATGACACAAAATCACTTATTGGATGCACAAGATTGGTTAAAAACCCTAATTGGATTAGAATAAGCCTAGGAATGAGGAAAATGACCTAAATGTTCAACCAATTACACAAAATCACTTATTAGATGCACAAGGTTGGTTAAAAACCCTAATTGGATTCGAATAAGCCTAGGGAGGACGAAAATGACCTAAATGTTCAACCAATGACACAAAATCACTTATTGGATGCACAAGATTAGTTAAAATACCTAATTGGTTTAGAATAAGCCTACGAAGGACGAAAATGACCTAAATATTCAACCAATGACACAAACGCACTTATTGGATGCACAAGATTGGTTAAAAACCCTAATTGGATTAGAATAATCCTAGGAAGGACGAAAATGACCTACATGTTCAAACAATGACACAAACGCACTTATTGAATGCACAAGATTGGTTAAAACCCCTAATTGGATAAGAAAAAGCCTAGGGAGGAGGAAAATGACCTTAATGTTAAACCAACGACACAAATACACTTATTGGATGCACAAGATTGTTTAAAAACCGTAAGTGGATTAGAATAAGTCTAGGGAGGACGAAAATGGCCTAAATGTTCAACCAATGACACCAAATCACTCATTGGATTCACAAGATTGGTTAAAAACCCGAATTGGATTAGAATAAGCCTAGGGAGGACGAAAATGACCTAAATGTTCAACCAATGACACAAAATCACTTATTGGATGCACAAGATTAGTTAAAAACCCTAATTGGATTCGAATAAGCCTAGGAAGGACGAAAATTACCTTAATGTTCAGATAATGACACAAAATCACTTATTGGATGCACAAGATTGTTTAAAAACCCTATGTGGATTAGAATAAGTCTAGGGAGGACGAAAATGACCTAAATGTTCAACCAATGACACCAAATCACTCATTGGATTCACAAGATTGGTTAAAAACCCGAATTGGATCAGAATAAGCCTAGGGAGGACAAAAATGACCTAAATGTTCAATCAATGACACAAAATCACTTATTGGATGCACAAGATTGTTTAAAAACCCTAAGTGGATTAGAATAAGCCTAGGGAGGACGAAAATGACCTAAATGTTCAACCAATGACACAAAATCACTTATTGGATGCACAAGATTAGTTAAAAACCCTAAATGGATTAGAATAAGCCTTGGGAGACCGAAAATGACCTAAATATTCAACCAATGACACCAAATCACTAATTGGATGCACACGATTGGTTAAAAACCCTAAGTGGATTAGAATAAGCATGGGGTGACCGAAAATGACCTAAATGTTCAACCAATGACACAAAATCACTTATTGGATGCACAAGATTGGTTAAAAACCGTAATTGGATTAGAATAACCCTTGAGAGGACAAAAATGACCTAAATGTTCAACCAATGACACAAAATTACTTATTGGATGCACAAGATTGGTTAAAAACCCTATTTGGATTAGAATAAGCCTTGGGAGGACGAAGATCACCTAAATGTTCAACCAATGATACCAAATCACTTATTGGATGCACAAGATTGATAAAAACCCGAATTGGATTAGAATAAACCTAGGGAGGACAAAAACGACCTAAATGTTCAATCAATGACACAAAATCACTTGTTGGATGCACAAGATTGGTTAAAAACCCTAATTGGATTAGAATAAGCCTTGGGAGGACGAAGATCACCTAAATGTTCAACCAATGACACAAAATCACTTGTTGGATGCACAAGATTGCTTAAAAACCCTAATTCGATTAGAATAAGCCTTGGGAGGACGAAGATCACCTAAATGTTCAACCAATGATACTAAATCACTTATTGGATGCACAAGATTGATAAAAACCCGAATTGGATTAGAATAAGCCTAGGGAGGACAAAAATGACCTAAATGTTCAACCGATGACACAAAATCTCTTATTGGATGCACAAGATTGGTTAAAAACCCTAATAGGATTAGAATAAGCCTAGGGAGTACAAAAATGACCTAAATATTCAACAAATGACACAAAATCACTTATTGGATGCACAAGATTGGATAAAAGCCCTAATTGGATTAGAATAAGCCTAGGGATGACGAAAATGACCTAAATGTTCAACCAATGACACAAAATCAATTGTTGGATGCACAAGATTGGTTAAAAACCCTAATTGGATTTGAATAAGCCTAGGAAGGACAAAAATTACCTTAATGTTCAGGCAATGACACAAAATCACTTATTGGATGCACAAGATTGTTTAAAAACCCTAAGTGGATTAGAATAAGTCTAGGGAGGACGAAAATGACCTAAATGTTTAACCAATGACACCAAATCACTCATTGGATTCACAAGATTGGTTAAAAACCCGAATTGGATTAGAATAAGCCTAGGGAGGACAAAAATGACCTAAATGTTCAACCAATGACACAAAGTCACTAATTGGATGCACAAGATTGTTTAAAAACCCTAAGTGGAATAGAATAAGCCTAGGGAGGACGAAAATGACCTAAATGTTCAACCAATGACACAAAATCACTTATTGGATACACAAGATTGGTTAAAAACCCTAAATAGATTAGAATAAGCCTTGGGAGACCGAAAATGACCTAAATGTTCAACCTATGACACTAAATCACTAATTGGATGCACACGATTGGTTAAAAACCCTAAGTGGATTAGAATAAGCATGGGGTGACCGAAAATGACCTAAATGTTCAACCAATGACACAAAATCACTTATTGGATGCACAAGATTGGTTAAAAACCGTAATTGGATTAGAATAAGCCTTGGGAGGACAAAATTGACCTAAATGTTCCACCAATGACAAAAAATCACTTGTTGGATGCACAAGATTGGTTAAAAACCCTAATTGGATTAGAATAAGCCTTGGGAGGACGAAGATTACCTAAATGTTCAACCAATGATACCAAATCACTTATTGGATGCACAAGATTGATAAAAACCCGAATTGGATTAGAATAAGCCTAGGGAGGACAAAAATGACCTAAATGTTCAACCAATGACACAAAATCACTTATTGGATGCACAAGATTGGTTAAAAACCCTAATTGGATTAGAATAAGCCTAGGGAGGACAAAAATGACATAAATGTTCAACAAATGACCCAAAATCACTTATTGGATGCACAAGATTGGTTAAAAGCCCTAATAGGATTAGAATAAGCCTAGGGATGAGGAAAATGAACTAAATGTTCAACCAATTACACAAAATCACTTATTAGATGCACAAGGTTGGTTAAAAACCCTAATTGGATTCGAATAAGCCTAGGGAGGACGAAAATGACCTAAATGTTCAACCAATGACACAAAATCACTTATTGGATGCACAAGATTGGTTAAAATACCTAATTGGATTAGAATAAGCCTACGGAGGACGAAAATGACCTAAATATTCAACCAATGACACAAACGCACTTATTGGATGCACAAGATTGGTTAAAAACCCTAATTGAATTAGAATAATCCTAGGAAGGACGAAAATGACCTACATGTTCAAACAATGACACAAACGCACTTATTGAATGCACAAGATTGGTTAAAACCCCTAATTGGATTGGAAAAAGCTTAGGGAGGAGGAAAATGACCTTAATGTTAAACCAATGACACAAATACACTTATTGGATGCACAAGATTGGTTAAAAAACTCTAATTGGATTAGAATAAGTCAAAGGATGACGAAAATGACCTAAATGTTCAACCAATGACACAAAATCACTTATTGGATGCACAAGATTGGTTAAAATCCGTAATAGGATTAGAATAAGCCTAGGGAGGACGAAAATGACCTAAATGTTCAGATAATGACACAAAATCACTTATTGGATGCACAAGATTGTTTAAAAACCCTAAGTGGATTAGAATAAGTCTAGGGAGGACGAAAATGACCTAAATGTTCAACCAATGACACAAAATCACTCATTGGATTCACACGATTGGTTAAAAACCCGAATTGGATTAGAATAAGCCTAGGGAGGACAAAAATGACCTAAATGTTCAACCAATGACACAAAATCACTTATTGGATGCACAAGATTGTATAAAAACCCTAAGTGGATTAGAATAAGCCTATGGAGGACGAAAATGACCTAAATGTTCAACCAATGACACAAAATCACTTATTGGATGCACAAGAATGGTTAAAAACCCTAAATGGATTAGAATAAGCCTTGGGAGACCGAAAATGACCTAAATGTTCAACCAATGACACCAAATCACTAATTGGATGCACACGATTGGTTAAAAACCCTAAGTGGATTAGAATAAGCATGGGGTGACCGAAAATGACCTAAATGTTCAACCAATGACACAAAATCACTTATTGGATGCACAAGATTGGTTAAAAACCGTAATTGGATTAGAATAAGCCGTGGGAGGACAAAAATGACCTAAATGTTCAACCAATGAAACAAAATTACTAATTGGATGCACAAGTATGGTTAAAAACCCAAATTGGATTAGAATAAGCCTTGGGAGGACGAAGATCACCTAAATGTTCAACCAATTATACCAAATCACTTATTGGATGCACAAGATTAATAAAAACCTGAATTGGATTAGAATAAGCCTAGGGAGGACAAAAACGACCTAAATGTTCAACCAATGACACAAAATCACTTGTTGGATGCACAAGATTGGTTAAAAACTGTAATTGGATTAGAATAAGCCTTGGGACGACGAAGATCACCTAAATGTTCAACCAATGACACAAAATCACTTGTTGGATGCACAACATTGGTTAAAAACCCTAATTGGATTAGAATAAGCCTTGGGAGGACGAAGATCACCTAAATGTTCAACCAATGATACCAAATCACTAATTGGATGCACAAGATTGATAAAAACCCGAATTGGATTAGAATAAGCCTAGGGAGGACAAAAATGACCTAAATGTTCAACCAATGACACAAAATCAATTGTTGGATGCACAAGATTGGTTAAAAACCCTAATTGGATTTGAATAAGCCTAGGAAGGACAAAAATTACCTTAATGTTCAGGAAATGACACAAAATCACTTATTGGATGCACAAGATTGTTTAAAAACCCTAAGTGGATTAGAATAAGTCTAGGGAGGACGAAAATGACCTAAATGTTTAACCAATGACACCAAATCACTCATTGGATTCACAAGATTGGTTAAAAACCCGAATTGGATTAGAATAAGCCTAGGGAGGACAAAAATGACCTAAATGTTCAACCAATGACACAAAGTCACTAATTGGATGCACAAGATTGTTTAAAAACCCTAAGTGGATTAGAATAAGCCTAGGGAGGACGAAAATGACCTAAATGTTCAACCAATGACACAAAATCACTTATTGGATACACAAGATTGGTTAAAAACCCTAAATAGATTAGAATAAGCCTTGGGAGACCGAAAATGACCTAAATGTTCAACCTATGACACTAAATCACTAATTGGATGCACACGATTGGTTAAAAACCCTAAGTGGATTAGAATAAGCATGGGGTGACCGAAAATGACCTAAATGTTCAACCAATGACACAAAATCACTTATTGGATGCACAAGATTGGTTAAAAACCGTAATTGGATTAGAATAAGCCTTGGGAGGACAAAATTGACCTAAATGTTCCACCAATGACAAAAAATCACTTGTTGGATGCACAAGATTGGTTAAAAACCCTAATTGGATTAGAATAAGCCTTGGGAGGACGAAGAGTTCAACCAATGATACCAAATCACTTATTGGATGCACAAGATTGATAAAAACCCGAATTGGATTAGAATAAGCCTAGAGAGGAAAAAAATGACCTAAATGTTCAACCAATGACACAAAATCACTTATTGGATGCACAAGATTGGTTAAAAACCCTAATTGGATTAGAATAAGCCTAGGGAGGACAAAAATGACATAAATGTTCAACAAATGACACAAAATCACTTATTGGATGCACAAGATTGGTTAAAAGCCCTAATAGGATTAGAATAAGCCTAGGGATGAGGAAAATGAACTAAATGTTCAACCAATTACACAAAATCACTTATTAGATGCACAAGGTTGGTTAAAAACCCTAATTGGATTCGAATAAGCCTAGGGAGGACGAAAATGACCTAAATGTTCAACCAATGACACAAAATCACTTATTGGATGCACAAGATTGGTTAAAATACCTAATTGGATTAGAATAAGCCTACGGAGGACGAAAATGACCTAAATATTCAACCAATGACACAAACGCACTTATTGGATGCACAAGATTGGTTAAAAACCCTAATTGGATTAGAATAATCCTAGGAAGGACGAAAATGACCTACATGTTCAAACAATGACACAAACGCACTTATTGAATGCACAAGATTGGTTAAAACCCCTAATTGGATTGGAAAAAGCTTAGGGAGGAGGAAAATGACCTTAATGTTAAACCAATGACACAAATACACTTATTGGATGCACAAGATTGGTTAAAAAACTCTAATTGGATTAGAATAAGTCAAAGGATGACGAAAATGACCTAAATGTTCAACCAATGACACAAAATCACTTATTGGATGCACAAGATTGGTTAAAATCCGTAATAGGATTAGAATAAGCCTAGGGAGGACGAAAATGACCTAAATGTTCAGATAATGACACAAAATCACTTATTGGATGCACAAGATTGTTTAAAAACCCTAAGTGGATTAGAATAAGTCTAGGGAGGACGAAAATGACCTAAATGTTCAACCAATGACACAAAATCACTCATTGGATTCACACGATTGGTTAAAAACCCGAATTGGATTAGAATAAGCCTAGGGAGGACAAAAATGACCTAAATGTTCAACCAATGACACAAAATCACTTATTGGATGCACAAGATTGTATAAAAACCGTAAGTGGATTAGAATAAGCCTATGGAGGACGAAAATGACCTAAATGTTCAACCAATGACACAAAATCACTTATTGGATGCACAAGAATGGTTAAAAACCCTAAATGGATTAGAATAAGCCTTGGGAGACCGAAAATGACCTAAATGTTCAACCAATGACACCAAATCACTAATTGGATGCACACGATTGTTTAAAAACCCTAAGTGGATTAGAATAAGCATGGGGTGACCGAAAATGACCTAAATGTTCAACCAATGACACAAAATCACTTATTGGATGCACAAGATTGGTTAAAAACCGTAATTGGATTAGAATAAGCCGTGGGAGGACAAAAATGACCTAAATGTTCAACCAATGACACAAAATTACTAATTGGATGCACAAGTATGGTTAAAAACCCAAATTGGATTAGAATAAGCCTTGGGAGGACGAAGATCACCTAAATGTTCAACCAATTATACCAAATCACTTATTGGATGCACAAGATTAATAAAAACCTGAATTGGATTAGAATAAGCCTAGGGAGGACAAAAACGACCTAAATGTTCAACCAATGACACAAAATCACTTGTTGGATGCACAAGATTGGTTAAAAACCCTAATTGGATTAGAATAAGCCTTGGGACGACGAAGATCACCTAAATGTTCAACCAATGACACAAAATCACTTGTTGGATGCACAACATTGGTTAAAAACCCTAATTGGATTAGAATAAGCCTTAGGAGGACGAAGATCACCTAAATGTTCAACCAATGATACCAAATCACTAATTGGATGCACAAGATTGATAAAAACCCGAATTGGATTAGAATAAGCCTAGGGAGGACAAAAATGACCTAAATGTTCAACCGATGACACAAAATCACTTATTGGATGCACAAGATTGGTTAAAAACCCTAATAGGATTAGAATAAGCCTAGGGAGGACAAAAATGACCTAAATATTCAACCAATGACACAAAATCACTTGTTGGATGCACAAGATTGGTTAAAAACCCTAATTGGATTAGAATAAGCCTTGGGAGGACGAAGATCACCTAAATGTTCAACCAATGATACCAAATCACTTATTGGATGCACAAGATTGATAAAAACCCGAATTGGATTAGAATAAGCCTATGGAGGACAAAAATGACCTAAATGTTCAACCAATGACACAAAATCACTTATTGGATGCAGAAGATTGGTTAAAAACCCTAAATGGATTAGAATAAGCCTTGGGAGACCGAAATTGACCTAAATGTTCAACCAATGACACCAAATCACTAATTGGATGCACACGATTGGTTAAAAACCCTAAGTGGATTAGAATAAGCATGGGGTGACCGAAAATGACCTGAATGTTCAACCAATGACACAAAATCACTTATTGGATGCACAAGATAGGTTAAAAACCGTAATTGGATTAGAATAAGCCGTGGGAGGACAAAAATGACCTAAATGTTCAACCAATGAAACAAAATTACTAATTGGATGCACAAGTATGGTTAAAAACCCAAATTGGATTAGAATAAGCCTTGGGAGGACGAAGATCACCTAAATGTTCAACCAATTATACCAAATCACTTATTGGATGCACAAGATTAATAAAAACCTGAATTGGATTAGAATAAGCCTAGGGAGGACAAAAACGACCTAAATGTTCAACCAATGACACAAAATCACTTGTTGGATGCACAAGATTGGTTAAAAACCCTAATTGGATTAGAATAAGCCTTGGGACGACGAAGATCACCTAAATGTTCAACCAATGACACAAAATCACTTGTTGGATGCACAACATTGGTTAAAAACCCTAATTGGATTAGAATAAGCCTTGGGAGGACGAAGATCACCTAAATGTTCAACCAATGATACCAAATCACTAATTGGATGCACAAGATTGATAAAAACCCGAATTGGATTAGAATAAGCCTAGGGAGGACAAAAATGACCTAAATGTTCAACTGATGACACAAAATCACTTATTGGATGCACAAGATTGGTTAAAAACCCTAATAGGATTAGAATAAGCCTAGGGAGGACAAAAATGACCTAAATATTCAACAAATGACACAAAATCACTTATTGGATGCACAAGATTGGTTAAAAGCCCTAATTGGATTAGAATAAGCCTAGGGATGACGAAAATGACCTAAATGTTCAACCAATGACACAAAATCACTTGTTGGATGCACAAGATTGGTTAAAAACCCTAATTGGATTAGAATAAGCCTTGGGAGGACGAAGATCACCTAAATGTTCAACCAATGATACCAAATCACTTATTGGATGCACAAGATTGATAAAAACCCGAATTGGATTAGAATAAGCCTATGGAGGACAAAAATGACCTAAATGTTCAACCAATGACACAAAATCACTTATTGGATGCACAAGATTGGTTAAAAACCCTAATTGGATTAGAATAAGCCTAGGGATGAGGAAAATGACCTAAATGTTCAACCAATTACACAAAATCACTTATTAGATGCACAAGGTTGGTTAAAAACCCTAATTGGATTCGAATAAGCCTAGGGAGGACGAAAATGACCTAAATGTTCAACCAATGACACAAAATCACTTATTGGATGCACAAGATTGGTTAAAAACCCTAATTGGATTCGAATAAGCCTAGGAAGGACGAAAAATACCTTAATGTTCAGATAATGACACAAAATCACTTATTGGATGCACAAGATTGTTTAAAAACCCTAAGTGGATTAGAATAAGTCTAGGGAGGACGAAAATGACCTAAATGTTCAACCAATGACACCAAATCACTCGTTGGATTCACAAGATTGGTTAAAAACCCGAATTGGATCAGAATAAGCCTAGGGAGGACAAAAATGACCTAAATGTTCAATCAATGACACAAAATCACTTATTGAATGCACAAGATTGTTTAAAAACCCTAAGTGGATTAGAATAAGCCTAGGGAGGACGAAAATGACCTAAATGTTCAACCAATGACACAAAATCACTTATTGGATGCACAAGATTGGTTAAAAACCCTAAATGGATTAGAATAAGCCTTGGGAGACCGAAAATGACCTAAATATTCAACCAATGACACCAAATCACTAATTGGATGCACACGATTGGTTAAAAACCCTAAATGGATTAGAATAAGCATAGGGTGACCGAAAATGACCTAAATGTTCAACGAATGACACAAAATCACTTATTGGATGCACAAGATTGGTTAAAAACCGTAATTGGATTAGAATAAGCCTTGGGAGGACAGAAATGACCTAAATGTTCAACCAATGACACAAAATCACTTATTGGATGCACAAGATTGGTTAAAAACCCTAATTGGATTAGAATAAGCCTAGGGATGAGGAAAATGACCTAAATGTTCAACCAATTACACAAAATCACTTATTAGATGCACAAGGTTGGTTAAAAACCCTAATTGGATTCGAATAAGCCTAGGGAGGACGAAAATGACCTAAATGTTCAACCAATGACACAAAATCACTTATTGGATGCACAAGATTAGTTAAAATACCTAATTGGTTTAGAATAAGCCTACGGAGGACGAAAATGACCTAAATATTCAACCAATGACACAAACGCACTTATTGGATGCACAAGATTGGTTAAAAACCCTAATTGGATTAGAATAATCCTAGGAAGGACGAAAATGACCTACATGTTCAAAAAATGATACAAACGCACTTATTGAATGCACAAGATTGGTTAAAACCCCTAATTGGATTAGAAAAAGCCTAGGGAGGAGGAAAATGACCTTAATGTTAAACCAATGACACAAATACACTTATTGGATGCACAAGATTGTTTAAAAACCGTAAGTGGATTAGAATAAGTCTAGGGAGGACGAAAATGACCTAAATGTTCAACCAATGACACCAAATCACTCATTGGATTCACAAGATTGGTTAAAAACCCGAATTGGATTAGAATAAGCCTAGGGAGGACGAAAATGACCTAAATGTTCAACCAATGACACAAAATCACTTATTGGATGCACAAGATTGGTTAAAAACCCTAATTGGATTCGAATAAGCCTAGGAAGGACGAAAATTACCTTAATGTTCAGATAATGACACAAAATCACTTATTGGATGCACAAGATTGTTTAAAAACCCTAAGTGGATTAGAATAAGTCTAGGGAGGACGAAAATGACCTAAATGTTCAACCAATGACACCAAATCACTCATTGGATTCACAAGATTAGTTAAAAACCCGAATTGGATCAGAACAAGCCTAGGGAGGACAAAAATGACCTAAATGTTCAATCAATGACACAAAATCACTTATTGGATGCACAAGATTGTTTAAAAATCCTAAGTGGATTAGAATAAGTCTAGGGAGGACGAAAATGACCTAAATGTTCAACCAATGACACAAAATCACTTATTGGATGCACAAGATTAGTTAAAAACCCTAAATGGATTAGAATAAGCCTTGGGAGACCGAAAATGACCTAAATATTCAACCAATGACACCAAATCACTAATTGGATGCACACGATTGGTTAAAAACCCTAAGTGGATTAGAATAAGCATGGGGTGACCGAAAATGACCTAAATGTTCAACCAATGACACAAAATCACTTATTGGATGCACAAGATTGGTTAAAAACCGTAATTGGATTAGAATAAGCCTTGGGAGGACAGAAATGACCTAAATGTTCAACCAATGACACAAAATTACTTATTGGATGCACAAGATTGGTTAAAAACCCTATTTGGATTAGAATAAGCCTTGGTAGGACGAAGATCACCTAAATGTTCAACCAATGATACCAAATCACTTATTGGATGCACAAGATTGATAAAAACCCGAATTGGATTAGAATAAGCCTAGGGAGGACAAAAACGACCTAAATGTTCAATCAATGACACAAAATCACTTGTTGGATGCATAAGATTGCTTAAAAATCCTAATTGGATTAGAATAAGCCTTGGGAGGACGAAGATCACCTAAATGTTCAACCAATGATACCAAATCACTTATTGGATGCACAAGATTGATAAAAACCCGAATTGGATTAGAATAAGCCTAGGGAGGACAAAAATGACCTAAATGTTCAACCGATGACACAAAATCACTTATTGGATGCACAAGATTGGTTAAAAACCCTAATAGGATTAGAATAAGCCTAGGGAGGACAAAAATGACCTAAATATTCAACAAGTGACACAAAATCACTTATTGGATGCACAAGATTGGTTAAAAGCGGTAATTGGATTAGAATAAGCCGAGGGATGACGAAAATGACCTAAATGTTCAACCAATGACACAAAATCACTTGTTGGATGCACAAGATTGGTTAAAAACCCTAAAATGATTAGAATAAGCCTAGGAAGGACAAAAATGACCTAAATATTCAACAAATGACACAAAATCACTTATTGGATGCACAAGATTGGTTAAAAGCCCTAATTGGATTAGAATAAGTCTAGGGATGAGGAAAATGACCTAAATGTTCAACCAATTACACAAAATCACTTATTAGATGCACAAGGTTGGTTAAAAACCTAATTGGATTCGAATAAGCCTAGGGAGGACGAAAATGACCTAAATATTCAACCAATGACACAAAATCACTTATTGGATGCCCAAGATTGGTTAAAATACCTAATTGGTTTAGAATAAGCCTACGGAGGACGAAAATGACCTAAATATTCAACCAATGACACAAACGCACTTATTGGATGCACAAGATTGGTTAAAAACCCTAATTGGATTAGAATAATCCTAGGAAGGACGAAAATGACCTAATGTTCAAACAATGACACAAACGCACTTATTGAATGCACAAGATTGGTTAAAACCCCTAATTGGATTAGAAAAAGCCTAGGGAGGAGGAAAATGACCTTAATGTTAGACCAATGACACAAATACACTTATTGGATGCACAAGATTGGTTAAAAAACTCTAATTGGATTAGAATAAGTCAAAGGATGACGAAAATGACCTAAATGTTCAACCAATGACACAAAATCACTTATTGGATGCACAAGATTGGTTAAAAACCGTAATAGGATTAGAATAAGCCTAGGGAGGGCGAAAATGACCTAAATGTTCAACCAATGACACAAAATCACTTATTGGATGCACAAGATTGGTTAAAAACCCTAATTGGATTCGAATAAGCCTAGGAAGGACGAAAATTACCTTAATGTTCAGGCAATGACACAAAATCACTTATTGGATGCACAAGATTGTTTAAAAACCCTAAGTGGATTAGAATAAGTCTAGGGAGGACGAAAATGATCTAAATGTTTAACCAATGACACTAAATTACTCATTGGATTCACAAGATTGGTTAAAAACCCGAATTGGATTAGAATAAGCCTAGGGAGGACAAAAATGACCTAAATGCTCAACCAATGACACAAAATCACTTATTGGATGCACAAGATTGTTTAAAAACCCTAAGTGGATTAGAATAAGCCTAGGGAGGACGAAAATGACCTAAACGTTCAACCAATGAAACAAAATCACATATTGGATGCACAAGACTGGTTAAAAACCCTAAATGGATTAGAATAAGCCTTGGGAGACCGAAAATGACCTAAATGTTCAACCAATGACACCAAATCACTAATTGGATGCACACGATTGGTTAAAAACCCTATGTGGATTAGAATAAGCATGGGGTGACCGAAAATGACCTAAATGTTCAACCAATGACACAAAATCACTTATTGGATGCACAAGATTGATAAAAAACCCGAATTGGATTAGAATAAGCCTAGGGAGGACAAAAATGACCTAAATGTTCTACCAATGACACAAAATCACTTATTGGATGCACAAGATTGGTTAAAAACCCTAATAGGATTAGAATAAGCCTAGGGAGGAATAAAATAACCTAAATATTCAACAAATGACACAAAATCACTTGTTGGATGCACAAGATTGGTTAAAAACCCTAATTGGATTAGAAAAAGCCTTGGGAGGATGAAAATGACCTAAATGTTCAAACAATGACACAAACGCCTTTATTGAATGCACAAGTTTGGTAAAAAAAACCCTAATACGATTAGAATAAATTGAAGGATGACGAATATGACATAATGTTCAACCAAATACACAAAATAACTTATTGGATGCACAAGATTGGTTAAAACCCGTAATAGGATTAGAATAAGCATAGGGAGGACGAAAATGACCTAAATGTTCAACAAATGACACAAAATCACTTATTGGATGCACAAGATTGGTTAAAAACCCGAATTGGATTAGAATAAGCTTAGGGTGGACAAAAATGACCTAAATGTTCAACCAATGACACAAAATCTCTTGTTGGATGCACAAGATTGGTTAAAAACCGTTTTAGGATTTGAATAAGCCTAGGGAGGACGAAAATGACCTAAATGTTCAACCAATGACACAAAATCACTTATTGGATGCACAAGATTGGTTAAAAACCCTAATTGGATTCGAAAAAGCCTAGGGAGGACGAAAATGACCTAAATATTCAACCAATGACACAAAATAACTCATTGGATGCACAAGATTGTTTAAAAACCCTAAGTGGATTAGAATAAGCCTAGGGAGGACAAAAATGACCTAAATGTTCAACCAATGACACCAAATCACTCATTGGATGCACAAGATTGGTTAAAAACCCGAATTGGATTAGAATAATCCTAGGGAGGACAAAAATGACCTAAATGTTCAACCAATGACACAATCACTTATTGGATGCACAAGATTGGTTAAAAACCCTAATTGGATTAGAATAAGCCTAGAAAGGATGAAAATGACCTAAATGTTGAACCAATGACACAAAATCACTTATTGGATGCACAAGATTGGTTAAACACCCTAATTGGATTAGAATAAGACTTAGGAGGACGAAAATGACCTAAATGTTCAACCAATGACACAAAATCACTTATTGGATGCACAAGATTGTTTAAAAACCCAAAGTGGATTAGAATAAGCCTAGGGAGGACGAAAATGACCTACATGTTCAAACAATTGCACATCAGCACTTATTGAATGCACAAGATTGGTTAAAAACCCTAATTGGATTAGAATAAGCATAGGGAGGAGGAAAATGACCTTAATGTTAAACCAATGACACAAATGCACTTATTGGATGCACAAGATTGGTTAAAAAACCCTAATTGGATTAGAATAAGTCGAAGGTTGACGAAAATGACCTAAATGTTAATTCAATGACACAAACGCACTTATTGGATGCACAAGATTGGTTAAAAACCCAAATTGGATTAGAATAAGCCTAGGGAAGACGAAAATTACCTAAATGTTAATGCAATGACACAAACGCACTTATTGGATGCACAAGATTGGTGAAAAACCCTAATTGGTCTAGAATAAGCCTAGGGAAGACATAAATGACCTAAATGTTCAACCAATGACACAAACGCACTTATTGGATGCACAAAATTGGTTAAAAACCCTAATTGGATTAGAATAAACCAAGGGAGGACGAAAATGACCTAAATATTCAACCAATGACACAAACGCACTTATTGAATGCACAAGATTGGTTAAAAACCTTAATTGGATTAGAATAAGCCTAGGGAGGACGAATATGATCTTAATGTTAAACCAATGACACAAATACACTTATTTGATGCACAAGATTGGTTAAAAAAACCCTAATTGGATTAGAAGAAGTCGAAGGATAACGAAAAGGACCTAAATGTTAATTCAATAACACAAACGAACTTATTGGAAGCACAAGATTGGTTAAAAATCCTAATTGGATTAGAATAAGCCTAGGGAGGACGAAAATGACCTTAATGTTAAACCAATGACACAAATGCACTTATTGGATGCACAAGATTGGTTAAAAAACCCTAATTGGATTAGAATAAGTCGAAGAATGACGAAAATAACCTAAATGTTAATTCAATGACACAAACGCACTTATTGGATGCACAAGGTTGGTTAAAAACCCTAAATGGATTAGAATAAGCCTAGGAAGACGAAAATTACCTAAATGTTAATCCAATGACACAAACGCACTTATTGGATGCACAAGATTGGTGAAAAACCCTAATTGGACTAGAATAAGCCTAGGGAAGACATAAATGACCTAAATGTTCAACCAATGACACAAACACACCTATTGGATGCACAAAATTGGTTAAAAACCCTAATTGGATTAGAAAAAGCCTAGGGAGGACGAATATGATCTTAATGTTAAACCAATGACACAAATACACTTATTTGATGCACAAGATTGGTTAAAAAAAACCCTAATTGGATTAGAATAAGCCTAGGGAGGACGAATATGATCTTAATGTTAAACCAATGACACAAATACACTTATTTGATGCACAAGATTGGTTAAAAAAACCCTAATTGGATTAGAAGAAGTCGAAGGATAACGAAAAGGACCTAAATGTTAATTCAATAACACAAACGCACTTATTGGAAGCACAAGATTGGTTAAAAATCCTAATTGGATTAGAATAAGCCTAGGGAGGACGAAAATGGCCTAAAAGTTAATCCAACGACACAAACGCACTTATTGGATGCACAAGATTATAGAAAATTCTTAATTGGATTGGAATAAGCTTAGAGAGGACGAAAATGACCTAAATGTTCAACCAATAACACCAAATCACTCATTGGATGCACAAGATTGGTTAAAAACCCTAATTAGATTAGAATAATCCTAGGGAGGACAAAAATGACCTAAATGTTCAACCAATGACACAAAATCACTTATTGGATGCACAAGATTGGTTAAAAACCCTAATAGGATTAGAATAAGCCTACGGAGAAGGAAAATGACCTAAATGTTCAACCAATGACACAAAATCACTTATTGGATGCACAAGATTGGTTAAAAACCCTAATTGGATTAGAATAAGCCTTGGGAGGATGAAAATGACCTAAATGTGGAACAATTGACACAAAATCACTTATTGGATGCACATGATTGGTGAAAAACCCTAATTGGACTAGAATAAGCCTAGGGAAGACATAAATGACCTAAATGTTCAACCAATGACACAAACACACTTATTGGATGCACAAAATTGGTTAAAAACCCTAATTGGATTAGAATAATCCTAGGGAGGACAAAAATGACCTAAATGTTCAACCAATGACACAATCACTTATTGGATGCACAAGATTGGTTAAAAACCCTAAATGGATTAGAATAAGCCTTGAAAGGATGAAAATGACCTAAATGTTGAACCAATGACACAAAATCACTTATTGGATGCACAAGATTGGTTAAACATCGTAATTGGATTAGAATAAGACTTAGGAGGACGAAAATGACCTAAATGTTCAACCAATGACACAAAATCACTTATTGGATGCACAAGATTGTTTAAAAACCCTAGTTGGACTAGAATAAGCCTAGGGAAGACATAAATGACCTAAATGTTCAACCAATGACACAAACATACTTATTGGATGCACAAAATTGGTTAAAAACCCTAATTGGATTAGAATAAGCCTAGGGAGGACGAATATGATCTTAATGTTAAACCAATGACACAAATACACTTATTTGATGCACAAGATTGGTTAAAAAAACCCTAATTGGATTAGAAGAAGTCGAAGGATAACGAAAAGGACCTAAATGTTAATTCAATAACACAAACGCACTTATTGGAAGCACAAGATTGGTTAAAAATCCTAATTGGATTAGAATAAGCCTAGGGAGGACGAAAATGTCCTAAAAGTTAATCCAACGATACAAACGCACTTATTGGATGCACAAGATTAGTGAAAAACCTTAATTGGATTAGAATAAGCTTAGGGAGGACGAAAATGACCTAAATGTTCAAACAATAACACCAAATAACTCATTGGATACACAAGATTGGTTAAAAACCCGAATTGGATTAGAATAAGCCTAGGAAGGACAAAAATGACCTAAATGTTCAACCAATAACACAAAC
>JBBPBP010000004.1:37223192-37272726 GCA_037974735.1 Cicer chorassanicum | reverse complement strand
TGGATGCACAAGATTGGTTAAAAAACCCTAATTGGATTAGAATAAGTCGAAGGTTGACGAAAATGACCTAAATGTTAATTCAATGACACAAACGCACTTATTGGATGCACAAGATTGGTTAAAAACCCAAATTGGATTAGAATAAGCCTAGGGAAGACGAAAATTACCTAAATGTTAATGCAATGACACAAACGCACTTATTGGATGCACAAGATTGGTGAAAAACCCTAATTGGACTAGAATAAGCCTAGGAAAGACATAAATGACCTAAATGTTCAACCAATGACACAAACGCACTTATTGGATGCACAAAATTGTTTAAAAACCCTAATTGGATTAGAATAAACCAAGGGAGGACGAAAATGACCTAAATATTCAACCAATGACACAAACGCACTTATTGAATGCACAAGATTGGTTAAAAACCTTAATTGGATTAGAATAAGCCTAGGGAGGACGAATATGATCTTAATGTTAAACCAATGACACAAATACACTTATTTGATGCACATGATTGGTTAAAAAAACCCTAATTGGATTAGAAGAAGTCGAAGGATAACGAAAAGGACCTAAATGTTAATTCAATAACACAAACGCACTTATTGGAAGCACAAGATTGGTTAAAAATCCTAATTGGATTAGAATAAGCCTAGGGAGGACGAAAATGGCCTAAAAGTTAATCCAACGACACAAACGCACTTATTGGATGCACAAGATTATAGAAAATTCTTAATTGGATTGGAATAAGCTTAGAGAGGACGAAAATGACCTAAATGTTCAACCAATAACACCAAATCACTCATTGGATGCACAAGATTGGTTAAAAACCCTAATTAGATTAGAATAATCCTAGGGAGGACAAAAATGACCTAAATGTTCAACCAATGACACAAAATCACTTATTGGATGCACAAGATTGGTTAAAAACCCTAATAGGATTAGAATAAGCCTACGGAGAAGGAAAATGACCTAAATGTTCAACCAATGACACAAAATCACTTATTGGATGCACAAGATTGGTTAAAAACCCTAATTGGATTAGAATAAGCCTTGGGAGGATGAAAATGACCTAAATGTGGAACAATTGACACAAAATCACTTATTGGACTAGAATAAGCCTAGGGAAGACATAAATGACCTAAATGTTCAACCAATGACACAAACACACTTATTGGATGCACAAAATTGGTTAAAAACCCTAATTGGATTAGAATAATCCTAGGGAGGACAAAAATGACCTAAATGTTCAACCAATGACACAATCACTTATTGGATGCACAAGATTGGTTAAAAACCCTAAATGGATTAGAATAAGCCTTGAAAGGATGAAAATGACCTAAATGTTGAACCAATGACACAAAATCACTTATTGGATGCACAAGATTGGTTAAACATCGTAATTGGATTAGAATAAGACTTAGGAGGACGAAAATGACCTAAATGTTCAACCAATGACACAAAATCACTTATTGGATGCACAAGATTGTTTAAAAACCCTAGTTGGACTAGAATAAGCCTAGGGAAGACATAAATGACCTAAATGTTCAACCAATGACACAAACATACTTATTGGATGCACAAAATTGGTTAAAAACCCTAATTGGATTAGAATAAGCCTAGGGAGGACGAATATGATCTTAATGTTAAACCAATGACACAAATACACTTATTTGATGCACAAGATTGGTTAAAAAAACCCTAATTGGATTAGAAGAAGTCGAAGGATAACGAAAAGGACCTAAATGTTAATTCAATAACACAAACGCACTTATTGGAAGCACAAGATTGGTTAAAAATCCTAATTGGATTAGAATAAGCCTAGGGAGGACGAAAATGTCCTAAAAGTTAATCCAACGATACAAACGCACTTATTGGATGCACAAGATTAGTGAAAAACCTTAATTGGATTAGAATAAGCTTAGGGAGGACGAAAATGACCTAAATGTTCAAACAATAACACCAAATAACTCATTGGATACACAAGATTGGTTAAAAACCCGAATTGGATTAGAATAAGCCTAGGAAGGACAAAAATGACCTAAATGTTCAACCAATAACACAAACACACTTATTGAATGCACAAGATTGGTTAAAACCCCTAATTGGATTAGAAAAAGCCTAGGGAGGAGGAAAATGACCTTAATGTTAAACCAATGACACAAATACACTTATTGGACGCACAAGATTGGTTAAAAAACTCTAATTGGATTAGAATAAGTCAAAGGATGACGAAAATGACCTAAGTGTTCAACCAATGACACAAAATCACTTATTGGATGCACAAGATTGGTTAAAAACCGTAATAGGATTAGAATAAGCCTAGGGACGACGAAAATGACCTAAATGTTCAACCAATGACACAAAATCACTTATTGGATGCACAAGATTGGTTAAAAACCCTAATTGGATTCGAATAAGCCTAGGAAGGACGAAAATTACCTTAATGTTCAGGCAATGACACAAAATCACTTATTGGATGCACAAGATTGTTTAAAAACCCTAAGTGGATTAAATAAGTCTAGGGAGGACGAAAATGACCTAAATGTTCAACCAATGACACCAAATTACTCATTGGATTCACAAGATTGGTTAAAAACCCGAATTGGATTAGAATAAGCCTAGGGAGGACAAAAATGACCTAAATGCTCAACCAATGACACAAAATCACTTATTGGATGCACAAGATTGTTTAAAAACCCTAAGTGGATTAGAATAAGCCTAGGGAGGACGAAAATGACCTAGATGTTCAACCAATGAAACAAAATCACTTATTGGATGCACAAGACTGGTTAAAAACCCTAAATGGATTAGAATAAGCCTTGGGAGACCGAAAATGACCTAAATGTTCAACCAATGACACCAAATCACTAATTGGATGCACACGATTGGTTAAAAACCCTATGTGGATTAGAATAAGCATGGGGTGAACGAAAATGGCCTAAATGTTCAACCATTGACACAAAATCACTTATTGGATGCACAAGATTGATAAAAAAACCCGAATTGGATTAGAATAAGCCTAGGGAGGACAAAAATGACCTAAATGTTCTACCAATGACACAAAATCACTTATTGGATGCACAAGATTGGTTAAAAATCCTAATAGGATTAGAATAAGCCTAGGGAGGACAAAAATGACCTAAATATTCAACAAATGACACAAAATCACTTGTTGGATGCACAAGATTGGTTAAAAATCCTAATTGGATTAGAATAAGCCTTGGGAGGACGAAAATGACCTAAATGTTCAAACAATGACACAAACGCCTTTATTGAATGCACAAGTTTGGTTAAAAACCCTAATTGGATTAGAATCAGCCTAGGGAGGAGGACAATGACCTTAATGTTAAACCAATGACACAAACGCACTTATTGGATGCACAAGATTGGTAAAAAAACCCGAATACGATTAGAATAAATTGAAGGATGACGAATATGACATAATGTTCAACCAAATACACAAAATAACTTATTGGATGCACAAGATTGGTTAAAAACCGTAATAGGATTAGAATAAGCCTAGGGAGGACGAAAATGACCTAAATGTTCAACAAATGACACAAAATCACTTATTGGATGCACAAGATTGGTTAAAAACCCGAATTGGATTAGAATAAGCTTAGGGTGGACAAAAATGACCTAAATGTTCAACCAATGACACAAAATCACTTGTTGGATGCACAAGATTGGTTAAAAACCGTTTTAGGATTTGAATAAGCCTAGGGAGGACGAAAATGACCTAAATGTTCAACCAATGACACAAAATCACTTATTGGATGCACAAGATTGGTTAAAAACCCTAATTGGATTCGAAAAAGCCTAGGGAGGATGAAAATGACCTAAATGTTCAACCAATGACACAAAATAACTCATTGGATGCACAAGATTGTTTAAAAACCCTAAGTGGATTAGAATAAGCCTAGGGAGGACAAAAATGACCTAAATGTTCAACCAATGACACAATCACTTATTGGATGCACAAGATTGGTTAAAAACCCTAATTGGATTAGAATAAGCCTAGAAAGGATGAAAATGACCTAAATGTTGAACCAATGACGCAAAATCACTTATTGGATGCACAAGATTGGTTAAACACCCTAATTGGATTAGAATAAGACTTAAGAGGACGAAAAATGACCTAAATGTTCAACCAATGACACAAAATCACTTATTGGATGCACAAGATTGTTTAAAAACCCAAAGTGGATTAGAATAAGCCTAGGGAGGACGAAAATGACCTACATGTTCAAACAATTGCACAACAGCACTTATTGAATGCACAAGATTGGTTAAAAACCTTAATTGGATTAGAATAAGCATAGGGAGGAGGAAAATGACCTTAATGTTAAACCAATGACACAAATGCACTTACTGGATGCACAAGATTGGTTAAAAAACCCTAATTGGATTAGAATAAGTCGAAGGTTGACGAAAATGACCTAAATGTTAATTCAATGACACAAACGCACTTATTGGATGCACAAGATTGGTTAAAAACCCAAATTGGATTAGAATAAGCCTAGGGAAGACGAAAATTACCTAAATGTTAATGCAATGACACAAACGCACTTATTGGATGCACAAGATTGGTGAAAAACCCTAATTGGACTAGAATAAGCCTAGGGAAGACATAAATGACCTAAATGTTCAACCAATGACACAAACGCACTTATTGGATGCACAAAATTGGTTAAAAACCCTAATTAGATTAGAATAATCCTAGGGAGGACAAAAATGACCTAAATGTTCAACCAATGACACAAAATCACTTATTGGATGAACAAGATTGGTTAAAAACCCTAATAGGATTAGAATAAGCCTACGGAGAAGGAAAATGACCTAAATGTTCAACCAATGACACAAAATCACTTATTGGATGCACAAGATTGGTTAAAAACCCTAATTGGATTAGAATAAGCCTTGGGAGGATGAAAATGACCTAAATGTAGAACAATTGACACAAAATCACTTATTGGATGCACATGATTGGTTAAACACCCTAATTGGATTAGAATAAGACTTAGGAGGACGAAAATGACCTAAATGTTCAACCAATGACACAAAATCACTTATTGGATGCACAAGATTGTTTAACAACCCAAAGTGGATTAGAATAAGCCAAGGGAGGACGAAAATGACCTACATGTTCAAACAATGACACAACCGCACTTATTGGATGCACAAGATTGGTTAAAAACCCTAAATGGATTAGAATAAGCCTTGAAAGGATGAAAATGACCTAAATGTTGAACCAATGACACAAAATCACTTATTGGATGCACAAGATTGGTTAAACATCGTAATTGGATTAGAATAAGACTTAGGAGGACGAAAATGACCTAAATGTTCAACCAATGACACAAAATCACTTATTGGATGCACAAGATTGTTTAAAAACCCTAATTGGACTAGAATAAGCCTAGGGAAGACATAAATGACCTAAATGTTCAACCAATGACACAAACATACTTATTGGATGCACAAAATTGGTTAAAAACCCTAATTGGATTAGAATAAGCCTAGGGAGGACGAATATGATCTTAATGTTAAACCAATGACACAAATACACTTATTTGATGCACAAGATTGGTTAAAAAAACCCTAATTGGATTAGAAGAAGTCGAAGGATAACGAAAAGGACCTAAATGTTAATTCAATAACACAAACGCACTTATTGGAAGCACAAGAATGGTTAAAAATCCTAATTGGATTAGAATAAGCCTAGGGAGGACGAAAATGACCTAAAAGTTAATCCAACGACACAAACGCACTTATTGGATGCACAAGATTAGTGAAAAACCTTAATTGGATTAGAATAAGCTTAGGGAGGACGAAAATGACCTAAATGTTCAAACAATAACACCAAATAACTCATTGGATACACAAGATTGGTTAAAAACCCGAATTGGATTAGAATAACCCTAGGAAGGACAAAAATGACCTAAATGTTCAACCAATAACACAAAATCAATTATTGGATGCACAAGATTGGTTAAAAGCCCAAATTGGATTAGAATAAGCCTAGGAAGGACGAAAATGACCTACATGTTCAAACAATGACACAAACGCACTTATTGAATGCACAAGATTGGTTAAAACCCCTAATTGGATTAGAAAAAGCCTAGGGAGGAGGAAAATGACCTTAATGTTAAACCAATGACACAAATACACTTATTGGATGCACAAGATTGGTTAAAAAACTCTAATTGGATTAGAATAAGTCAAAGGATGACGAAAATGACCTAAGTGTTCAACCAATGACACAAAATCACTTATTGGATGCACAAGATTGGCTAAAACCCGTAATAGGATTAGAATAAGCCTAGGGAGGACGAAAATGACCTAAATGTTCAACCAATGAAACAAAATCACTTATTGGATGCACAAGATTGGTTAAAAACCCTAATTTGATTCGAATAAGCCTAAGAAGGACGAAAATTAGCTTAATGTTCAGGCAATGATACAAAATCACTTATTGGATGCACTAGATTGTTTAAAAACCCTAAGTGGATTAGAATAAGTCTAGGGAGGACGAAAATGACCTAAATGTTCAACCAATGACACCAAATTACTCATTGGATTCAAAAGATCGGTTAAAAACCCAAATTGGATTAGAATAAGCCTAGGGAGGACAAAAATGACCTAAATGTTCAACCAATGACACAGAATCACTTATTGGATGCACTAGATTGTTTAAAAACCCTAAGTGGATTAGAATAAGCCTAGGGAGGACGAAAATGACCTAAATGTTCAACCAATGAAACAAAATCACTTATTGGATGCACAAGATTGGTTAAAAACCCTAAATGGATTAGAATAAGCCTTGGGAGACCGAAAATGACCTAAATGTTCAACCAATGACACCAAATCACTAATTGGATGCACACGATTGGTTAAAAACCCTATGTGGATTAGAATAAGCATGGGGTGACCGAAAATGACCTAAATGTTCAACCAATGACACAAAATCACTTATTGGATGCACAAGATTGGTTAAAAACCGTAATTGGATTAGAATAAGCCTTGAGAGGACAAAAATGAGCTAAATGTTCAACCAATGACACAAAATTACTTATTGGATGCACAAGATTGGTTAAAAACCCTAATTGGATTAGAATAAGCCTTGGGAGGAGGAAGATCACCTAAATGTTCAACCAATGATACCAAATCACTTATTGGATGCACAAGATTGATAAAAACCCGAATTGGATTAGAATAAGCCTAGGGAGGACAAAAATGACCTAAATGTTCAACCAATGACACAAAATCACTTATTGGATGCACAAGATTGGTTAAAAGCTCTAATTGGATTAGAATAAGCCTAGGGATGACGAAAATGAACTAAATGTTCAACCAATGACACAAAATGACTTGTTGGATGCACAGGATTGGTTAAAAACCCTAATTGGATTAGAATAAGCCTTGGGAGGACGAAGATCACCTAAATGTTCAACGAATGTTACCAAATCACTTATTGGATGCACAAGATTGATAAAAACCCGAATTGGATTAGAATAAGCCTAGGGAGGACAAAAATGACCTAAATGTTCAACCAATGACACAAAATCAGTTATGGATGCACAAGATTGGTTAAAAACCCTAATTGGATTAGAATAAGCCTTGGGAGGACGAAAATGACCTAAATGTTCAAACAATGACACAAACGCCTTTATTGAATGCACAAGTTTGGTTAAAAACCCTAATTGGATTAGAATCAGCCTAGGGAGGAGGACAATGACCTTAATGTTAAACCAATGACACAAACGCACTTATTGGATGCACAAGATTGGTAAAAAAACCCGAATACGATTAGAATAAATTGAAGGATGACGAATATGACATAATGTTCAACCAAATACACAAAATAACTTATTGGATGCACAAGATTGGTTAAAAACCGTAATAGGATTAGAATAAGCCTAGGGAGGACGAAAATGACCTAAATGTTCAACAAATGACACAAAATCACTTATTGGATGCACAAGATTGGTTAAAAACCCGAATTGGATTAGAATAAGCTTAGGGTGGACAAAAATGACCTAAATGTTCAACCAATGACACAAAATCACTTGTTGGATGCACAAGATTGGTTAAAAACCGTTTTAGGATTTGAATAAGCCTAGGGAGGACGAAAATGACCTAAATGTTCAACCAATGACACAAAATCACTTATTGGATGCACAAGATTGGTTAAAAACCCTAATTGGATTCGAAAAAGCCTAGGGAGGACGAAAATGACATAAATGTTCAACCAATGACACAAAATAACTCATTGGATGCACAAGATTGTTTAAAAACCCTAAGTGGATTAGAATAAGCCTAGGGAGGACAAAAATGACCTAAATGTTCAACCAATGACACCAAATCACTCAATGGATGCACAAGATTGGTTAAAAACCCGAATTGGATTAGAATAATCCTAGGGAGGACAAAAATGACCTAAATGTTCAACCAATGACACAATCACTTATTGGATGCACAAGATTCGTTAAAAACCCTAATTGGATTAGAATAAGCCTAGAAAGGATGAAAATGACCTAAATGTTGAACCAATGACACAAAATCACTTATTGGATGCACAAGATTGGTTAAACACCCTAATTGGATTAGAATAAGACTTAGGAGGACGAAAATGACCTAAATGTTCAACCAATGACACAAAATCACTTATTGGATGCACAAGATTGTTTAAAAACCCAAAGTGGATTAGAATAAGCCTAGGGAGGACGAAAATGACCTACATGTTCAAACAATTGCACAACAGCACTTATTGAATGCACAAGATTGGTTAAAAACCCTAATTGGATTAGAATAAGCATAGGGAGGAGGAAAATGACCTTAATGTTAAACCAATGACACAAATGCACTTATTGGATGCACAAGATTGGTTAAAAAACCCTAATTGGATTAGAATAAGTCGAAGGTTGACGAAAATGACCTAAATGTTAATTCAATGACACAAACGCACTTATTGGATGCACAAGATTGGTTAAAAACCCAAATTGGATTAGAATAAGCCTAGGGAAGACGAAAATTACCTAAATGTTAATGCAATGACACAACCGCACTTATTGGATGCACAAGATTGGTGAAAAACCCTAATTGGACTAGAATAAGCCTAGGGAAGACATAAATGACCTAAATGTTCAACCAATGACACAAACGCACTTATTGGATGCACAAAATTGGTTAAAAACCCTAATTGGATTAGAATAAACCAAGGGAGGACGAAAATGACCTAAATATTCAACCAATGACACAAACGCACTTATTGAATGCACAAGATTGGTTAAAAACCTTAATTGGATTAGAATAAGCCTAGGGAGGACGAATATGATCTTAATGTTAAACCAATGACACAAATACACTTATTTGATGCACAAGATTGGTTAAAAAAACCCTAATTGGATTAGAAGAAGTCGAAGGATAATGAAAAGGACCTAAATGTTAATTCAATAACACAAACGCACTTATTGGAAGCACAAGATTGGTTACAAATCCTAATTGGATTAGAATAAGCCTAGGGAGGACGAAGATGACCTAAAAGTTAATCCAACGACACAAACGCACTTATTGGATGCACAAGATTAGTGAAAAACCTTAATTGGATTAGAATAAGCTTAAGGAGGACGAAAATGACCTAAATGTTCAAACAATAACACCAAATAACTCATTGGATACACAAGATTGGTTAAAAACCGGAATTGGATTAGAATAAGCCTAGGAAGGACAAAAATGACCTAAATGTTCAACCAATAACACAAAATCAATTATTGGATGCACAAGATTGGTTAAAAGCCCAAATTGGATTAGAATAAGCCTAGGAAGGACGAAAATGACCTACATGTTCAAACAATGACACAAACGCACTTATTGAATGCACAAGATTGGTTAAAACCCCTAATTGGATTAGAAAAAGCCTAAGGAGGAGGAAAATGACCTTAATGTTAAACCAATGACACAAATACACTTATTGGATGCACAAGATTGGTTAAAAAACTCTAATTGGATTAGAATAAGTCAAAGGATGACGAAAATGACCTAAATGTTAAACCAATGACACAAAATCACTTATTGGATGCACAAGATTGTTTAAAAACCCGTAATAGGATTAGAATAAGCCTAGGGAGGACGAAAATGACCTAAATGTTCAACCAATGACACAAAATCACTTATTGGATGCACAAGATTGGTTAAAAACCCTAATTGGATTCGAATAAGCCTAAGAAGGACGAAAATTACCTTAATGTTCAGGCAATGACACAAAATCACTTATTGGATGCACAAGATTGTTTAAAAACCCTAAGTGGATTAGAATAAGTCTAGGGAGGACGAAAATGACCTAAATGTTCAACCAATGACACCAAATTACTCATTGGATTCAAAAGATCGGTTAAAAACCCAAATTGGATTAGAATAAGCCTAGGGAGGACAAAAATGACCTAAATGTTCAACCAATGACACAAAATCACTTATTGGATGCACAAGATTGTTTAAAAACCCTAAGTGGATTAGAATAAGCCTAGGGAGGACGAAAATGACCTAAATGTTCAACCAATGAAACAAAATCACTTATTGGATGCACAAGATTGGTTAAAAACCCTAAATGGATTAGAATAAGCCTTGGGAGACCGAAAATGACCTAAATATTCAACCAATGACACCAAATCACTAATTGGATGCACACGATTGGTTAAAAACCCTATGTGGATTAGAATAAGCATGGGGTGACCGAAAATGACCTAAATGTTCAACCAATGACACAAAATCACTTATTGGATGCACAAGATTGGTTAAAAACCGTAATTGGATTAGAATAAGCCTTGAGAGGACAAAAATGAGCTAAATGTTCAACCAATGACACAAAATTACTTATTGGATGCACAAGATTGGTTAAAAACCCTAATTGGATTAGAATAAGCCTTGGGAGGAGGAAGATCACCTAAATGTTCAACCAATGATACCAAATCACTTATTGGATGCACAAGATTGATAAAAACCCGAATTGGATTAGAATAAGCCTAGGGAGGACAAAAATGACCTAAATGTTCAACCAATGACACAAAATCACTTATTGGATGCACAAGATTGGTTAAAAACCCTAATAGGATTAGAATAAGCCTAGGGAGGACGAAAATGACCTAAATATTCAACAAATGACACAAAATCACTTATTGGATGCACAAGATTGGTTAAAAGCTCTAAATGGATTAGAATAAGCCCAGGGATGACGAAAATGAACTAAATGTTCAACCAATGACACAAAATCACTTGTTGGATGCACAGGATTGGTTAAAAACCCTAATTGGATTAGAATAAGCCTTGGGAGGACGAAGATCACCTAAATGTTCAACGAATGTTACCAAATCACTTATTGGATGCACAAGATTGATAAAAACCCGAATTGGATTAGAATAAGCCTAGGGAGGACAAAAATGACCTAAATGTTCAACCAATGACACAAAATCAGTTATGGATGCACAAGATTGGTTAAAAACCCTAATTGGATTAGAATAAGCCTTGGGAGGACGAAAATGACCTAAATGTTCAAACAATGACACAAACGCCTTTATTGAATGCACAAGTTTGGTTAAAAACCCTAATTGGATTAGAATCAGCCTAGGGAGGAGGACAATGACCTTAATGTTAAACCAATGACACAAACGCACTTATTGGATGCACAAGATTGGTAAACAAACCCTAATACGATTAGAATAAATTGAAGGATGACGAATATGACATAATGTTCAACCAAATACACAAAATAACTTATTGGATGCATAAGATTGGTTAAAAACCGTAATACGATTAGAATAAGCCTAGGGAGGACGAAAATGACCTAAATGTTCAACCAATGACACAAAATCACTTATTGGATGCACAAGATTGGTTAAAAACCCGAATTGGATTAGAATAAGCCTAGGGTGGACAAAAATGACCAAAATGTTCAACCAATGACACAAAATCACTTGTTGGATGCACAAGATTGGTTAAAAACCGTTTTAGGATTTGAATAAGCCTAGGGAGGACAAAAATGACCTAAATGCTCAACCAATGACACAAAATCACTTATTGGATGCACAAGATTGGTTAAAAACCCTAATTGGATTCGAAAAAGCCTAGGGAGGACGAAAATGACCTAAATGTTCAACCAATGACACAAAATCACTCATTGGATGCACAAGATTGTTTAAAAACCCTAAGTGGATTAGAATAAGCCTAGGGAGGACAAAAATGACCTAAATGTTCAACCAATGACACCAAATCACTCATTGGATGCACAAGATTGGTTAAAAACCCAATTGGATTAGAATAATCCTAGGGAGGACAAAAATGACCTAAATGTTCAACCTATGACACAATCACTTATTGGATGCACAAGATTGATTAAAAACCCTAATTGGATTAGAATAAGCCTTGAAAGGATGAAAATGACCTAAATGTTGAACCAATGACACAAAATCACTTATTGGATGCACAAGATTGGTTAAACACCCTAATTGGATTAGAATAAGACTTAGGAGGATGAAAATGACCTAAATGTTCAACCAATGACACAAAATCACTTATTGGATGCACAAGATTGTTTAAAAACCCAAAGTGGATTAGAATAAGCCTAGGGAGGACGAAAATGACCTACATGTTCAAACAATGACACAACCGCACTTATTGAATGCACAAGATAGGTTAAAAACCCTAATTGGATTAGAATAAGCCTAGGGAGGAGGAAAATGACCTTAATGTTAAACCAATGACACAAATGCACTTATTGGATGCACAAGATTGGTTAAAAAACCCTAATTGGATTAGAATAAGTCGAAGGTTGACGAAAATGACCTAAATGTTAATTCAATGACACAAACGCACTTATTGGAAGCACAAGATTGGTTAAAAACCCAAATTGGATTAGAATAAGCCTAGGGAAAACGAAAATTACCTAAATGTTAATGCAATGACACAAACGCACTTATTGGATGCACAAGATTGGTGAAAAACCCTAATTGGACTAGAATAAGCCTAGGGAAGACATAAATGACCTAAATGTTCAACCAATGACACAAACGCACTTATTGGATGCACAAAATTGGTTAAAAACCCTAATTGGATTAGAATAAACCAAGGGAGGACGAAAATGACCTATATATTCAACCAATGACACAAACGCACTTATTGAATGCACAAGATTGGTTAAAAACCTTAATTGGATTAGAATAAGCCTAGGGAGGACGAATATGATCTTAATGTTAAACCAATGACACAAATACACTTATTTGATGCACAAGATTGGTTAAAAAAACCCTAATTGGATTAGAAGAAGTCGAAGGATAATGAAAAGGACCTAAATGTTAATTCAATAACACAAACGCACTTATTGGAAGCACAAGATTGGTTACAAATCCTAATTGGATTAGAATAAGCCTAGGGAGGACGAAGATGACCTAAAAGTTAATCCAACGACACAAACGCACTTATTGGATGCACAAGATTAGTGAAAAACCTTAATTGGATTAGAATAAGCTTAAGGAGGACGAAAATGACCTAAATGTTCAAACAATAACACCAAATAACTCATTGGATACACAAGATTGGTTAAAAACCCGAATTGGATTAGAATAAGCCTAGGAAGGACAAAAATGACCTAAATGTTCAACCAATAACACAAAATCAATTATTGAATGCACAAGATTGGTTAAAAGCCCAAATTGGATTAGAATAAGCCTAGGAAGGACGAAAATGACCTACATGTTCAAACAATGACACAAACGCACTTATTGAATGCACAAGATTGGTTAAAACCCCTAATTGGATTAGAAAAAGCCTAGGGAGGAGGAAAATGACCTTAATGTTAAACCAATGACACAAAATCACTTATTGGATGCACATGATTGGTTAAACACCCTAATTGGATTAGAATAAGACTTAGGAGGACGAAAATGACCTAAATGTTAAACCAAAGACACAAAATCACTTATTGGATGCACAAGATTGTTTAAAAACCCAAAGTGGATTAGAATAAGCCTACGGAGGACGAAAATGACCTACATGTTCAAACAATGACACAACCGCACTTATTGAATGCACAAGATTGGTTAAAAATCCTAATTGGATTAGAATAAGCCTAGGGAGGAGGAAAATGACCTTAATGTGAAACCAATGACACAAATGCACTTATTGGATGCACAAGATTGGTTAAAAAACCCTAATTGGATTAGAATAAGTCGAAGGATGACGAAAATGACCTTAATGTTAATTCAATGACACAAACACACTTATTGGATGCACAAGAATGGTTAAAAATCCTAATTGGATTAGAATAAGCCTAGGGAGGACGAAAATGACCTAAAAGTTAATCCAACGACACAAACGCACTTATTGGATGCACAAGATTAGTGAAAAACCTTAATTGGATTAGAATAAGCTTAGGGAGGACGAAAATGACCTAAATGTTCAAACAATAACACCAAATAATTCATTGGATACACAAGATTGGTTAAAAACCCGAATTGGATTAGAATAAGCCTAGGAAGGACAAAAATGACCTAAATGTTCAACCAATAACACAAAATCAATTATTGGATGCACAAGATTGGTTAAAAGCCCAAATTGGATTAGAATAAGCCTAGGGATGACGAAAATGACCTAAATGTTCAACTAATGACACAAAATCACTTATTGGATGCACAAGATTGGTTAAAAATCCTAATTGGATTAGAATAAGTCTAGGGAGGACGAAAATGACCTAAATGTTCAACCAATGACACAAGATCACTTATTGGATGCACAAGATTGGCCAAAATTGGATTAGAATAAGCCTACGGAGGACGAAAATGACTTAAATGTTCAACCAATGACTCAAACGCACTTATTGGATGCACAAGTTTGGATAAAAACCCTAATTGGATTAGAATAAGCCTAGGGAGGACGAAAATGACCTACATGTTCAAACAATGACACAACCGCACTTATTGAATGCACAAGATAGGTTAAAAACCCTAATTGGATTCGAATAAGCCTAGGGAGGAGGAAAATCACCTTAATGTTAAACCAATGACACAAATGCACTTATTGGATGCACAAGATTGGTTAAAAAACCCTAATTGAATTAGAATAAGTCGAAGGTTGACGAAAATGACCTAAATGTTAATTCAATGACACAAACGCACTTATTGGATGCACAAGATTGGTTAAAAACCCAAATTGGATTAGAATAAGCCTAGGGAAGACGAAAATTACCTAAATGTTAATGCAATGACACAAACGCACTTATTGGATGCACAAGATAGGTGAAAAACCCTAATTGGACTAGAATAAGCCTAGGAAAGACATAAATGACCTAAATGTTCAACCAATGACACCAACGCACTTATTGGATGCACAAAATTGTTTAAAAACCCTAATTGGATTAGAATAAACCAAGGGAGGACGAAAATGACCTAAATATTCAACCAATGACACAAACGCACTTATTGAATGCACAAGATTGGTTAAAAACCTTAATTGGATTAGAATAAGCCTAGGGAGGACGAATATGATCTTAATGTTAAACCAATGACACAAATACACTTATTTGATGCACAAGATTGGTTAAAAAAACCCTAATTGGATTAGAAGAAGTCGAAGGATAATGAAAAGGACCTAAATGTTAATTCAATAACACAAACGCACTTATTGGAAGCACAAGATTGGTTACAAATCCTAATTGGATTAGAATAAGCCTAGGGAGGACGAAGATGACCTAAAAGTTAATCCAACGACACAAACGCACTTATTGGATGCACAAGATTAGTGAAAAACCTTAATTGGATTAGAATAAGCTTAAGGAGGACGAAAATGACCTAAATGTTCAAACAATAACACCAAATAACTCATTGGATACACAAGATTGGTTAAAAACCCGAATTGGATTAGAATAAGCCTAGGAAGGACAAAAATGACCTAAATGTTCAACCAATAACACAAAATCAATTATTGAATGCACAAGATTGGTTAAAAGCCCAAATTGGATTAGAATAAGCCTAGGAAGGACGAAAATGACCTACATGTTCAAACAATGACACAAACGCACTTATTGAATGCACAAGATTGGTTAAAACCCCTAATTGGATTAGAATAAGCCTAGGGAGGAGGAAAATGACCTTAATGTTAAACCAATGACACAAAATCACTTATTGGATGCACATGATTGGTTAAACACCCTAATTGGATTAGAATAAGACTTAGGAGGACGAAAATGACAAAAATGTTAAACCAAAGACACAAAATCACTTATTGGATGCACAAGATTGTTTAAAAACCCAAAGTGGATTAGAATAAGCCTACGGAGGACGAAAATGACCTACATGTTCAAACAATGACACAACCGCACTTATTGAATGCACAAGATTGGTTAAA
Organism: Cicer chorassanicum; assembly: GCA_037974735.1. Classification (NCBI taxonomy): domain Eukaryota; kingdom Viridiplantae; phylum Streptophyta; class Magnoliopsida; order Fabales; family Fabaceae; genus Cicer; species Cicer chorassanicum. The sequence goes on along the minus strand of JBBPBP010000004.1, from coordinate 37,256,334 downwards.
AATCCTAATTGGATTAGAATAAGCCTAGGGAGGAGGAAAATGACCTTAATGTGAAACCAATGACACAAATGCACTTATTGGATGCACAAGATTGGTTAAAAAACCCTAATTGGATTAGAATAAGTCGAAGGATGACGAAAATGACCTTAATGTTAATTCAATGACACAAACACACTTATTGGATGCACAAGAATGGTTAAAAATCCTAATTGGATTAGAATAAGCCTAGGGAGGACGAAAATGACCTAAAAGTTAATCCAACGACACAAACGCACTTATTGGATGCACAAGATTAGTGAAAAACCTTAATTGGATTAGAATAAGCTTAGGGAGGACGAAAATGACCTAAATGTTCAAACAATAACACCAAATAATTCATTGGATACACAAGATTGGTTAAAAACCCGAATTGGATTAGAATAAGCCTAGGAAGGACAAAAATGACCTAAATGTTCAACCAATAACACAAAATCAATTATTGGATGCACAAGATTGGTTAAATGCCCAAATTGGATTAGAATAAGCCTAGGGATGACGAAAATGACCTAAATGTTCAACTAATGACACAAAATCACTTATTGGATGCACAAGATTGGTTAAAAATCCTAATTGGATTAGAATAAGTCTAGGGAGGACGAAAATGACCTAAATGTTCAACCAATGACACAAGATCACTTATTGGATGCACAAGATTGGTTAAAATTGGATTAGAATAAGCCTACGGAGGACGAAAATGACTTAAATGTTCAACCAATGACTCAAACGCACTTATTGGATGCACAAGTTTGGATAAAAACCCTAATTGGATTAGAATAAGCCTAGGGAGGACGAAAATGACCTACATGTTCAAACAATGACACAACCGCACTTATTGAATGCACAAGATAGGTTAAAAACCCTAATTGGATTCGAATAAGCCTAGGGAGGAGGAAAATGACCTTAATGTTAAACCAATGACACAAATGCACTTATTGGATGCACAAGATTGGTTAAAAAACCCTAATTGAATTAGAATAAGTCGAAGGTTGACGAAAATGACCTAAATGTTAATTCAATGACACAAACGCACTTATTGGATGCACAAGATTGGTTAAAAACCCAAATTGGATTAGAATAAGCCTAGGGAAGACGAAAATTACCTAAATGTTAATGCAATGACACAAACGCACTTATTGGATGCACAAGATTGGTGAAAAACCCTAATTGGACTAGAATAAGCCTAGGAAAGACATAAATGACCTAAATGTTCAACCAATGACACAAACGCACTTATTGGATGCACAAAATTGTTTAAAAACCCTAATTGGATTAGAATAAACCAAGGGAGGACGAAAATGACCTAAATATTCAACCAATGACACAAACGCACTTATTGAATGCACAAGATTGGTTAAAAACCTTAATTGGATTAGAATAAGCCTAGGGAGGACGAATATGATCTTAATGTTAAACCAATGACACAAATACACTTATTTTATGCACAAGATTTAATTAAAAAAACCCTAATTGGATTAGAAGAAGTCGAAGGATAACGAAAAGGACCTAAATGTTAATTCAATAACACAAACACACTTATTGGTAGCACAAGATTGGTTAAAAATCCTAATTTGATTAGAATAAGCCTAGGGAGGACGAAAATGGCCTAAAAGTTAATCCAACGACACAAACGCACTTATTGGATGCACAAGATTATAGAAAAACCTTAATTGGATTGGAATAAGCTTAGAGAGGGCGAAAATGACCTAAATGTTCAACCAATAACACCAAATCACTCATTGGATGCACAAGATTGGTTAAAAACCCTAATTAGATTAGAATAATACTAGGGAGGACAAAATAGACCTAAACGTTCAACCAATGACACAAAATCACTTATTGGATGCACAAGATTGGTTAAAAACCCTAATAGGATTAGAATAAGCCTACGGAGAAGGAAAATGACCTAAATGTTCAACCAATGACACAAAATCACTTATTGGATGCACAAGATTGGTTAAAAACCCTAATTGGATTAGAATAAGCCTTGGGAGGATGAAAATGACCTAAATGTAGAACCAATGACACAAAATCACTTATTGGATGCACATGATTGGTTAAACACCCTAATTGGATTAGAATAAGACTTAGGAGGACGAAAATGACCTAAATGTTCAACCAATGACACAAAATCACTTATTGGATGCACAAGATTGTTTAAAAACCCAAAGTGGATTAGAATAAGCCTAGGGAGGACGAAAATGACCTACATGTTCAAACAATGACACAACCGCACTTATTGAATGCACAAGATTGGTTAAAAACCCTAATTGGATTAGAATAAGCCTAGGGAGGAGGAAAATGACCTTAATGTTAAACCAATGACACAAATGCACTTATTGGATGCACAAGATTGGTTAAAAAACGCTAATTGGATTAGAATAAGCCTAGGGAAGACATAAATGACCTAAAGGTTCAACCAATGACACAAACACACTTATTGGATGCACAAAATTGGTTAAAAACCCTAATTGGATTAGAATAAACCAAGGGAGGCGAAAATGACCTAAATATTCAACCAATGACACAAACGCACTTATTGAATGCACAAGATTGGTTAAAATCCTTAATTGGATTAGAATAAGCCTAGGGAGGACAAATATGATCTTAATGTTAAACCAATGACACAAATACACTTATTTGATGCACATGATTGGTTAAAAAAACCCTAATTGGATTAGAAGAAGTCGAAGGATAACGAAAAGGACCTAAATGTTAATTCAATAACACAAACGCAATTATTGGAAGCACAAGATTGGTTAAAAATCCTAATTGGATTAGAATAAGCCTAAGGAGGACGAAAATTGCCTAAAAGTTAATCCAACGACACAAACGCACTTATTGGATGCACAAGATTATAGAAAAACCTTAATTGGATTGGAATAAGCTTAGAGAGGGCGAAAATGACCTAAATGTTCAACCAATGACACAAAATCACTTATTGGATGCACAAGATTGGTTAAAAACCCTAATTGGATTAGAATAAGCCTTGGGAGGATGAAAATGACATAAATGTAGAACCAATGACACAAAATCACTTATTGGATGCACATGATTTGTTAAACACCCTAATTGGATTAGAATAAGACTTAGGAGGACGAAAATGACCTAAATGTTCAACCAATGACACAAAATCACTTATTGGATGCACAAGATTGGTTAAAAACCCTAATTGGATTAGAATAAGCCTTGGGAGGACGAAAATGACCTACATGTTCAACCAATGACACAAAATCACTTATTGGATGCACATGATTGGTTAAACACCCTAATTGGATTAGAATAAGACTTAGGAGGAGGAAAATGACCTTAATGTTAAACCAATGACACAAATGCACTTATTGGATGCACAAGATTGGTTAAAAAACCCTAATTGGATTAGAATAAGTCGAAGGATGACGAAAATGACCTAAATGTTAATTCAATGACACAAACGCACTTATTGGATGCACAAGGTTGGTTAAAAACCCTAAATGGATTAGAATAAGCCTAGGGAAGTCGAAAATTACCTAAATGTTAATCCAATGACACAAACGCACTTATTGGATGCACAAGATTGGTGAAAAACCCTAATTGGACTAGAATAAGCCTAGGGAAGACATAAATGACCTAAATGTTCAACCAATGACACAAACGCACTTATTGGATGCACAAAATTGTTTAAAAACCCTAATTGGATTAGAATAAACCAAGGGAGGACGAAAATGACCTAAATATTCAACCAATGACACAAACGCACATATTGAATGCACAAGATTGGTTAAAAACCTTAATTGGATTAGAATAAGCCTAGGGATGACGAAAATGACCTAAATGTTCAACTAATGACACAAAATCACTTATTGGATGCACAAGATTGGTTAAAAATCCTAATTGGATTAGAATAAGTCTAGGGAGGACGAAAATGACCTAAATGTTCAACCAATGACACAAGATCACTTATTGGATGCACAAGATTGGTTAAAATTGGATTAGAATAAGCCTACGGAGGATGAAAATGACTTAAATGTTCAACCAATGACTCAAACGCACTTATTGGATGCACAAGTTTGGATAAAAACCCTAATTGGAATAGAATAAGCCTAGGGAGGACGAAAATGACCTACATGTTCAAACAATGACACAACCGCACTTATTGAATGCACAAGATAGGTTAAAAACCCTAATTGGATTAGAATAAGCCTAGGGAGGAGGAAAATGACCTTAATGTTAAACCAATGACACAAATGCACTTATTGGATGCACAAGATTGGTTAAAAAACCCTAATTGAATTAGAATAAGTCGAAGGTTGACGAAAATGACCTAAATGTTAATTCAATGACACAAACGCACTTATTGGATGCACAAGATTGGTTAAAAACCCAAATTGGATTAGAATAAGCCTAGGGAAGACGAAAATTACCTAAATGTTAATGCAATGACACAAACACACTTATTGGATGCACAAGATTGGTGAAAACCCCTAATTGGACTAGAATAAGCCTAGGAAAGACATAAATGACCTAAATGTTCAACCAATGACACAAACGCACTTATTGGATGCATAAAATTGTTTAAAACCCCTAATTGGATTAGAATAAACCAAGGGAGGACGAAAATGACCTAAATATTCAACCAATGACACAAACACACTTATTGAATGCACAAGATTGGTTAAAAACCTTAATTGGATTAGAATAAGCCTAGGGAGGACGAATATGATCTGAATGTTAAACCAATGACACAAATACACTTATAGATGCACATGATTGGTTAAAAAAACCCTAATTGGATTAGAAGAAGTCGAAGGATAACGAAAAGGACCTAAATGTTAATTCAATAACACAAACGCACTTATTGGCGGCACAAGAATGGTTAAAAATCCTAATTGGATTAGAATAAGCCTAGGGAGGACGAAAATGACCTAAAAGTTAATCCAACGACACAAACGCACTTATTGGATGCACAAGATTAGTGAAAAACCTTAATTGGATTAGAATAAGCTTAGGGAGGACGAAAATGACCTAAATGTTCAAACAATAACACCAAATAATTCATTGGATACACAAGATTGGTTAAAAACCCGAATTGGATTAGAATAAGCCTAGGAAGGACAAAAATGACCTAAATGTTCAACCAATAACACAAAATCAATTATTGGATGCACAAGATTGGTTAAAAGCCCAAATTGGATTAGAATAAGCCTAGGGATGACGAAAATGACCTAAATGTTCAACTAATGACACAAAATCACTTATTGGATGCACAAGATTGGTTAAAAATCCTAATTGGATTAGAATAAGTCTAGGGAGGACGAAAATGACCTAAATGTTCAACCAATGACACAAGATCACTTATTGGATGCACAAGATTGGCCAAAATTGGATTAGAATAAGCCTACGGAGGACGAAAATGACTTAAATGTTCAACCAATGACTCAAACGCACTTATTGGATGCACAAGTTTGGATAAAAACCCTAATTGGATTAGAATAAGCCTAGGGAGGACGAAAATGACCTACATGTTCAAACAATGACACAACCGCACTTATTGAATGCACAAGATAGGTTAAAAACCCTAATTGGATTCGAATAAGCCTAGGGAGGAGGAAAATCACCTTAATGTTAAACCAATGACACAAATGCACTTATTGGATGCACAAGATTGGTTAAAAAACCCTAATTGAATTAGAATAAGTCGAAGGTTGACGAAAATGACCTAAATGTTAATTCAATGACACAAACGCACTTATTGGATGCACAAGATTGGTTAAAAACCCAAATTGGATTAGAATAAGCCTAGGGAAGACGAAAATTACCTAAATGTTAATGCAATGACACAAACGCACTTATTGGATGCACAAGATTGGTGAAAAACCCTAATTGGACTAGAATAAGCCTAGGGAAGACATAAATGACCTAAATGTTGAACCAATGACACAAACGCACTTATTGGATGCACAAAAATGGTTAAAAACCCTAATTGGATTAGAATAAACCAAGGGAGGACGAAAATGACCTAAATATTCAACCAATGACACAAACGCACTTATTGAATGCACAAGATTGGTTAAAAACCTTAATTGGATTAGAATAAGTCTAGGGAGGACAAATATGATCTTAATGTTAAACCAATGACACAAATGCACTTATTGGATGCACAAGATTGGTTAAAAAACCCTAATTGGATTAGAATAAGTCGAAGAATGACGAAAATAACCTAAATGTTAATTCAATGACACAAACGCACTTATTGGATGCACAAGGTTGGTTAAAAACCCTAAATGGATTAGAATAAGCCTAGGAAGACGAAAATTACCTAAATGTTAATCCAATGACACAAACGCACTTATTGGATGCACAAGATTGGTGAAAAACCCTAATTGGACTAGAATAAGCCTAGGGAAGACATAAATGACCTAAATGTTCAACCAATGACACAAACGCACTTATTGGATGCACAAAATTGTTTAAAAACCCTAATTGGATTAGAATAAACCAAGGGAGGACGAAAATGACCTAAATATTCAACCAATGACACAAACGCACTTATTGAATGCACAAGATTGGTTAAAAACCTTAATTGGATTAGAATAAGCCTAGGGATGACGAAAATTACCTAAATGTTCAACTAATGACACAAAATCACTTATTGGATGCACAAGATTGGTTAAAAATCCTAATTGGATTAGAATAAGTCTAGGGAGGACGAAAATGACCTAAATGTTCAACCAATGACACAAGATCACTTATTGGATGCACAAGATTGGTTAAAATTGGATTAGAATAAGCCTACGGAGGACGAAAATGACTTAAATGTTCAACCAATGACTCAAACGCACTTATTGGATGCACAAGTTTGGATAAAAACCCTAATTGGATTAGAATAAGCCTAGGGAGGACGAAAATGACCTACATGTTCAAACAATGACACAACCGCACTTATTGAATGCACAAGATTGGTTAAAAATCCTAATTGGATTAGAATAAGCCTAGGGAGGAGGAAAATGACCTTAATGGTAAACCAATGACACAAATGCACTTATTGGATGCACAAGATTGGTTAAAAAACCCTAATTGGATTAGAATAAGTCGATGGATGACGAAAATGACCTAAATGTTAATTCAATGACACAAACGCACTTATTGGATGCACAAGGTTGGTTAAAAACCCTAAATGGATTAGAATAAGCCTAGGGAAGTCGAAAATTACCTAAATGTTAATCCAATGACACAAACGCACTTATTGGATGCACAAGATTGGTGAAAAACCCTAATTGGACTAGAATAAGCCTAGGGAAGACATAAATGACCTAAATGTTCAACCAATGACACAAACGCACTTATTCGATGCACAAAATTGTTTAAAAACCCTAATTGGATTAGAATAAACCAAGGGAGGACGAAAATGACCTAAATATTCAACCAATGACACAAACGCACTTATTGAATGCACAAGATTGGTTAAAAACCTTAATTGGATTAGAACAAGCCTAGGGATGACGAAAATGACCTAAATGTTCAACTAATGACACAAAATCACTTATTGGATGCACAAGATTGGTTAAAAATCCTAATTGGATTAGAATAAGTCTAGGGAGGACGAAAATGACCTAAATGTTCAACCAATGACACAAGATCACTTATTGGATGCACAAGATTGGTTAAAATTGGATTAGAATAAGCCTACGGAGGACGAAAATGACTTAAATGTTCAACCAATGACTCAAACGCACTTATTGGATGCACAAGTTTGGATAAAAACCCTAATTGGATTAGAATAAGCCTAGGGAGGACGAAAATGACCTACATGTTCAAACAATGACACAACCGCACTTATTGAATGCACAAGATAGGTTAAAAACCCTAATTGGATTAGAATAAGCCTAGGGAGGAGGAAAATGACCTTAATGTTAAACCAATGACACAAATGCACTTATTGGATGCACAAGATTGGTTAAAAAACCCTAATTGAATTAGAATAAGTCGAAGGTTGACGAAAATGACCTAAATGTTAATTCAATGACACAAACGCACTTATTGGATGCACAAGATTGGTTAAAAACCCAAATTGGATTAGAATAAGCCTAGGGAAGACGAAAATTACCTAAATGTTAATGCAATGACACAAACGCACTTATTGGATGCACAAGATTGGTGAAAAACCCTAATTGGACTAGAATAAGCCTAGGGAAGACATAAATGACCTAAATGTTGAACCAATGACACAAACGCACTTATTGGATGCACAAAAATGGTTAAAAACCCTAATTGGATTAGAATAAACCAAGGGAGGACGAAAATGACCTAAATATTCAACCAATGACACAAACGCACTTATTGAATGCACAAGATTGGTTAAAAACCTTAATTGGATTAGAATAAGTCTAGGGAGGACAAATATGATCTTAATGTTAAACCAATGACACAAATGCACTTATTGGATGCACAAGATTGGTTAAAAAACCCTAATTGGATTAGAATAAGTCGAAGAATGACGAAAATAACCTAAATGTTAATTCAATGACACAAACGCACTTATTGGATGCACAAGGTTGGTTAAAAACCCTAAATGGATTAGAATAAGCCTAGGAAGACGAAAATTACCTAAATGTTAATCCAATGACACAAACGCACTTATTGGATGCACAAGATTGGTGAAAAACCCTAATTGGACTAGAATAAGCCTAGGGAAGACATAAATGACCTAAATGTTCAACCAATGACACAAACACACCTATTGGATGCACAAAATTGGTTAAAAACCCTAATTGGATTAGAATAAGCCTAGGGAGGACGAATATGATCTTAATGTTAAACCAATGACACAAATACACTTATTTGATGCACAAGATTGGTTAAAAAAAACCCTAATTGGATTAGAATAAGCCTAGGGAGGACGAATATGATCTTAATGTTAAACCAATGACACAAATACACTTATTTGATGCAAAAGATTGGTTAAAAAAACCCTAATTGGATTAGAAGAAGTCGAAGGATAACGAAAAGGACCTAAATGTTAATTCAATAACACAAACGCACTTATTGGATGCACAAGATTGGTTAAAAACCCAAATTGGATTAGAATAAGCCTAGGGAAGACGAAAATTACCTAAATGTTAATGCAATGACACAAACGCACTTATTGGATGCACAAGATTGGTGAAAAACCCTAATTGGACTAGAATAAGCCTAGGAAAGACATAAATGACCTAAATGTTCAACCAATGACACAAACGCACTTATTGGATGCACAAAATTGTTTAAAACCCCTAATTGGATTAGAATAAACCAAGGGAGGACGAAAATGACCTAAATATTCAACCAATGACACAAACGCACTTATTGAATGCACAAGATTTGTTAAAAACCTTAATTGGATTAGACTAAGCCTAGGGAGGACGAATATGATCTGAATGTTAAACCAATGACACAAATACACTTATTGATGCACATGATTGGTTAAAAAAACCCTAATTGGATTAGAAGAAGTCGAAGGATAACGAAAAGGACCTAAATGTTAATTCAATAACACAAACGCACTTATTGGCAGCACAAGAATGGTTAAAAATCCTAATTGGATTAGAATAAGCCTAGGGAGGACGAAAATGACCTAAAAGTTAATCCAACGACACAAACGCACTTATTGGATGCACAAGATTAGTGAAAAACCTTAATTGGATTAGAATAAGCTTAGGGAGGACGAAAATGACCTAAATGTTCAAACAATAACACCAAATAATTCATTGGATACACAAGATTGGTTAAAAACCCGAATTGGATTAGAATAAGCCTAGGAAGGACAAAAATGACCTAAATGTTCAACCAATAACACCAAATTAATTATTGGATGCACAAGATTGGTTAAAAACCCAAATTGGATTAGAATAAGCCTTGGGAGGATGAAAATGACCTAAATGTTCAAACAATGACACAAACGCCTTTATTGAATGCACAAGTTTGGTAAAAAAACCCTAATACGATTAGAATAAATTGAAGGATGACGAATATGACATAATGTTCAAACAAATACACAAAATAACTTATTGGATGCACAAGATTGGTTAAAAACCGTAATAGGATTAGAATAAGCATAGGGAGGACGAAAATGACCTAAATGTTCAACAAATGACACAAAATCACTTATTGGATGCACAAGATTGGTTAAAAACCCGAATTGGATTAGAATAAGCTTAGGGTGGACAAAAATGACCTAAATGTTCAACCAATGACACAAAATCTCTTGTTGGATGCACAAGATTGGTTAAAAACCGTTTTAGGATTTGAATAAGCCTAGGGAGGACGAAAATGACCTAAATGTTCAACCAATGACACAAAATCACTTATTGGATGCACAAGATTGGTTAAAAACCCTAATTGGATTCGAAAAAGCCTAGGGAGGACGAAAATGACATAAATGTTCAACCAATGACACAAAATAACTCATTGGATGCACAAGATTGTTTAAAAACCCTAAGTGGATTAGAATAAGCCTAGGGAGGACAAAAATGACCTAAATGTTCAACCAATGACACCAAATCACTCAATGGATGCACAAGATTGGTTAAAAACCCGAATTGGATTAGAATAATCCTAGGGAGGACAAAAATGACCTAAATGTTCAACCAATGACACAATCACTTATTGGATGCACAAGATTCGTTAAAAACCCTAATTGGATTAGAATAAGCCTAGAAAGGATGAAAATGACCTAAATGTTGAACCAATGACACAAAATCACTTATTGGATGCACAAGATTGGTTAAACACCCTAATTGGATTAGAATAAGACTTAGGAGGACGAAAATGACCTAAATGTTCAACCAATGACACAAAATCACTTATTGGATGCACAAGATTGTTTAAAAACCCAAAGTGGATTAGAATAAGCCTAGGGAGGACGAAAATGACCTACATGTTCAAACAATTGCACAACAGCACTTATTGAATGCACAAGATTGGTTAAAAACCCTAATTGGATTAGAATAAGCATAGGGAGGAGGAAAATGACCTTAATGTTAAACCAATGACACAAATGCACTTATTGGATGCACAAGATTGGTTAAAAAACCCTAATTGGATTAGAATAAGTCGAAGGTTGACGAAAATGACCTAAATGTTAATTCAATGACACAAACGCACTTATTGGATGCACAAGATTGGTTAAAAACCCAAATTGGATTAGAATAAGCCTAGGGAAGACGAAAATTACCTAAATGTTAATGCAATGACACAAACGCACTTATTGGATGCACAAGATTGGTGAAAAACCCTAATTGGACTAGAATAAGCCTAGGAAAGACATAAATGACCTAAATGTTCAACCAATGACACAAACGCACTTATTGGATGCACAAAATTGTTTAAAACCCCTAATTGGATTAGAATAAACCAAGGGAGGACGAAAATGACCTAAATATTCAACCAATGACACAAACGCACTTATTGAATGCACAAGATTGGTTAAAAACCTTAATTGGATTAGACTATGCCTAGGGAGGACGAATATGATCTGAATGTTAAACCAATGACACAAATACACTTATTGATGCACATGATTGGTTAAAAAAACCCTAATTGGATTAGAAGAAGTCGAAGGATAACGAAAAGGACCTAAATGTTAATTTAATAACACAAACGCACTTATTGGCAGCACAAGAATGGTTAAAAATCCTAATTGGATTAGAATAAGCCTAGGGAGGACGAAAATGACCTAAAAGTTAATCCAACGACACAAACGCACTTATTGGATGCACAAGATTAGTGAAAAACCTTAATTGGATTAGAATAAGCTTAGGGAGGACGAAAATGACCTAAATGTTCAAACAATAACACCAAATAATTCATTGGATACAAAAGATTGGTTAAAAACCCGAATTGGATTAGAATAAGCCTAGGAAGGACAAAAATGACCTAAATGTTCAACCAATAACACAAAATTAATTATTGGATGCACAAGATTGGTTAAAAACCCAAATTGGATTAGAATAAGCCTTGGGAGGAGGAAAATGACCTAAATGTTCAAACAATGACACAAACGCCTTTATTGAATGCACAAGTTTGGTAAAAAAACCCTAATACGATTAGAATAAATTGAAGGATGACGAATATGACATAATGTTCAACCAAATACACAAAATAACTTATTGGATGCACAAGATTGGTTAAAAACCGTAATAGGATTAGAATAAGCATAGGGAGGATGAAAATGACCTAAATGTTCAACAAATGAGACAAAATCACTTATTGGATGCACAAGATTGGTTAAAAACCCGAATTGGATTAGAATAAGCTTAGGGTGGACAAAAATGACCTAAATGTTCAGCCAATGACACAAAATCTCTTGTTGGATGCACAAGATTGGTTAAAAACCGTTTTAGGATTTGAATAAGCCTAGGGAGGACGAAAATGACCTAAATGTTCAACCAATGACACAAAATCACTTATTGGATGCACAAGATTGGTTAAAAACCCTAATTGGATTCGAAAAAGCCTAGGGAGGACGAAAATGACATAAATGCTCAACCAATGACACAAAATAACTCATTGGATGCCCAAGATTGTTTAAAAACCCTAAGTGGATTAGAATAAGCCTAGGGAGGACAAAAATGACCTAAATGTTCAACCAATGACACCAAATCACTCATTGGATGCACAAGATTGGTTAAAAACCCGAATTGGATTAGAATAATCCTAGGGAGGACAAAAATGACCTAAATGTTCAACCAATGACACAATCACTTATTGGATGCACAAGATTCGTTAAAAACCCTAATTGGATTAGAATAAGCCTAGAAAGGATGAAAATGACCTAAATGTTGAACCAATGACACAAAATCACTTATTGGATGCACAAGATTGGTTAAACACCCTAATTGGATTAGAATAAGACTTAGGAGGACGAAAATGACCTAAATGTTCAACCAATGACACAAAATCACTTATTGGATGCACAAGATTGTTTAAAAACCCAAAGTGGATTAGAATAAGCCTAGGGAGGACGAAAATGACCTACATGTTCAAACAATTGCACAACAACACTTATTGAATGCACAAGATTGGTTAAAAACCCTAATTGGATTAGAATAAGCATAGGGAGGAGGAAAATGACCTTAATGTTAAACCAATGACACAAATGCACTTATTGGATGCACAAGATTGGTTAAAAAACCCTAATTGGATTAGAATAAGTCGAAGGTTGACGAAAATGACCTAAATGTTAATTCAATGACACAAACGCACTTATTGGATGCACAAGATTGGTTAAAAACCCAAATTGGATTAGAATAAGCCTAGGGAAGACGAAAATTACCTAAATGTTAATGCAATGACACAAACGCACTTATTGGATGCACAAGATTGGTGAAAAACCCTAATTGGACTAGAATAAGCCTAGGGAAGACATAAATGACCTAAATGTTCAACCAATGACACAAACGCACTTATTGGATGCACAAAAATGGTTAAAAACCCTAATTGGATTAGAATAAACCAAGGGAGGACGAAAATGACCTAAATATTCAACCAATGACACAAACGCACTTATTGAATGCACAAGATTGGTTAAAAACCTTAATTGGATTAGAATAAGTCTAGGGAGGACGAATATGATCTTAATGTTAAACCAATGACACAAATGCACTTATTGGATGCACAAGATTGGTTAAAAAACCCTAATTGGATTAGAATAAGTCGAAGAATGACGAAAATAACCTAAATGTTAATTCAATGACACAAACGCACTTATTGGATGCACAAGGTTGGTTAAAAACCCTAAATGGATTAGAATAAGCCTAGGAAGACGAAAATTACCTAAATGTTAATCCAATGACACAAACGCACTTATTGGATGCACAAGATTGGTGAAAAACCCTAATTGGACTAGAATAAGCCTAGGGAAGACATAAATGACCTAAATGTTCAACCAATGACACAAACACACCTATTGGATGCACAAAATTGGTTAAAAACCCTAATTGGATTAGAATAAGCCTAGGGAGGACGAATATGATCTTAATGTTAAACCAATGACACAAATACACTTATTTGATGCACAAGATTGGTTAAAAAAAACCCTAATTGGATTAGAATAAGCCTAGGGAGGACGAATATGATCTTAATGTTAAACCAATGACACAAATACACTTATTTGATGCAAAAGATTGGTTAAAAAAACCCTAATTGGATTAGAAGAAGTCGAAGGATAACGAAAAGGACCTAAATGTTAATTCAATAACACAAACGCACTTATTGGATGCACAAGATTGGTTAAAAACCCAAATTGGATTAGAATAAGCCTAGGGAAGACGAAAATTACCTAAATGTTAATGCAATGACACAAACGCACTTATTGGATGCACAAGATTGGTGAAAAACCCTAATTGGACTAGAATAAGCCTAGGAAAGACATAAATGACCTAAATGTTCAACCAATGACACAAACGCACTTATTGGATGCACAAAATTGTTTAAAACCCCTAATTGGATTAGAATAAACCAAGGGAGGACGAAAATGACCTAAATATTCAACCAATGACACAAACGCACTTATTGAATGCACAAGATTTGTTAAAAACCTTAATTGGATTAGACTAAGCCTAGGGAGGACGAATATGATCTGAATGTTAAACCAATGACACAAATACACTTATTGATGCACATGATTGGTTAAAAAAACCCTAATTGGATTAGAAGAAGTCGAAGGATAACGAAAAGGACCTAAATGTTAATTCAATAACACAAACGCACTTATTGGCAGCACAAGAATGGTTAAAAATCCTAATTGGATTAGAATAAGCCTAGGGAGGACGAAAATGACCTAAAAGTTAATCCAACGACACAAACGCACTTATTGGATGCACAAGATTAGTGAAAAACCTTAATTGGATTAGAATAAGCTTAGGGAGGACGAAAATGACCTAAATGTTCAAACAATAACACCAAATAATTCATTGGATACACAAGATTGGTTAAAAACCCGAATTGGATTAGAATAAGCCTAGGAAGGACAAAAATGACCTAAATGTTCAACCAATAACACCAAATTAATTATTGGATGCACAAGATTGGTTAAAAACCCAAATTGGATTAGAATAAGCCTTGGGAGGATGAAAATGACCTAAATGTTCAAACAATGACACAAACGCCTTTATTGAATGCACAAGTTTGGTAAAAAAACCCTAATACGATTAGAATAAATTGAAGGATGACGAATATGACATAATGTTCAAACAAATACACAAAATAACTTATTGGATGCACAAGATTGGTTAAAAACCGTAATAGGATTAGAATAAGCATAGGGAGGACGAAAATGACCTAAATGTTCAACAAATGACACAAAATCACTTATTGGATGCACAAGATTGGTTAAAAACCCGAATTGGATTAGAATAAGCTTAGGGTGGACAAAAATGACCTAAATGTTCAACCAATGACACAAAATCTCTTGTTGGATGCACAAGATTGGTTAAAAACCGTTTTAGGATTTGAATAAGCCTAGGGAGGACGAAAATGACCTAAATGTTCAACCAATGACACAAAATCACTTATTGGATGCACAAGATTGGTTAAAAACCCTAATTGGATTCGAAAAAGCCTAGGGAGGACGAAAATGACATAAATGTTCAACCAATGACACAAAATAACTCATTGGATGCACAAGATTGTTTAAAAACCCTAAGTGGATTAGAATAAGCCTAGGGAGGACAAAAATGACCTAAATGTTCAACCAATGACACCAAATCACTCAATGGATGCACAAGATTGGTTAAAAACCCGAATTGGATTAGAATAATCCTAGGGAGGACAAAAATGACCTAAATGTTCAACCAATGACACAATCACTTATTGGATGCACAAGATTCGTTAAAAACCCTAATTGGATTAGAATAAGCCTAGAAAGGATGAAAATGACCTAAATGTTGAACCAATGACACAAAATCACTTATTGGATGCACAAGATTGGTTAAACACCCTAATTGGATTAGAATAAGACTTAGGAGGACGAAAATGACCTAAATGTTCAACCAATGACACAAAATCACTTATTGGATGCACAAGATTGTTTAAAAACCCAAAGTGGATTAGAATAAGCCTAGGGAGGACGAAAATGACCTACATGTTCAAACAATTGCACAACAGCACTTATTGAATGCACAAGATTGGTTAAAAACCCTAATTGGATTAGAATAAGCATAGGGAGGAGGAAAATGACCTTAATGTTAAACCAATGACACAAATGCACTTATTGGATGCACAAGATTGGTTAAAAAACCCTAATTGGATTAGAATAAGTCGAAGGTTGACGAAAATGACCTAAATGTTAATTCAATGACACAAACGCACTTATTGGATGCACAAGATTGGTTAAAAACCCAAATTGGATTAGAATAAGCCTAGGGAAGACGAAAATTACCTAAATGTTAATGCAATGACACAAACGCACTTATTGGATGCACAAGATTGGTGAAAAACCCTAATTGGACTAGAATAAGCCTAGGGAAGACATAAATGACCTAAATGTTCAACCAATGACACAAACACACTTATTGGATGCACAAAATTGGTTAAAAACCCTAATTGGATTAGAATAAACCAAGGGAGGACGAAAATGACCTAAATATTCAACCAATGACACAAACGCACTTATTGAATGCACAAGATTGGTTAAAAACCTTAATTGGATTAGAATAAGCCTAGGGAGGACGAATATGATCTTAATGTTAAACCAATGACACAAATGCACTTATTGGATGCACAAGATTGGTTAAAAAACCCTAATTGGATTAGAATAAGTCGAAGAATGAAGAAAATAACCTAAATGTTAATTCAATGACACAAACGCACTTATTGGATGCACAAGGTTGGTTAAAAACCCTAAATGGATTAGAATAAGCCTAGGAAGACGAAAATTACCTAAATGTTAATCCAATGACACAAACGCACTTATTGGATGCACAAGATTGGTGAAAAACCCTAATTGGACTAGAATAAGCCTAGGGAAGACATAAATGACCTAAATGTTCAACCAATGACACAAACACACCTATTGGATGCACAAAAATTGTTAAGAACCCTAATTGGATTAGAATAAGCCTAGGGAGGACGAATATGATCTTAATGTTAAACCAATGACACAAATACACTTATTTGATGCACAAGATTGGTTAAAAAAAACCCTAATTGGATTAGAATAAGCCTAGGGAGGACGAATATGATCTTAATGTTAAACCAATGACACAAATACACTTATTTGATGCAAAAGATTGGTTAAAAAAACCCTAATTGGATTAGAAGAAGTCGAAGGATAACGAAAAGGACCTAAATGTTAATTCAATAACACAAACGCACTTATTGGATGCACAAGATTGGTTAAAAACCCAAATTGGATTAGAATAAGCCTAGGGAAGACGAAAATTACCTAAATGTTAATGCAATGACACAAACGCACTTATTGGATGCACAAGATTGGTGAAAAACCCTAATTGGACTAGAATAAGCCTAGGAAAGACATAAATGACCTAAATGTTCAACCAATGACACAAACGCACTTATTGGATGCACAAAATTGTTTAAAACCCCTAATTGGATTAGAATAAACCAAGGGAGGACGAAAATGACCTAAATATTCAACCAATGACACAAACGCACTTATTGAATGCACAAGATTTGTTAAAAACCTTAATTGGATTAGACTAAGCCTAGGGAGGACGAATATGATCTGAATGTTAAACCAATGACACAAATACACTTATTGATGCACATGATTGGTTAAAAAAACCCTAATTGGATTAGAAGAAGTCGAAGGATAACGAAAAGGACCTAAATGTTAATTCAATAACACAAACGCACTTATTGGCAGCACAAGAATGGTTAAAAATCCTAATTGGATTAGAATAAGCCTAGGGAGGACGAAAATGACCTAAAAGTTAATCCAACGACACAAACGCACTTATTGGATGCACAAGATTAGTGAAAAACCTTAATTGGATTAGAATAAGCTTAGGGAGGACGAAAATGACCTAAATGTTCAAACAATAACACCAAATAATTCATTGGATACACAAGATTGGTTAAAAACCCGAATTGGATTAGAATAAGCCTAGGAAGGACAAAAATGACCTAAATGTTCAACCAATAACACCAAATTAATTATTGGATGCACAAGATTGGTTAAAAACCCAAATTGGATTAGAATAAGCCTTGGGAGGATGAAAATGACCTAAATGTTCAAACAATGACACAAACGCCTTTATTGAATGCACAAGTTTGGTAAAAAAACCCTAATACGATTAGAATAAATTGAAGGATGACGAATATGACATAATGTTCAAACAAATACACAAAATAACTTATTGGATGCACAAGATTGGTTAAAAACCGTAATAGGATTAGAATAAGCATAGGGAGGACGAAAATGACCTAAATGTTCAACAAATGACACAAAATCACTTATTGGATGCACAAGATTGGTTAAAAACCCGAATTGGATTAGAATAAGCTTAGGGTGGACAAAAATGACCTAAATGTTCAACCAATGACACAAAATCTCTTGTTGGATGCACAAGATTGGTTAAAAACCGTTTTAGGATTTGAATAAGCCTAGGGAGGACGAAAATGACCTAAATGTTCAACCAATGACACAAAATCACTTATTGGATGCACAAGATTGGTTAAAAACCCTAATTGGATTCGAAAAAGCCTAGGGAGGACGAAAATGACATAAATGTTCAACCAATGACACAAAATAACTCATTGGATGCACAAGATTGTTTAAAAACCCTAAGTGGATTAGAATAAGCCTAGGGAGGACAAAAATGACCTAAATGTTCAACCAATGACACCAAATCACTCAATGGATGCACAAGATTGGTTAAAAACCCGAATTGGATTAGAATAATCCTAGGGAGGACAAAAATGACCTAAATGTTCAACCAATGACACAATCACTTATTGGATGCACAAGATTCGTTAAAAACCCTAATTGGATTAGAATAAGCCTAGAAAGGATGAAAATGACCTAAATGTTGAACCAATGACACAAAATCACTTATTGGATGCACAAGATTGGTTAAACACCCTAATTGGATTAGAATAAGACTTAGGAGGACGAAAATGACCTAAATGTTCAACCAATGACACAAAATCACTTATTGGATGCACAAGATTGTTTAAAAACCCAAAGTGGATTAGAATAAGCCTAGGGAGGACGAAAATGACCTACATGTTCAAACAATTGCACAACAGCACTTATTGAATGCACAAGATTGGTTAAAAACCCTAATTGGATTAGAATAAGCATAGGGAGGAGGAAAATGACCTTAATGTTAAACCAATGACACAAATGCACTTATTGGATGCACAAGATTGGTTAAAAAACCCTAATTGGATTAGAATAAGTCGAAGGTTGACGAAAATGACCTAAATGTTAATTCAATGACACAAACGCACTTATTGGATGCACAAGATTGGTTAAAAACCCAAATTGGATTAGAATAAGCCTAGGGAAGACGAAAATTACCTAAATGTTAATGCAATGACACAAACGCACTTATTGGATGCACAAGATTGGTGAAAAACCCTAATTGGACTAGAATAAGCCTAGGGAAGACATAAATGACCTAAATGTTGAACCAATGACACAAACGCACTTATTGGATGCACAAAAATGGTTAAAAACCCTAATTGGATTAGAATAAACCAAGGGAGGACGAAAATGACCTAAATATTCAACCAATGACACAAACGCACTTATTGAATGCACAAGATTGGTTAAAAACCTTAATTGGATTAGAATAAGTCTAGGGAGGACAAATATGATCTTAATGTTAAACCAATGACACAAATGCACTTATTGGATGCACAAGATTGGTTAAAAAACCCTAATTGGATTAGAATAAGTCGAAGAATGACGAAAATAACCTAAATGTTAATTCAATGACACAAACGCACTTATTGGATGCACAAGGTTGGTTAAAAACCCTAAATGGATTAGAATAAGCCTAGGAAGACGAAAATTACCTAAATGTTAATCCAATGACACAAACGCACTTATTGGATGCACAAGATTGGTGAAAAACCCTAATTGGACTAGAATAAGCCTAGGGAAGACATAAATGACCTAAATGTTCAACCAATGACACAAACACACCTATTGGATGCACAAAATTGGTTAAAAACCCTAATTGGATTAGAATAAGCCTAGGGAGGACGAATATGATCTTAATGTTAAACCAATGACACAAATACACTTATTTGATGCACAAGATTGGTTAAAAAAAACCCTAATTGGATTAGAATAAGCCTAGGGAGGACGAATATGATCTTAATGTTAAACCAATGACACAAATACACTTATTTGATGCAAAAGATTGGTTAAAAAAACCCTAATTGGATTAGAAGAAGTCGAAGGATAACGAAAAGGACCTAAATGTTAATTCAATAACACAAACGCACTTATTGGATGCACAAGATTGGTTAAAAACCCAAATTGGATTAGAATAAGCCTAGGGAAGACGAAAATTACCTAAATGTTAATGCAATGACACAAACGCACTTATTGGATGCACAAGATTGGTGAAAAACCCTAATTGGACTAGAATAAGCCTAGGAAAAACATAAATGACCTAAATGTTCAACCAATGACACAAACGCACTTATTGGATGCACAAAATTGTTTAAAACCCCTAATTGGATTAGAATAAACCAAGGGAGGACGAAAATGACCTAAATATTCAACCAATGACACAAACGCACTTATTGAATGCACAAGATTTGTTAAAAACCTTAATTGGATTAGACTAAGCCTAGGGAGGACGAATATGATCTGAATGTTAAACCAATGACACAAATACACTTATTGATGCACATGATTGGTTAAAAAAACCATAATTGGATTAGAAGAAGTCGAAGGATAACGAAAAGGACCTAAATGTTAATTCAATAACACAAACGCACTTATTGGCAGCACAAGAATGGTTAAAAATCCTAATTGGATTAGAATAAGCCTAGGGAGGACGAAAATGACCTAAAAGTTAATCCAACGACACAAACGCACTTATTGGATGCACAAGATTAGTGAAAAACCTTAATTGGATTAGAATAAGCTTAGGGAGGACGAAAATGACCTAAATGTTCAAACAATAACACCAAATAATTCGTTGGAAACACAAGATTGGTTAAAAACCCGAATTGGATTAGAATAAGCCTAGGAAGGACAAAAATGACCTAAATGTTCAACCAATAACACCAAATTAATTATTGGATGCACAAGATTGGTTAAAAACCCAAATTGGATTAGAATAAGCCTTGGGAGGATGAAAATGACCTAAATGTTCAAACAATGACACAAACGCCTTTATTGAATGCACAAGTTTGGTAAAAAAACCCTAATACGATTAGAATAAATTGAAGGATGACGAATATGACATAATGTTCAACCAAATACACAAAATAACTTATTGGATGCACAAGATTGGTTAAAAACCGTAATAGGATTAGAATAAGCATAGGGAGGACGAAAATGACCTAAATGTTCAACAAATGACACAAAATCACTTATTGGATGCACAAGATTGGTTAAAAACCCGAATTGGATTAGAATAAGCTTAGGGTGGACAAAAATGACCTAAATGTTCAACCAATGACACAAAATCTCTTGTTGGATGCACAAGATTGGTTAAAAACCGTTTTAGGATTTGAATAAGCCTAGGGAGGACGAAAATGACCTAAATGTTCAACCAATGACACAAAATCACTTATTGGATGCACAAGATTGGTTAAAAACCCTAATTGGATTCGAAAAAGCCTAGGGAGGACGAAAATGACATAAATGTTCAACCAACGACACAAAATAACTCATTGGATGCACAAGATTGTTTAAAAACCCGAAGTGGATTAGAATAAGCCTAGGGAGGACAAAAATGACCTAAATGTTCAACCAATGACACCAAATCACTCATTGGATGCACAAGATTGGTTAAAAACCCGAATTGGATTAGAATAATCCTAGGGAGGACAAAAATGACCTAAATGTTCAACCAATGACACAATCACTTATTGGATGCACAAGATTCGTTAAAAACCCTAATTGGATTAGAATAAGCCTAGAAAGGATGAAAATGACCTAAATGTTGAACCAATGACACAAAATCACTTATTGGATGCACAAGATTGGTTAAACACCCTAATTGGATTAGAATAAGACTTAGGAGGACGAAAATGACCTAAATGTTCAACCAATGACACAAAATCACTTATTGGATGCACAAGATTGTTTAAAAACCCAAAGTGGATTAGAATAAGCCTAGGGAGGACGAAAATGACCTACATGTTCAAACAATTGCACAACAACACTTATTGAATGCACAAGATTGGTTAAAAACCCTAATTGGATTAGAATAAGCATAGGGAGGAGGAAAATGACCTTAATGTTAAACCAATGACACAAATGCACTTATTGGATGCACAAGATTGGTTAAAAAACCCTAATTGGATTAGAATAAGTCGAAGGTTGACGAAAATGACCTAAATGTTAATTCAATGACACAAACGCACTTATTGGATGCACAAGATTTGTTAAAAACCCAAATTGGATTAGAATAAGCCTAGGGAAGACGAAAATTACCTAAATGTTAATGCAATGACACAAACGCACTTATTGGATGCACAAGATTGGTGAAAAACCCTAATTGGACTAGAATAAGCCTAGGGAAGACATAAATGACCTAAATGTTCAACCAATGACACAAACGCACTTATTGGATGCACAAAATTGGTTAAAAACCCTAATTGGATTAGAATAAACCAAGGGAGGACGAAAATGACCTAAATATTCAACCAATGACACAAACGCACTTATTGAATGCACAAGATTGGTTAAAAACCTTAATTGGATTAGAATAAGCCTAGGGAGGACGAATATGATCTTAATGTTAAACCAATGACACAAATACACTTATTTGATGCACAAGATTGGTTAAAAAAACCCTAATTGGATTAGAAGAAGTCGAAGGATAACGAAAAGGACCTAAATGTTAATTCAATAACACAAACGCACTTATTGGAAGCACAAGA
This sequence comes from Cicer chorassanicum, assembly GCA_037974735.1. Taxonomy (NCBI): domain Eukaryota; kingdom Viridiplantae; phylum Streptophyta; class Magnoliopsida; order Fabales; family Fabaceae; genus Cicer; species Cicer chorassanicum. Next base: position 37,233,243 of record JBBPBP010000004.1, on the reverse strand, counting down.
TTGGTTAAAAATCCTAATTGGATTAGAATAAGCCTAGGGAGGACGAAAATGACCTTAATGTTAAACCAATGACACAAATGCACTTATTGGATGCACAAGATTGGTTAAAAAACCCTAATTGGATTAGAATAAGTCGAAGAATGACGAAAATAACCTAAATGTTAATTCAATGACACAAACGCACTTATTGGATGCACAAGGTTGGTTAAAAACCCTAAATGGATTAGAATAAGCCTAGGAAGACGAAAATTACCTAAATGTTAATCCAATGACACAAACGCACTTATTGGATGCACAAGATTGGTGAAAAACCCTAATTGGACTAGAATAAGCCTAGGGAAGACATAAATGACCTAAATGTTCAACCAATGACACAAACACACCTATTGGATGCACAAGATTGGTTAAAAAAAACCCTAATTGGATTAGAATAAGCCTAGGGAGGACGAATATGATCTAAATGTTAAACCAATGACACAAATACACTTATTTGATGCACAAGATTGGTTAAAAAAACCCTAATTGGATTAGAAGAAGTCGAAGGATAACGAAAAGGACCTAAATGTTAATTCAATAACACAAACGCACTTATTGGAAGCACAAGATTGGTTAAAAATCCTAATTGGATTAGAATAAGCCTAGGGAGGACGAAAATGGCCTAAAAGTTAATCCAACGACACAAACGCACTTATTGGATGCACAAGATTATAGAAAATTCTTAATTGGATTGGAATAAGCTTAGAGAGGACGAAAATGACCTAAATGTTCAACCAATAACACCAAATCACTCATTGGATGCACAAGATTGGTTAAAAACCCTAATTAGATTAGAATAATCCTAGGGAGGACAAAAATGACCTAAATGTTCAACCAATGACACAAAATCACTTATTGGATGCACAAGATTGGTTAAAAACCCTAATAGGATTAGAATAAGCCTACGGAGAAGGAAAATGACCTAAATGTTCAACCAATGACACAAAATCACTTATTGGATGCACAAGATTGGTTAAAAACCCTAATTGGATTAGAATAAGCCTTGGGAGGATGAAAATGACCTAAATGTGGAACAATTGACACAAAATCACTTATTGGACTAGAATAAGCCTAGGGAAGACATAAATGACCTAAATGTTCAACCAATGACACAAACACACTTATTGGATGCACAAAATTGGTTAAAAACCCTAATTGGATTAGAATAATCCTAGGGAGGACAAAAATGACCTAAATGTTCAACCAATGACACAATCACTTATTGGATGCACAAGATTGGTTAAAAACCCTAAATGGATTAGAATAAGCCTTGAAAGGATGAAAATGACCTAAATGTTGAACCAATGACACAAAATCACTTATTGGATGCACAAGATTTGTTAAAAACCCTAATTGGATTAGAATAAGCCTGGAGAGGACGAAAATGACCTAAATGTTCAACCAATGACACAAAATCATTTATTAGATGCACAAGATTGATTAAAAACCCTAATTGGATTAGAATATGCCTATGGAGGACGAAAATGACCTAAATGTCACAACGAATGAAACAAAATTAGTTATTGGATGCACAAGATTGGGAAAAAACCCTAATTGGATTAGAATAAGCCTAGGGAGGACGATTATGATCTTAATGTTAAACCAATGACACAAATACACTTATTTGATGCACAAGATTGGTTAAAAAAACCCTAATTGGATTAGAAGAAGTCGAAGGATAACGAAAAGCACCTAAATGTTAATTCAATAACACAAACGCACTTATTGGAAGCACAAGATTGGTTAAAAATCCTAATTGGATTAGAATAAGCCTAGGGAGGACGAAAATGACCTAAAAGTTAAACCAACGATACAAACGCACTTATTGGATGCACAAGATTAGTGAAAAACCTTAATTGGATTAGAATAAGCTTAGGGAGGACGAAAATGACCTAAATGTTCAAACAATAACACCAAATAACTCATTGGATACACAAGATTGGTTAAAAACCCGAATTGGATTAGAATAAGCCTAGGAAGGACAAAAATGACCTAAATGTTCAACCAATAACACAAACCCACTTATTGAAAGCACAAGATTGGTTAAAACCCCTAATTGGATTAGAAAAAGCCTAGGGAGGAGGAAAATGACCTTAATGTTAAACCAATGACACAAATACACTTATTGGATGCACAAGATTGGTTAAAAAACTCTAATTGGATTAGAATAAGTCAAAGGATGACGAAAATGACCTAAGTGTTCAACCAATGACACAAAATCACTTATTGGATGCACAAGATTGGTAAAAAACCGTAATAGGATTAGAATAAGCCTAGGGACGACGAAAATGACCTAAATGTTCAACCAATGACACAAAATCACTTATTGGATGCACAAGATTGGTTAAAATCCCTAATTGGATTCGAATAAGCCTAGGAAGGACGAAAATTACCTTAATGTTCAGGCAATGACACAAAATCACTTATTGGATGCACAAGATTGTTTAAAAACCCTAAGTGGATTAGAATAAGTCTAGGGAGGACGAAAATGACCTAAATGTTCAACCAATGACACCAAATTACTCATTGGATTCACAAGATTGGTTAAAAACCCGAATTGGATTAGAATAAGCCTAGGGAGGACAAAAATGACCTAAATGCTCAACCAATGACACAAAATCACTTATTGGATGCACAAGATTGTTTAAAAACCCTAAGTGGATTAGAATAAGCCTAGGGAGGAAGAAAATGACCTAGATGTTCAACCAATGAAACAAAATCACTTATTGGATGCACAAGACTGGTTAAAAACCCTAAATGGATTAGAATAAGCCTTGGGAGACCGAAAATGACCTAAATGTTCAACCAATGACACCAAATCACTAATTGGATGCACACGATTGGTTAAAAACCCTATGTGGATTAGAATAAGCATGGGGTGAACGAAAATGGCCTAAATGTTCAACCATTGACACAAAATCACTTATTGGATGCACAAGATTGATAAAAAACCCGAATTGGATTAGAATAAGCCTAGGGAGGACAAAAATGACCTAAATGTTCTACCAATGACACAAAATCACTTATTGGATGCACAAGATTGGTTAAAAATCCTAATAGGATTAGAATAAGCCTAGGGAGGACAAAAATGACCTAAATATTCAACAAATGACACAAAATCACTTGTTGGATGCACAAGATTGGTTAAAAACCCTAATTGGATTAGAATAAGCCTTGGGAGGACGAAAATGACCTAAATGTTCAAACAATGACACAAACGCCTTTATTGAATGCACAAGTTTGGTTAAAAACCCTAATTGGATTAGAATCAGCCTAGGGAGGAGGACAATGACCTTAATGTTAAACCAATGACACAAACGCACTTATTGGATGCACAAGATTGGTAAAAAAACCCTAATACGATTAGAATAAATTGAAGGATGACGAATATGACATAATGTTCAACCAAATACACAAAATAACTTATTGGATGCACAAGATTGGTTAAAAAACGTAATAGGATTAGAATAAGCCTACGGAGGAGGAAAATGACCTAAATGTTCAACAAATGACACAAAATCACTTATTGGATGCACAAGATTGGTTAAAAACCCGAATTGGATTAGAATAAGCTTAGGGTGGACAAAATGACCTAAATGTTCAACCAATGACACAAAATCACTTGTTGGATGCACAAGATTGGTTAAAAACCGTTTTAGGATTTGAATAAGCCTAGGGAGGACGAAAATGACCTAAATGTTCAACCAATGACACAAAATCACTTATTGGATGCACAAGATTGGTTAAAAACCCTAATTGGATTCGAAAAAGCCTAGGGAGGACGAAAATGACCTAAATGTTCAACCATTGACACAAAATAACTCATTGGATGCACAAGATTGTTTAAAAACCCTAAGTGGATTAGAATAAGCCTAGGGAGGACAAAAATGACCTAAATGTTCAACCAATGACACAATCACTTATTGGATGCACAAGATTGGTTAAAAACCCTAATTGGATTAGAATAAGCCCAGAAAGGATGAAAATGACCTAAATGTTGAACCAATGACGCAAAATCACTTATTGGATGCACAAGATTGGTTAAACACCCTAATTGGATTAGAATAAGACTTAAGAGGACGAAAATGACCTAAATGTTCAACCAATGACACAAAATCACTTATTGGATGCACAAGATTGTTTAAAAACCCAAAGTGGATTAGAATAAGCCTAGGGAGGACGAAAATGACCTACATGTTCAAACAATTGCACAACAGCACTTACTGAATGCACAAGATTGGTTAAAAACCTTAATTGGATTAGAATAAGCATAGGGAGGAGGAAAATGACCTTAATGTTAAACTAATGACACAAATGCACTTATTGGATGCACAAGATTGGTTAAAAAACCCTAATTGGATTAGAATAAGTCGAAGGTTGACGAAAATGACCTAAATGTTAATTCAATGACACAAACGCACTTATTGGATGCACAAGATTGGTTAAAAACCCAAATTGGATTAGAATAAGCCTAGGGAAGACGAAAATTACCTAAATGTTAATGCAATGACACAAACGCACTTATTGGATGCACAAGATTGGTGAAAAACCCTAATTGGACTAGAATAAGCCTAGGGAAGACATAAATGACCTAAATGTTCAACCAATGACACAAATGCACTTATTGGATGCACAAAATTGGTTAAAAACCCTAACTGGATTAGAATAAACCAAGGGAGGACGAAAATGACCTAAATATTCAACCAATGACACAAACGCACTTATTGAATGCACAAGATTGGTTAAAAACCTTAATTGGATTAGAATAAGCCTAGGGAGGACGAATATGATCTTAATGTTAAACCAATGACACAAATACACTTATTTGATGCACAAGATTGGTTAAAAAAACCCTAATTGGATTAGAAGAAGTCGAAGGATAACGAAAAGGACCTGAATGTTAATTCAATAACACAAACGCACTTATTGGAAGCACAAGATTGGTTAAAAATCCTAATTGGATTAGAATAAGCCTAGGGAGGACGAAAATGGCCTAAAAGTTAATCCAACGACACAAACGCACTTATTGGATGCACAAGATTATAGAAAAACCTTAATTGGATTGGAATAAGCTTAGAGAGGACGAAAATGACCTAAATGTTCAACCAATAACACCAAATCACTCATTGGATGCACAAGATTGGTTAAAAACCCTAATTAGATTAGAATAATCCTAGGGAGGACAAAAATGACCTAAATGTTCAACCAATGACACAAAATCACTTATTGGATGAACAAGATTGGTTAAAAACCCTAATAGGATTAGAATAAGCCTACGGAGAAGGAAAATGACCTAAATGTTCAACCAATGACACAAAATCACTTATTGGACGCACAAGATTGGTTAAAAACCCTAATTGGATTAGAATAAGCCTTGGGAGGATGAAAATGACCTAAATGTAGAACAATTGACACAAAATCACTTATTGGATGCACATGATTGGTTAAACACCCTAATTGGATTAGAATAAGACTTAGGAGGACGAAAATGACCTAAATGTTCAACCAATGACACAAAATCACTTATTGGATGCACAAGATTGTTTAACAACCCAAAGTGGATTAGAATAAGCCATGGGAGGACGAAAATGACCTACATGTTCAAACAATGACACAACCGCACTTATTGAATGCACAAGATTGGTTAAAAATCCTAATTGGATTAGAATAAGCCTAGGGAGGAGGAAAATGACCTTAATGTTAAACCAATGACACAAATGCACTTATTGGATGCACAAGATTGGTTAAAAAACCCTAATTGGATTAGAATAAGTCGAAGGATGACGAAAATAACCTAAATGTTAATTCAATGACACAAACGCACTTATTGGATGCACAAGGTTGGTTAAAAACCCTAAATGGATTAGAATAAGCCTAGGGAAGACGAAAATTACCTAAATGTTAATCCAATGACACAAACGCACTTATTGGATGCACAAGATTGGTGAAAAACCCTAATTGGACTAGAATAAGCCTAGGGAAGACATAAATGACCTAAATGTTCAACCAATGACACAAACACACTTATTGGATGCACAAAATTGGTTAAAAACCCTAATTGGATTAGAATAAGCCTAAGGAGGACGCATATGATCTTAATGTCAAACGAATGACACAAATACACTTATTTGATGCACAAGATTGGTTAAAAAAACCCAAATTGGATTAGAATAAGCCTAGGGAGGACGAATATGATCTTAATGTTAAACCAATGACACAAATACACTTATTTGATGCACAAGATTGGTTAAAAAAACCCTAATTGGATTAGAAGAAGTCGAAGGATAACGAAAAGGACCTAAATGTTAATTCAATAACACAAACGCACTTATTGGAAGCACAAGATTGGTTAAAAATCCTAATTGGATTAGAATAAGCCTAGGGAGGACGAAAATGGCCTAAAAGTTAATCCAACGACACAAACGCACTTATTGGATGCACAAGATTATAGAAAAATCTTAATTGGGTTGGAATAAGCTTAGAGAGGACGAAAATGACCTAAATGTTCAACCAATAACACCAAATCACTCATTGGATGCACAAGATTGGTTAAAAACCCTAATTAGATTAGAATAATCATAGGGAGGACAAAAATGACCTAAATGTTCAACCAATGACACAAAATCACTTATTGGATGCACAAGATTGGTTAAAAACCCTAATAGGATTAGAATAAGCCTACGGAGAAGGAAAATGACCTAAATGTTCAACCAATGACACGAAATCACTTATTGGATGCACAAGATTGGTTAAAAACCCTAATTGGATTAGAATAAGCCTTGGGAGGATGAAAATGACCTAAATGTGGAACAATTGACCCAAAATCACTTATTGGATGCACATGATTGGTGAAAAACCCTAATTGGACTAGAATAAGCCTAGGGAAGACATAAATGACCTAAATGTTCAACCAATGACACAAACACACTTATTGGATGCACAAAATTGGTTAAAAACCCTAATTGGATTAGAATAATCCTAGGGAGGACAAAAATGACCTAAATGTTCAACCAATGACACAATCACTTATTGGATGCACAAGATTGGTTAAAAACCCTAAATGGATTAGAATAAGCCTTGAAAGGATGAAAATGACCTAAATGTTGAACCAATGACACAAAATCACTTATTGGATGCACAAGATTGGTTAAACATCGTAATTGGATTAGAATAAGACTTAGGAGGACGAAAATGACCTAAATGTTCAACCAATGACACAAAATCACTTATTGGATGCACAAGATTGTTTAAAAACCCTAATTGGACTAGAATAAGCCTAGGGAAGATATAAATGACCTAAATGTTCAACCAATGACACAAACATACTTATTGGATGCACAAAATTGGTTAAAAACCCTAATTGGATTAGAATAAGCCTGGGGAGGAAGAATATGATCTTAATGTTAAACCAATGACACAAATACACTTATTTGATGCACAAGATTGGTTAAAAAAACCCTAATTGGATTAGAAGAAGTCGAAGGATAACGAAAAGGACCTAAATGTTAATTCAATAACACAAACGCACTTATTGGAAGCACAAGAATGGTTAAAAATCCTAATTGGATTAGAATAAGCCTAGGGAGGACGAAAATGACCTAAAAGTTAATCCAACGACACAAACGCACTTATTGGATGCACAAGATTAGTGAAAAACCTTAATTGGATTAGAATAAGCTTAGGGAGGACGAAAATGACCTAAATGTTCAAACAATAACACCAAATAACTCATTGGAAACACAAGATTGGTTAAAAACCCGAATTGGATTAGAATAAGCCTAGGAAGGACAAAAATGACCTAAATGTTCAACCAATAACACAAAATCAATTATTGGATGCACAAGATTGGTTAAAAGCCCAAATTGGATTAGAATAAGCCTAGGAAGGACGAAAATGACCTACATGTTCAAACAATGACACAAACGCACTTATTGAATGCACAAGATTGGTTAAAACCCCTAATTGGATTAGAAAAAGCCTAGGGAGGAGGAAAATGACCTTAATGTTAAACCAATGACACAAATACACTTATTGGATGCACAAGATTGGTTAAAAAACTCTAATTGGATTAGAATAAGTCAAAGGATGACGAAAATGACCTAAGTGTTCAACCAATGACACAAAATCACTTATTGGATGCACAAGATTGGTTAAAACCCGTAATAGGATTAGAATAAGCCTATGGAGGACGAAAATGACCTAAATGTTCAACCAATGACACAAAATCACTTATTGGATGCACAAGATTGGTTAAAAACCCTAATTGGATTCGAATAAGCCTAAGAAGGACGAAAATTACCTTAATGTTCAGGCAATGACACAAAATCACTTATTGGATGCACAAGAATGTTTAAAAACCCTAAGTGGATTAGAATAAGTCTAGGGAGGTCGAAAATGACCTAAATGTTCAACCAATGACACCAAATTACTCATTGGATTCAAAAGAACGGTTAAAAACCCAAATTGGATTAGAATAAGCCTAGGGAGGACAAAAATGACCTAAATGTTCAACCAATGACACAAAATCACTTATTGGATGCACTAGATTGTTTAAAAACCCTAAGTGGATTAGAATAAGCCTAGGGAGGACGAAAATGACCTAAATGTTCAACCAATGAAACAAAATCACTTATTGGATGCACAAGATTGGTTAAAAACCCTAAATGGATTAGAATAAGCCTTGGGAGACCGAAAATGACCTAAATGTTCAACCAATGACACCAAATCACTAATTGGATGCACACGATTGGTTAAAAACCCTATGTGGATTAGAATAAGCATGGGGTGACCGAAAATGACCTAAATGTTCAACCAATGACACAAAATCACTTATTGGATGCACAAGATTGGTTAAAAACCGTAATTGGATTAGAATAAGCCTTGAGAGGACAAAAATGAGCTAAATGTTCAACCAATGACACAAAATTACTTATTGGATGCACAAGATTGGTTAAAAACCCTAATTGGATTAGAATAAGCCTTGGGAGGAGGAAGATCACCTAAATGTTCAACCAATGATACCAAATCACTTATTGGATGCACAAGATTGATAAAAACCCGAATTGGATTAGAATAAGCCTAGGGAGGACAAAAATGACCTAAATGTTCAACCAATGACACAAAATCACTTATTGGATGCACAAGATTGGTTAAAAGCTCTAATTGGATTAGAATAAGCCTAGGGATGACGAAAATGAACTAAATGTTCAACCAATGACACAAAATGACTTGTTGGATGCACAGGATTGGTTAAAAACCCTAATTGGATTAGAATAAGCCTTGGGAGGACGAAGATCACCTAAATGTTCAACGAATGTTACCAAATCACTTATTGGATGCACAAGATTGATAAAAATCCGAATTGGATTAGAATAAGCCTAGGGAGGACAAAAATGACCTAAATGTTCAACCAATGACACAAAATCAGTTATGGATGCACAAGATTGGTTAAAAACCCTAATTGGATTAGAATAAGCCTTGGGAGGACGAAAATGACCTAAATGTTCAAACAATGACACAAACTCCTTTATTGAATGCACAAGTTTGGTTAAAAACCCTAATTGGATTAGAATCAGCCTAGGGAGGAGGACAATGACCTTAATGTTAAACCAATGACACAAACGCACTTATTGGATGCACAAGATTGGGTAACAAACCCTAATACAATTAAAATAAATTGAAGGATGACGAATATGACATAATGTTCAACCAAATACACAAAATAACTTATTGGATGCATAAGATTGGTTAAAAACCGTAATAGGATTATAATAAGCCTAGGGAGGACGAAAATGACCTAAATGTTCAACCAATGACACAAAATCACTTATTGGATGCACAAGATTGGTTAAAAACCCGAATTGGATTAGAATAAGCCTAGGGTGGACAAAAATGACCTAAATGTTCAACCAATGACACAAAATCACTTGTTGGATGCACAAGATTGGTTAAAAACCGTTTTAGGATTTGAATAAGCCTAGGGAGGACAAAAATGACCTAAATGTTCAACCAATGA
>JBBPBP010000004.1:37196542-37223182 GCA_037974735.1 Cicer chorassanicum | reverse complement strand
TCAACCAATGACACAAAATCACTTATTGGATGCACAAGATTGGTTAAAAACCCTAATTGGATTCGAAAAAGCCTAGGGAGGACGAAAATGACCTAAATGTTCAACCAATGACACAAAATCACTCATTGGATGCACAAGATTGTTTAAAAACCCTAAGTGGATTAGAATAAGCCTAGGGAGGACAAAAATGACCTAAATGTTCAACCAATGACACCAAATCACTCATTGGATGCACGAGATTGGTTAAAAACCCAATTGGATTAGAATAATCCTAGGGAGGACAAAAATGACCTAAATGTTCAACCTATGACACAATCACTTATTGGATGCACAAGATTGGTTAAAAACCCTAATTGGATTAGAATAAGCCTTGAAAGGATGAAAATGACCAAAATGTTGAACCAATGACACAAAATCACTTATTGGATGCACAAGATTGGTTAAACACCCTAATTGGATTAGAATAAGACTTAGGAGGATGAAAATGACCTAAATGTTCAAACAATGACACAAAATCACTTATTGGATGCACAAGATTGTTTAAAAACCCAAAGTGGATTAGAATAAGCCTAGGGAGGACGAAAATGACCTACATGTTCAAACAATGACACAACCGCACTTATTGAATGCACAAGATAGGTTAAAAACCCTAATTGGATTAGAATAAGCCTAGGGAGGAGGAAAATGACCTTAATGTTAAACCAATGACACAAATGCACTTATTGGATGCACAAGATTGGTTAAAAAACCCTAATTGGATTAGAATAAGTCGAAGGTTGACGAAAATGACCTAAATGTTAATTCAATGACACAAACGCACTTATTGGATGCACAAGATTGGTTAAAAACCCAAATTGGATTAGAATAAGCCTAGGGAAGACGAAAATTACCTAAATGTTAATGCAATGACACAAACGCACTTATTGGATGCACAAGATTGGTGAAAAACCCTAATTGGACTAGAATAAGCCTAGGAAAGACATAAATGACCTAAATGTTCAACCAATGACACAAACGCACTTATTGGATGCACAAAATTGTTTAAAAACCCTAATTGGATTAGAATAAACCAAGGGAGGACGAAAATGACCTAAATATTCAACCAATGACACAAACGCACTTATTGAATGCACAAGATTGGTTAAAAACCTTAATTGGATTAGAATAAGCCTAGGGAGGACGAATATGATCTTAATGTTAAACCAATGACACAAATACACTTATTTGATGCACAAGATTGGTTAAAAAAACCCTAATTGGATTAGAAGAAGTCGAAGGATAATGAAAAGGACCTAAATGTTAATTCAATAACACAAACGCACTTATTGGAAGCACAAGATTGGTTACAAATCCTAATTGGATTAGAATAAGCCTAGGGAGGACGAAGATGACCTAAAAGTTAATCCAACGACACAAACGCACTTATTGGATGCACAAGATTAGTGAAAAACCTTAATTGGATTAGAATAAGCTTAAGGAGGACGAAAATGACCTAAATGTTCAAACAATAACACCAAATAACTCATTGGATACACAAGATTGGTTAAAAACCCGAATTGGATTAGAATAAGCCTAGGAAGGACAAAAATGACCTAAATGTTCAACCAATAACACAAAATCAATTATTGAATGCACAAGATTGGTTAAAAGCCCAAATTGGATTAGAATAAGCCTAGGAAGGACGAAAATGACCTACATGTTCAAACAATGACACAAACGCACTTATTGAATGCACAAGATTGGTTAAAACCCCTAATTGGATTAGAAAAAGCCTAGGGAGGAGGAAAATGACCTTAATGTTAAACCAATGACACAAAATCACTTATTGGATGCACATGATTGGTTAAACACCCTAATTGGATTAGAATAAGACTTAGGAGGACGAAAATGACCTAAATGTTAAACCAAAGACACAAAATCACTTATTGGATGCACAAGATTGTTTAAAAACCCAAAGTGGATTAGAATAAGCCTACGGAGGACGAAAATGACCTACATGTTCAAACAATGACACAACCGCACTTATTGAATGCACAAGATTGGTTAAAAATCCTAATTGGATTAGAATAAGCCTAGGGAGGAGGAAAATGACCTTAATGTGAAACCAATGACACAAATGCACTTATTGGATGCACAAGATTGGTTAAAAAACCCTAATTGGATTAGAATAAGTCGAAGGATGACGAAAATGACCTTAATGTTAATTCAATGACACAAACACACTTATTGGATGCACAAGAATGGTTAAAAATCCTAATTGGATTAGAATAAGCCTAGGGAGGACGAAAATGACCTAAAAGTTAATCCAACGACACAAACGCACTTATTGGATGCACAAGATTAGTGAAAAACCTTAATTGGATTAGAATAAGCTTAGGGAGGACGAAAATGACCTAAATGTTCAAACAATAACACCAAATAATTCATTGGATACACAAGATTGGTTAAAAACCCGAATTGGATTAGAATAAGCCTAGGAAGGACAAAAATGACCTAAATGTTCAACCAATAACACAAAATCAATTATTGGATGCACAAGATTGGTTAAATGCCCAAATTGGATTAGAATAAGCCTAGGGATGACGAAAATGACCTAAATGTTCAACTAATGACACAAAATCACTTATTGGATGCACAAGATTGGTTAAAAATCCTAATTGGATTAGAATAAGTCTAGGGAGGACGAAAATGACCTAAATGTTCAACCAATGACACAAGATCACTTATTGGATGCACAAGATTGGTTAAAATTGGATTAGAATAAGCCTACGGAGGACGAAAATGACTTAAATGTTCAACCAATGACTCAAACGCACTTATTGGATGCACAAGTTTGGATAAAAACCCTAATTGGATTAGAATAAGCCTAGGGAGGACGAAAATGACCTACATGTTCAAACAATGACACAACCGCACTTATTGAATGCACAAGATAGGTTAAAAACCCTAATTGGATTAGAATAAGCCTAGGGAGGAGGAAAATGACCTTAATGTTAAACCAATGACACAAATGCACTTATTGGATGCACAAGATTGGTTAAAAAACCCTAATTGAATTAGAATAAGTCGAAGGTTGACGAAAATGACCTAAATGTTAATTCAATGACACAAACGCACTTATTGGATGCACAAGATTGGTTAAAAACCCAAATTGGATTAGAATAAGCCTAGGGAAGACGAAAATTACCTAAATGTTAATGCAATGACACAAACGCACTTATTGGATGCACAAGATTGGTGAAAAACCCTAATTGGACTAGAATAAGCCTAGGGAAGACATAAATGACCTAAATGTTCAACCAATGACACAAACGCACTTATTGGATGCACAAAATTGGTTAAAAACCCTAATTGGATTAGAATAAACCAAGGGAGGATGAAAATGACCTAAATATTCAACCAATGACACAAACGCACTTATTGAATGCACAAGATTGGTTAAAAACCTTAATTGGATTAGAATAAGCCTAGGGAGGACGAATATGATCTTAATGTTAAACCAATGACACAAATACACTTATTTGATGCACAAGATTGGTTAAAAAAACCCTAATTGGATTAGAAGAAGTCGAAGGATAATGAAAAGGACCTAAATGTTAATTCAATAACACAAACGCACTTATTGGAAGCACAAGATTGGTTACAAATCCTAATTGGATTAGAATAAGCCTAGGGAGGACGAAGATGACCTAAAAGATAATCCAACGACACAAACGCACTTATTGGATGCCCAAGATTAGTGAAAAACCTTAATTGGATTAGAATAAGCTTAAGGAGGACGAAAATGACCTAAATGTTCAAACAATAACACCAAATAACTCATTGGATACACAAGATTGGTTAAAAACCCGAATTGGATTAGAATAAGCCTAGGAAGGACAAAAATGACCTAAATGTTCAACCAATAACACAAAATCAATTATTGAATGCACAAGATTGGTTAAAAGCCCAAATTGGATTAGAATAAGCCTAGGAAGGACGAAAATGACCTACATGTTCAAACAATGACACAAACGCACTTATTGAATGCACAAGATTGGTTAAAACCCCTAATTGGATTAGAAAAAGCCTAGGGAGGAGGAAAATGACCTTAATGTTAAACCAATGACACAAAATCACTTATTGGATGCACATGATTGGTTAAACACCCTAATTGGATTAGAATAAGACTTAGGAGGACGAAAATGACCTAAATGTTAAACCAAAGACACAAAATCACTTATTGGATGCACAAGATTGTTTAAAAACCCAAAGTGGATTAGAATAAGCCTACGGAGGACGAAAATGACCTACATGTTCAAACAATGACACAACCGCACTTATTGAATGCACAAGATTGGTTAAAAATCCTGATTGGATTAGAATAAGCCTAGGGAGGAGGAAAATGACCTTAATGTGAAACCAATGACACAAATGCACTTATTGGATGCACAAGATTGGTTAAAAAACCCTAATTGGATTAGAATAAGTCGAAGGATGACGAAAATGACCTTAATGTTAATTCAATGACACAAACACACTTATTGTATGCACAAGAATGGTTAAAAATCCTAATTGGATTAGAATAAGCCTAGGGAGGACGAAAATGACCTAAAAGTTAATCCAGCGACACAAACGCACTTATTGGATGCACAAGATTAGTGAAAAACCTTAATTGGATTAGAATAAGCTTAGGGAGGACGAAAATGACCTAAATGTTCAAACAATAACACCAAATAATTCATTGGATACACAAGATTGGTTAAAAACCCGAATTGGATTAGAATAAGCCTAGGAAGGACAAAAATGACCTAAATGTTCAACCAATAACACAAAATCAATTATTGGATGCACAAGATTGGTTAAAAGCCCAAATTGGATTAGAATAAGCCTAGGGATGACGAAAATGATCTAAATGTTCAACTAATGACACAAAATCACTTATTGGATGCACAAGATTGGTTAAAAATCCTAATTGGATTAGAATAAGTCTAGGGTGGACGAAAATGACCTAAATGTTCAACCAATGACACAAGATCACTTATTGGATGCACAAGATTGGTTAAAATTGGATTAGAATAAGCCTACGGAGGACGAAAATGACTTAAATGTTCAACCAATGACTCAAACACACTTATTGGATGCACAAGTTTGGATAAAAACCCTAATTGGATTAGAATAAGCCTAGGGAGGACGAAAATGACCTACATGTTCAAACAATGACACAACCGCACTTATTGAATGCACAAGATAGGTTAAAAACCCTAATTGGATTCGAATAAGCCTAGGGAGGAGGAAAATGTCCTTAATGTTAAACCAATGACACAAATGCACTTATTGGATGCAGAAGATTGGTTAAAAAACCCTAATTGAATTAGAATAAGTCGAAGGTTGACGAAAATGACCTAAATGTTAATTCAATGACACAAACGCACTTATTGGATGCACAAGATTGGTTAAAAACCCAAATTGGATTAGAATAAGCCTAGGGAAGACGAAAATTACCTAAATGTTAATGCAATGACACAAACGCACTTATTGGATGCACAAGATTGGTGAAAAACCCTAATTGGACTAGAATAAGCCTAGGAAAGACATAAATGACCTAAATGTTCAACCAATGACACAACCGCACTTATTGGATGCACAAAATTGTTTAAAAACCCTAATTGGATTAGAATAAACCAAGGGAGGATGAAAATGACCTAAATATTCAACCAATGACACAAACGCACTTATTGAATGCACAAAATTGGTTAAAAACCTTAATTGGATTAGAATAAGCCTAGGGAGGACGAATATGATCTTAATGTTAAACCAATGACACAAATACACTTATTTTATGCACAAGATTTAATTAAAAAAACCCTAATTGGATTAGAAGAAGTCGAAGGATAACGAAAAGGACCTAAATGTTAATTCAATAACACAAACACACTTATTGGTAGCACAAGATTGGTTAAAAATCCTAATTTGATTAGAATAAGCCTAGGGAGGACGAAAATGGCCTAAAAGTTAATCCAACGACACAAACGCACTTATTGGATGCACAAGATTATTGAAAAACCTTAATTGGATTGGAATAAGCTTAGAGAGGGCGAAAATGACCTAAATGTTCAACCAATAACACCAAATCACTCATTGGATGCACAAGATTGGTTAAAAACCCTAATTAGATTAGAATAATACTAGGGAGGACAAAATAGACCTAAATGTTCAACCAATGACACAAAATCACTTATTGGATGCACAAGATTGGTTAAAAACCCTAATAGGATTAGAATAAGCCTACGGAGAAGGAAAATGACCTAAATGTTCAACCAATGACACAAAATCACTTATTGGATGCACAAGATTGGTTAAAAACCCTAATTGGATTAGAATAAGCCTAGGGAGGAGGAAAATGACCTTAATGTTAAACCAATGACACAAATGCACTTATTGGATGCACAAGATTGGTTAAAAAACCCTAATTGGATTAGAATAAGCCTAGGGAAGACATAAATGACCTAAAGGTTCAACCAATGACACAAACACACTTATTGGATGCACAAAATTGGTTAAAAACCCTAATTGGATTAGAATAACCCAAGGGAGGCGAAAATGACCTAAATATTCAACCAATGACACAAATGCACTTATTGAATGCACAAGATTGGTTAAAATCCTTAATTGGATTAGAATAAGCCTAGGGAGGACGAATATGATCTTAATGTTAAACCAATGACACAAATACACTTATTTGATGCACATGATTGGTTAAAAAAACCCTAATTGGATTAGAAGAAGTCGAAGGATAACGAAAAGGACCTAAATGTTAATTCAATAACACAAACGCACTTATTGGAAGCACAAGATTGGTTAAAAATCCTAATTGGATTAGAATAAGCCTAGGGAGGACGAAAATGGCCTAAAAGTTAATCCAACGACACAAACGCACTTATTGGATGCACAAGATTATAGAAAAACCTTAATTGGATTGGAATAAGCTTAGAGAGGGCGAAAATGACCTAAATGTTCAACCAATGACACAAAATCACTTATTGGATGCACAAGATTGGTTAAAAACCCTAATTGGATTAGAATAAGCCTTGGGAGGATGAAAATGACCTAAATGTAGAACCAATGACACAAAATCACTTATTGGATGCACATGATTGGTTAAACACCCTAATTGGATTAGAATAAGACTTAGGAGGACGAAAATGACCTAAATGTTCAACCAATGACACAAAATCACTTATTGGATGCACAAGATTGGTTAAAAACCCTAATTGGATTAGAATAACCCTTGGGAGGACGAAAATGACCTACATGTTCAACCAATGACACAAAATCACTTATTGGATGCACATGATTGGTTAAACACCCTAATTGGATTAGAATAAGACTTAGGAGGAGGAAAATGACCTTAATGTTAAACCAATGACACAAATGAACTTATTGGATGCACAAGATTGGTTAAAAAACCTAAATGGATTAGAATAAGCCTAGGGATGACGAAAATGACCTAAATGTTAATTCAATGACACAAACGCACTTATTGGATGCACAAGGTTGGTTAAAAACCCTAAATGGATTAGAATAAGCCTAGGGAAGTCGAAAATTACCTAAATGTTAATCCAATGACACAAACGCACTTATTGGATGCACAAGATTGGTGAAAAACCCTAATTGGACTAGAATAAGCCTAGGGAAGACATAAATGACCTAAATGTTCAACCAATGACACAAACGCACTTATTGGATGCACAAAATTGGTTAAAAACCCTAATTGGATTAGAATAAACCAAGGGAGGATGAAAATGACCTAAATATTCAACCAATGACACAAACGCACTTATTGAATGCACAAGATTGGTTAAAAACCTTAATTGGATTAGAATAAGCCTAGGGAGGACGAATATGATCTTAATGTTAAACCAATGACACAAATACACTTATTTGATGCACAAGATTGGTTAAAAAAACCCTAATTGGATTAGAAGAAGTCGAAGGATAATGAAAAGGACCTAAATGTTAATTCAATAACACAAACGCACTTATTGGAAGCACAAGATTGGTTACAAATCCTAATTGGATTAGAATAAGCCTAGGGAGGACGAAGATGACCTAAAAGTTAATCCAACGACACAAACGCACTTATTGGATGCACAAGATTAGTGAAAAACCTTAATTGGATTAGAATAAGCTTAAGGAGGACGAAAATGACCTAAATGTTCAAACAATAACACCAAATAACTCATTGGATACACAAGATTGGTTAAAAACCCGAATTGGATTAGAATAAGCCTAGGAAGGACAAAAATGACCTAAATGTTCAACCAATAACACAAAATCAATTATTGAATGCACAAGATTGGTTAAAAGCCCAAATTGGATTAGAATAAGCCTAGGAAGGACGAAAATGACCTACATGTTCAAACAATGACACAAACGCACTTATTGAATGCACAAGATTGGTTAAAACCCCTAATTGGATTAGAATAAGCCTAGGGAGGAGGAAAATGACCTTAATGTTAAACCAATGACACAAAATCACTTATTGGATGCACATGATTGGTTAAACACCCTAATTGGATTAGAATAAGACTTAGGAGGACGAAAATGACAAAAATGTTAAACCAAAGACACAAAATCACTTATTGGATGCACAAGATTGTTTAAAAACCCAAAGTGGATTAGAATAAGCCTACGGAGGACGAAAATGACCTACATGTTCAAACAATGACACAACCGCACTTATTGAATGCACAAGATTGGTTAAAAATCCTAATTGGATTAGAATAAGCCTAGGGAGGAGGAAAATGACCTTAATGTGAAACCAATGACACAAATGCACTTATTGGATGCACAAGATTGGTTAAAAAACCCTAATTGGATTAGAATAAGTCGAAGGATGACGAAAATGACCTAAATGTTAATTCAATGACACAAACGCACTTATTGGATGCACAAGATTGGTTAAAAACCCAAATTGGATTAGAATAAGCCTAGGGAAGACGAAAATTACCTAAATGTTAATGCAATGACACAAACGCACTTATTGGATGCACAAGATTGGTGAAAAACCCTAATTGGACTAGAATAAGCCTAGGAAAGACATAAATGACCTAAATGTTCAACCAATGACACAAACGCACTTATTGGATGCACAAAATTGTTTAAAAACCCTAATTGGATTAGAATAAACCAAGGGAGGACGAAAATGACCTAAATATTCAACCAATGACACAAACGCACTTATTGAATGCACAAGATTGGTTAAAAACCTTAATTGGATTAGAATAAGCCTAGGGAGGACGAATATGATCTTAATGTTAAACCAATGACACAAATACACTTATTTGATGCACATGATTGGTTAAAAAAACCCTAATTGGATTAGAAGAAGTCGAAGGATAACGAAAAGGACCTAAATGTTAATTCAATAACACAAACGCACTTATTGGAAGCACAAGATTGGTTAAAAATCCTAATTGGATTAGAATAAGCCTAGGGAGGACGAAAATTGCCTAAAAGTTAATCCAACGACACAAACGCACTTATTGGATGCACAAGATTATAGAAAAACCTTAATTGGATTGGAATAAGCTTAGAGAGGGCGAAAATGACCTAAATGTTCAACCAATGACACAAAATCACTTATTGGATGCACAAGATTGGTTAAAAACCCTAATTGGATTAGAATAAGCCTTGGGAGGATGAAAATGACCTAAATGTAGAACCAATGACACAAAATCACTTATTGGATGCACATGATTGGTTAAACACCCTAATTGGATTAGAATAAGACTTAGGAGGACGAAAATGACCTAAATGTTCAACCAATGACACAAAATCACTTATTGGATGCACAAGATTGTTTAAAAACCCAAAGTGGATTAGAAAAAGCCTAGGGAGGACGAAAATGACCTACATGTTCAAACAATGACACAACCGCACTTATTGAATGCACAAGATTGGTTAAAAATCCTAATTGGATTAGAATAAGCCTAGGGAGGAGGAAAATGACCTTAATGTTAAACCAATGACACAAATGCACTTATTGGATGCACAAGATTGGTTAAAAAACCCTAATTGGATTAGAATAAGTCGAAGGATGACGAAAATGACCTAAATGTTAATTCAATGACACAAACGCACTTATTGGATGCACAAGGTTGGTTAAAAACCCTAAATGGATTAGAATAAGCCTAGGGAAGTCGAAAATTACCTAAATGTTAATCCAATGACACAAACGCACTTATTGGATGCACAAGATTGGTGAAAAACCCTAATTGGACTAGAATAAGCCTAGGGAAGACATAAATGACCTAAATGTTCAACCAATGACACAAACGCACTTATTGGATGCACAAAATTGTTTAAAAACCCTAATTGGATTAGAATAAACCAAGGGAGGACGAAAATGACCTAAATATTCAACCAATGACACAAACGCACATATTGAATGCACAAGATTGGTTAAAAACCTTAATTGGATTAGAATAAGTCTAGGGAGGACGAAAATGACCTAAATGTTCAACCAATGACACAAGATCACTTATTGGATGCACAAGATTGGTTAAAATTGGATTAGAATAAGCCTATGGAGGACGAAAATGACTTAAATGTTCAACCAATGACTCAAACGCACTTATTGGATGCACAAGTTTGGATAAAAACCCTAATTGGATTAGAATAAGCCTAGGGAGGACGAAAATGACCTACATGTTCAAACAATGACACAACCGCACTTATTGAATGCACAAGATAGGTTAAAAACCCTAATTGGATTAGAATAAGCCTAGGGAGGAGGAAAATGACCTTAATGTTAAACCAATGACACAAATGCACTTATTGGATGCACAAGATTGGTTAAAAAACCCTAATTGAATTAGAATAAGTCGAAGGTTGACGAAAATGACCTAAATGTTAATTCAATGACACAAACGCACTTATTGGATGCACAAGATTGGTGAAAAACCCTAATTGGACTAGAATAAGCCTAGGAAAGACATAAATGACCTAAATGTTCAACCAATGACACAAACACACTTATTGGATACATAAAATTGTTTAAAACCCCTAATTGGATTAGAATAAACCAAGGGAGGACGAAAATGACCTAAATATTCAACCAATTGCACAAACGCACTTATTGAATGCACAAGATTGGTTAAAAACCTTAATTGGATTAGAATAAGACTAGGGAGGACGAATATGATCTGAATGTTAAACCAATGACACAAATACACTTATTGATGCACATGATTGGTTAAAAAAACCCTAATTGGATTAGAAGAAGTCGAAGGATAACGAAAAGGACCTAAATGTTAATTCAATAACACAAACGCACTTATTGGCAGCACAAGAATGGTTAAAAATCCTAATTGGATTAGAATAAGCCTAGGGAGGACGAAAATGACCTAAAAGTTAATCCAACGACACAAACGCACTTATTGGATGCACAAGATTAGTGAAAAACCTTAATTGGATTAGAATAAGCTTAGGGAGGACGAAAATGACCTAAATGTTCAAACAATAACACCAAATAATTCATTGGATACACAAGATTGGTTAAAAACCCGAATTGGATTAGAATAAGCCTAGGAAGGACAAAAATGACCTAAATGTTCAACCAATAACACAAAATTAATTATTGGATGCACAAGATTGGTTAAAAGCCCAAATTGGATTAGAATAAGCCTAGCGATGACGAAAATGACCTAAATGTTCAACTAATGACACAAAATCACTTATTGGATGCACAAGATTGGTTAAAAATCCTAATTGGATTAAAATAAGTCTAGGGAGGACGAAAATGACCTAAATGTTCAACCAATGACACAAGATCACTTATTGGATGCACAAGATTGGTTAAAATTGGATTAGAATAAGCCTACGGAGGACGAAAATGACTTAAATGTTCAACCAATGACTCAAACGCACTTATTGGATGCACAAGTTTGGATAAAAAACCTAATTGGATTAGAATAAGCCTAGGGAGGACGAAAATGACCTACATGTTCAAACAATGACACAACCGCACTTATTGAATGCACAAGATAGGTTAAAAACCCTAATTGGATTAGAATAAACCTAGGGAGGAGGAAAATGACCTTAATGTTAAACCAATGACACAAATGCACTTATTGGATGCACAAGATTGGTTAAAAAACCCTAATTGAATTAGAATAAGTCGAAGGTTGACGAAAATGACCTAAATGTTAATTCAATGACACAAACGCACTTATTGGATGCACAAGATTGGTTAAAAACCCAAATTGGATTAGAATAAGCCTAGGGAAGACGAAAATTACCTAAATGTTAATGCAATGACACAAACGCACTTATTGGATGCAGAAGATTGGTGAAAAACCCTAATTGGACTAGAATAAGCCAAGGAAAGACATAAATGACCTAAATGTTCAACCAATGACACAAACGCCCTTATTGGATGCACAAAATTGTTTAAAAACCCTAATTGGATTAGAATAAACCAAGGGAGGACGAAAATGACCTAAATATTCAACCAATGACACAAACGCACTTATTGAATGCACAAGATTGGTTAAAAACCTTAATTGGATTAGAATAAGCTTAGGGAGGACGAATATGATCTTAATGTTAAACCAATGACACAAATACACTTATTTTATGCACAAGATTGGTTAAAAAAACCCTAGTTGGATTCGAAGAAGTCGAAGGATAACGAAAAGGACCTAAATGTTAATTCAATGACACAAACACACTTATTGGTAGCACAAGATTGGTTAAAAATCCTAATTGGATTAGAATAAGCCTAGGGAGGACGAAAATGGCCTAAAAGTTAATCCAACGACACAAACGCACTTATTGGATGCAGAAGATTATAGAAAAACCTTAATTGGATTGGAATAAGCTTAGAGAGGGCGAAAATGACCTAAATGTTCAACCAATAACACCAAATCACTCATTGGATGCACAAGATTGGTTAAAAACCCTAATTAGATTAGAATAATACTAGGGAGGACAAAAATGACCTAAATGTTCAACCAATGACACAAAATCACTTATTGGATGCACAAGATTGGTTTAAAACCCTAATAGGATTAGAATAAGCCTACGGAGAAGGAAAATGACCTAAATGTTCAACCAATGACACAAAATCACTTATTGGATGCACAAGATTGGTTAAAAACCCTAATTGGATTAGAATAAGCCTTGGGAGGATGAAAATGACCTAAATGTAGAACCAATGACACAAAATCACTTATTGGATGCACATGATTGGTTAAACACCCTAATTGGATTAGAATAAGACTTAGGAGGACGAAAATGACCTAAATGTTCAACCAATGACACAAAATCACTTATTGGATGCACAAGATTGTTTAAAAACCCAAAGTGGATTAGAATAAGCCTAGGGAGGACGAAAATGACCTACATGTTCAAACAATGACACAACCGCACTTATTGAATGCACAAGATTGGTTAAAAATCCTAATTGGATTAGAATAAGCCTAGGGAGGAGGAAAATGACCTTAATGTTAAACCAATGACAAAAATGCACTTTTTGGATGCACAAGATTGGTTAAAAAACCCTAATTGGATTAGAATAAGTCGAAGGATGACGAAAATGACCTAAATGTTAATTCAATGACACAAACGCACTTATTGGATGAACAAGGTTGGTTAAAAACCCTAAATTGATTAGAATAAGCCTAGGGAAGTCGAAAATTACCTAAATGTTAATCCAATGACACAAACGCACTTATTGGATGCACAAGATTGGTGAAAAACCCTAATTGGACTAGAATAAGCCTAGGGAAGACATAAATGACCTAAAGGTTCAACCAATGACACAAACACACTTATTGGATGCACAAAATTGGTTAAAAACCCTAATTGGATTAGAATAAACCAAGGGAGGCGAAAATGACCTAAATATTCAACCAATGACACAAACGCACTTATTGAATGCACAAGATTGGTTAAAAACCTTAATTGGATTAGAATAAGCCTAGGGAGGACGAATATGATCTTAATGTTAAACCAATGACACAAATACACTTATTTGATGCACATGATTGGTTAAAAAAACCCTAATTGGATTAGAAGAAGTCGAAGGATAACGAAAAGGACCTAAATGTTAATTCAATAACACAAACGCACTTATTGGAAGCACAAGATTGGTTAAAAATCCTAATTGGATTAGAATAAGCCTAGGGAGGACGAAAATTGCCTAAAAGTTAATCCAACGACACAAACGCACTTATTGGATGCACAAGATTATAGAAAAACCTTAATTGGATTGGAATAAGCTTAGAGAGGGCGAAAATGACCTAAATGTTCAACCAATGACACAAAATCTCTTATTGGATGCACAAGATTGGTTAAAAACCCTAATTGGATTAGAATAAGCCTTGGGAGGATGAAAATGACCTAAATGTAGAACCAATGACACAAAATCACTTATTGGATGCACATGATTGGTTAAACACCCTAATTGGATTAGAATAAGACTTAGGAGGACGAAAATGACCTAAATGTTCAACCAATGACACAAAATCACTTATTGGATGCACAAGATTGTTTAAAAACCCAAAGTGGATTAGAAAAAGCCTAGGGAGGACGAAAATGACCTACATGTTCAAACAATGACACAACCGCACTTATTGAATGCACAAGATTGGTTAAAAATCCTAATTGGAT
Source organism: Cicer chorassanicum (assembly GCA_037974735.1). Taxonomy (NCBI): domain Eukaryota; kingdom Viridiplantae; phylum Streptophyta; class Magnoliopsida; order Fabales; family Fabaceae; genus Cicer; species Cicer chorassanicum. The sequence continues at coordinate 37,208,524 of JBBPBP010000004.1, read as the reverse complement.
TAGAATAAGCCTAGGGAGGAGGAAAATGACCTTAATGTTAAACCAATGACACAAATGCACTTATTGGATGCACAAGATTGGTTAAAAAACCCTAATTGGATTAGAATAAGTCGAAGGATGACGAAAATGACCTAAATGTTAATTCAATGACACAAACGCACTTATTGGATGAACAAGGTTGGTTAAAAACCCTAAATTGATTAGAATAAGCCTAGGGAAGTCGAAAATTACCTAAATGTTAATCCAATGACACAAACGCACTTATTGGATGCACAAGATTGGTGAAAAACCCTAATTGGACTAGAATAAGCCTAGGGAAGACATAAATGACCTAAAGGTTCAACCAATGACACAAACACACTTATTGGATGCACAAAATTGGTTAAAAACCCTAATTGGATTAGAATAAACCAAGGGAGGCGAAAATGACCTAAATATTCAACCAATGACACAAACGCACTTATTGAATGCACAAGATTGGTTAAAAACCTTAATTGGATTAGAATAAGCCTAGGGAGGACGAATATGATCTTAATGTTAAACCAATGACACAAATACACTTATTTGATGCACATGATTGGTTAAAAAAACCCTAATTGGATTAGAAGAAGTCGAAGGATAACGAAAAGGACCTAAATGTTAATTCAATAACACAAACGCACTTATTGGAAGCACAAGATTGGTTAAAAATCCTAATTGGATAAGAATAAGCCTAGGGAGGACGAAAATGGCCTAAAAGTTAATCCAACGACACAAACGCACTTATTGGATGCACAAGATTATAGAAAAACCTTAATTGGATTGGAATAAGCTTAGAGAGGGCGAAAATGACCTAAATGTTCAACCAATGACACAAAATCACTTATTGGATGCACAAGATTGGTTAAAAACCCTAATTGGATTAGAATAAGCCTTGGGAGGATGAAAATGACCTAAATGTAGAACCAATGACACAAAATCACTTATTGGATGCACATGATTGGTTAAACACCCTAATTGGATTAGAATAAGTCGAAGGATGACGAAAATGACCTAAATGTTAATTCAATGACACAAACGCACTTATTGGATGCACAAGGTTGGTTAAAAACCCTAAATGGATTAGAATAAGCCTAGGGAAGTCGAAAATTACCTAAATGTTAATCCAATGACACAAACGCACTTATTGGATGCACAAGATTGGTGAAAAACCCTAATTGGACTAGAATAAGCCTAGGGAAGACATAAATGACCTAAATGTTCAACCAATGACACAAACGCACTTATTGGATGCACAAAATTGTTTAAAAACCCTAATTGGATTAGAATAAACCAAGGGAGGACGAAAATGACCTAAATATTCAACCAATGACACAAACGCACTTATTGAATGCACAAGATTGGTTAAAAACCTTAATTGGATTAGAATAAGCCTAGGGATGACGAAAATGACCTAAATGTTCAACTAATGACACAAAATCACTTATTGGATGCACAAGATTGGTTAAAAATCCTAATTGGATTAGAATAAGTCTAGGGAGGACGAAAATGACCTAAATTATCAACCAATAACACAAGATCACTTATTGGATGCACAAGATTGTTTAAAAACCCAAAGTGGATTAGAATAAGCCTAGGGAGGGCGAAAATGACCTACATGTTCAAACAATGACACAACCGCACTTATTGAATGCACAAGATTGGTTAAAAATCCTAATTGGATTAGAATAAGCCTAGGGAGGAGGAAAATGACCTTAATGTTAAACTAATGACACAAATGCACTTATTGGATGCACAAGATTGGTTAAAAAACCCTAATTGGATTAGAATAAGTCGAAGGATGACGAAAATGACCTAAATGTTAATTCAATGACACAAACGCACTTATTGGATGAACAAGGTTGGTTAAAAACCCTAAATTGATTAGAATAAGCCTAGGGAAGTCGAAAATTACCTAAATGTTAATCCAATGACACAAACGCACTTATTGGATGCACAAGATTGGTGAAAAACCCTAATTGGACAAGAATAAGCCTAGGGAAGACATAAATGACCTAAAGGTTCAACCAATGACACAAACACACTTATTGGATGCACAAAATTGGTTAAAAACCCTAATTGGATTAGAATAAACCAAGGGAGGCGAAAATGACCTAAATATTCAACCAATGACACAAACGCACTTATTGAATGCACAAGATTGGTTAAAAACCTTAATTGGATTAGAATAAGCCTAGGGAGGACGAAAATGGCCTAAAAGTTAATCCAACGACACAAACGCACTTATTGGATGCACAAGATTATAGAAAAACCTTAATTGGATTGGAATAAGCTTAGAGAGGGCGAAAATGACCTAAATGTTCAACCAATAACACCAAATCACTCATTGGATGCACAAGATTGGTTAAAAACCCTAATTAGATTAGAATAATACTAGGGAGGACAAAAATGACTTAAATGTTCAACCAATGACACAAAATCACTTATTGGATGCACAAGATTGGTTAAAAACTCTAATAGGATTAGAATAAGCCTACGGAGAAGGAAAATGACCTAAATGTTCAACCAATGACACAAAATCACTTATTGGATGCACAAGATTGGTCAAAAACCCTAATTGGATTAGAATAAGCCTTGGGAGGATGAAAATGACCTAAATGTAGAACCAATGACACAAAATCACTTATTGGATGCACATGATTGGTTAAACACCCTAATTGGATTAGAATAAGACTTAGGAGGACGAAAATGACGTAAATGTTCAACCAATGACACAAAATCACTTATTGGATGCACAAGATTGTTTAAAAACCCAAAGTGGATTAGAATAAGCCTAGGGAGGGCGAAAATGACCTACATGTTCAAACAATGACACAACCGCACTTATTGAATGCACAAGATTGGTTAAAAATCCTAATTGGATTAGAATAAGCCTAGGGAGGAGGAAAATGACCTTAATGTTAAACTAATGACACAAATGCACTTATTGGATGCACAAGATTGGTTAAAAAACCCTAATTGGATTAGAATAAGTCGAAGGATGACGAAAATGACCTAAATGTTAATTCAATGACACAAACGCACTTATTGGATGAACAAGGTTGGTTAAAAACCCTAAATTGATTAGAATAAGCCTAGGGAAGTCGAAAATTACCTAAATGTTAATCCAATGACACAAACGCACTTATTGGATGCACAAGATTGGTGAAAAACCCTAATTGGACAAGAATAAGCCTAGGGAAGACATAAATGACCTAAAGGTTCAACCAATGACACAAACACACTTATTGGATGCACAAAATTGGTTAAAAACCCTAATTGGATTAGAATAAACCAAGGGAGGCGAAAATGACCTAAATATTCAACCAATGACACAAACGCACTTATTGAATGCACAAGATTGGTTAAAAACCTTAATTGGATTAGAATAAGCCTAGGGAGGACGAATATGATCTTAATGTTAAACCAATGACACAAATACACTTATTTGATGCACATGATTGGTTAAAAAAACCCTAATTGGATTAGAAGAAGTCGAAGGATAACGAAAAGGACCTAAATGTTAATTCAATAACACAAACGCACTTATTGGAAGCACAAGATTGGTTAAAAATCCTAATTGGATTAGAATAAGCCTAGGGAGGACGAAAATTGCCTAAAAGTTAATCCAACGACACAAACGCACTTATTGGATGCACAAGATTATAGAAAAACCTTAATTGGATTGGAATAAGCTTAGAGAGGGCGAAAATGACCTAAATGTTCAACCAATGACACAAAATCTCTTATTGGATGCACAAGATTGGTTAAAAACCCTAATTGGATTAGAATAAGCCTTGGGAGGATGAAAATGACCTAAATGTAGAACCAATGACACAAAATCACTTATTGGATGCACATGATTGGTTAAACACCCTAATTGGATTAGAATAAGACTTAGGAGGACGAAAATGACCTAAATGTTCAACCAATGACACAAAATCACTTATTGGATGCACAAGATTGTTTAAAAACCCAAAGTGGATTAGAAAAAGCCTAGGGAGGACGAAAATGACCTACATGTTCAAACAATGACACAACCGCACTTATTGAATGCACAAGATTGGTTAAAAATCCTAATTGGATTAGAATAAGCCTAGGGAGGAGGAAAATGACCTTAATGTTAAACCAATGACACAAATGCACTTATTGGATGCACAAGATTGGTTAAAAAACCCTAATTGGATTAGAATAAGTCGAAGGATGACGAAAATGACCTAAATGTTATTTCAATGACACAAACGCACTTATTGGATGCACAAGGTTGGTTAAAAACCCTAAATGGATTAGAATAAGCCTAGGGAAGTCGAAAATTACCTAAATGTTAATCCAATGACACAAACGCACTTATTGGATGCACAAGATTGGTGAAAAACCCTAATTGGACTAGAATAAGCCAAGGGAAGACATAAATGACCTAAATGTTCAACCAATGACACAAACGCACTTATTGGATGCACAAAATTGTTTAAAAACCCTAATTGGATTAGAATAAACCAAGGGAGGACGAAAATGACCTAAATATTCAACCAATGACACAAACGCACTTATTGAATGCACAAGATTGGTTAAAAACCTTAATTGGATTAGAATAAGCCTAGGGAGGACGAATATGATCTTAATGTTAAACCAATGACACAAATACACTTATTTGATGCACATGATTGGTTAAAAAAACCCTAATTGGATTAGAAGAAGTCGAAGGATAACGAAAAGGACCTAAATGTTAATTCAATAACACAAACGCACTTATTGGAAGCACAAGATTGGTTAAAAATCCTAATTGGATTAGAATAAGCCTAGGGAGGACGAAAATGGCCTAAAAGTTAATCCAACGACACAAACGCACTTATTGGATGCACAAGATTATAGAAAAACCTTAATTGGATTGGAATAAGCTTAGAGAGGGCGAAAATGACCTAAATGTTCAACCAATGACACAAAATCACTTATTGGATGCACAAGATTGGTTAAAAACCCTAATTGGATTAGAATAAGCCTTGGGAGGATGAAAATGACCTAAATGTAGAACCAATGACACAAAATCACTTATTGGATGCACATGATTGGTTAAACACCCTAATTGGATTAGAATAAGACTTAGGAGGACGAAAATGACCTAAATGTTCAACCAATGACACAAAATCACTTATTGGATGCACAAGATTGTTTAAAAACCCAAAGTGGATTAGAAAAAGCCTAGGGAGGACGAAAATGACCTACATGTTCAAACAATGACACAACCGCACTTATTGAATGCACAAGATTGGTTAAAAATCCTAATTGGATTAGAATAAGCCTAGGGAGGAGGAAAATGACCTTAATGTTAAACCAATGACACAAATGCACTTATTGGATGCACAAGATTGGTTAAAAAACCCTAATTGGATTAGAATAAGTCGAAGGATGACGAAAATGACCTAAATGTTTATTCAATGACACAAACGCACTTATTGGATGCACAAGGTTGGTTAAAAACCCTAAATGGATTAGAATAAGCCTAGGGAAGTCGAAAATTACCTAAATGTTAATCCAATGACACAAACGCACTTATTGGATGCACAAGATTGGTGAAAAACCCTAATTGGACTAGAATAAGCCTAGGGAAGACATAAATGACCTAAATGTTCAACCAATGACACAAACGCACTTATTGGATGCACAAAATTGTTTAAAAACCCTAATTGGATTAGAATAAACCAAGGGAGGACGAAAATGACCTAAATATATAACCAATGACACAAACGCACTTATTGAATGCACAAGATTGGTTAAAAACCTTAATTGGATTAGAATAAGCCTAGGGATGACGAAAATGACCTAAATGTTCAACTAATGACACAAAATCACTTATTGGATGCACAAGATTGGTTAAAAATCCTAATTGGATTAGAATAAGTCTAGGGAGGACGAAAATGACCTAAATTATCAACCAATAACACAAGATCACTTATTGGATGCACAAGATTGGTTAAAATTGGATTAGAATAAGCCTACGGAGGACGAAAATGACTTAAATGTTCCACCAATGCCTCAAACGCGCTTATTGGATGCACAAGTTTGGATAAAAACCCTAATTGGATTAGAATAAGCCTAGGGAGGACGAAAATGACCTACATGTTCAAACAATGACACAACCGCACTTATTGAATGCACAAGATAGGTTAAAAACCCTAATTGGATTAGAATAAGCCTAGGGAGGAGGAAAATGACCTTAATGTTAAACCAATGACACAAATGCACTTATTGGATGCACAAGATTGGTTAAAAAACCCTAATTGAATTAGAATAAGTCGAAGGTTGACGAAAATGACCTAAATGTTAATTCAATGACACAAACGCACTTATTGGATGCACAAGAGTGGTTAAAAACCTAAATTGGATTAGAATAAGCCTAGGGAAGACGAAAATTACCTAAATGTTAATGCAATGACACAAACGCACTTATTGGATGCACAAGATTGGTGAAAAACCCTAATTGGACTAGAATAAGCCTAGGAAAGACATAAATGACCTAAATGTTCAACCAATGACACAAACGCACTTATTGGATGCACAAAATTGTTTAAAACCCCTAATTGGATTAGAATAAACCAAGGGAGGACGAAAATGACCTAAATATTCAACCAATGACACAAACGCACTTATTGAATGCACAAGATTGGTTAAAAACCTTAATTGGATTAGAATAAGCCTAGGGAGGACGAATATGATCTTAATGTTAAACCAATGCCACAAATACACTTATTTTATGCACAAGATTGGTTAAAAAAACCCTAATTGGATTAGAAGAAGTCGAAGGATAAAGAAAAGGACCTAAATGTTAATTCAATAACACAAACACACTTATTGGTAGCACAAGATTGGTTAAAAATCCTAATTGGATTAGAATAAGCCTAGGGAGGACGAAAATGGCCTGAAAGTTAATCCAACGACACAAACGCACTTATTGGATGCACAAGATTATAGAAAAACCTTAATTGGATTGGAATAAGCTTAGAGAGGGCGAAAATGACCTAAATGTTCAACCAATAACACCAAATCACTCATTGGATGCACAAGATTGGTTAAAAACCCTAATTAGATTAGAATAATACTAGGGAGGACAAAAATGACCTAAATGTTCAACCAATGACACAAAATCACTTATTGGATGCACAAGATTGGTTAAAAACTCTAATAGGATTAGAATAAGCCTACGGAGAAGGAAAATGACCTAAATGTTCAACCAATGACACAAAATCACTTATTGGATGCACAAGATTGGTCAAAAACCCTAATTGGATTAGAATAAGCCTTGGGAGGATGAAAATGACCTAAATGTAGAACCAATGACACAAAATCACTTATTGGATGCACATGATTAGTTAAACACCCTAATTGGATTAGAATAAGACTTAGGAGGACGAAAATGACGTAAATGTTCAACCAATGACACAAAATCACTTATTGGATGCACAAGATTGTTTAAAAACCCAAAGTGGATTAGAATAAGCCTAGGGAGGGTGAAAATGACCTACATGTTCAAACAATGACACAACCGCACTTATTGAATGCACAAGATTGGTTAAAAATCCTAATTGGATTAGAATAAGCCTAGGGAGGAGGAAAATGACCTTAATGTTAAACTAATGACACAAATGCACTTATTGGATGCACAAGATTGGTTAAAAAACCCTAATTGGATTAGAATAAGTCGAAGGATGACGAAAATGACCTAAATGTTAATTCAATGACACAAACGCACTTATTGGATGAACAAGGTTGGTTAAAAACCCTAAATTGATTAGAATAAGCCTAGGGAAGTCGAAAATTACCTAAATGTTAATCCAATGACACAAACGCACTTATTGGATGCACAAGATTGGTGAAAAACCCTAATTGGACAAGAATAAGCCTAGGGAAGACATAAATGACCTAAAGGTTCAACCAATGACACAAACACACTTATTGGATGCACAAAATTGGTTAAAAACCCTAATTGGATTAGAATAAACCAAGGGAGGCGAAAATGACCTAAATATTCAACCAATGACACAAACGCACTTATTGAATGCACAAGATTGGTTAAAAACCTTAATTAGATTAGAATAAGCCTAGGGAGGACGAATATGATCTTAATGTTAAACCAATGACACAAATACACTTATTTGATGCACATGATTGGTTAAAAAAACCCTAATTGGATTAGAAGAAGTCGAAGGATAACGAAAACTACCTAAATGTTAATTCAATAACACAAACGCACTTATTGGAAGCACAAGATTGGTTAAAAATCCTAATTGGATTAGAATAAGCCTAGGGAGGACGAAAATTGCCTAAAAGTTAATCCAACGACACAAACGCACTTATTGGATGCACAAGATTATAGAAAAACCTTAATTGGTTTGGAATAAGCTTAGAGAGGGCGAAAATGACCTAAATGTTCAACCAATGACACAAAATCTCTTATTGGATGCACAAGATTGGTTAAAAACCCTAATTGGATTAGAATAAGCCTTGGGAGGATGAAAATGACCTAAATGTAGAACCAATGACACAAAATCACTTATTGGATGCACATGATTGGTTAAACACCCTAATTGGATTAGAATAAGACTTAGGAGGACGAAAATGACCTAAATGTTCAACCAATGACACAAAATCACTTATTGGATGCACAAGATTGTTTAAAAACCCAAAGTGGATTAGAAAAAGCCTAGGGAGGACGAAAATGACCTACATGTTCAAACAATGACACAACCGCACTTATTGAATGCACAAGATTGGTTAAAAATCCTAATTGGATTAGAATAAGCCTAGGGAGGAGGAAAATGACCTTAATGTTAAACCAATGACACAAATGCACTTATTGGATGCACAAGATTGGTTAAAAAACCCTAATTGGATTAGAATAAGTCGAAGGATGACGAAAATGACCTAAATGTTAATTCAATGACACAAACGCACTTATTGGATGCACAAGGTTGGTTAAAAACCCTAAATGGATTAGAATAAGCCTAGGGAAGTCGAAAATTACCTAAATGTTAAACCAATGACACAAACGCACTTATTGGATGCACAAGATTGGTGAAAAACCCTAATTGGACTAGAATAAGCCAAGGGAAGACATAAATGACCTAAATGTTCAACCAATGACACAAACGCACTTATTGGATGCACAAAATTGTTTAAAAACCCTAATTGGATTAGAATAAACCAAGGGAGGACGAAAATGACCTAAATATTCAACCAATGACACAAACGCACTTATTGAATGCACAAGATTGGTTAAAAACCTTAATTGGATTAGAATAAGCCTAGGGAGGACGAATATGATCTTAATGTTAAACCAATGACACAAATACACTTATTTGATGCACATGATTGGTTAAAAAAACCCTAATTGGATTAGAAGAAGTCGAAGGATAACGAAAAGGACCTAAATGTTAATTCAATAACACAAACGCACTTATTGGAAGCACAAGATTGGTTAAAAATCCTAATTCGATTAGAATAAGCCTAGGGAGGACGAAAATTGCCTAAAAGTTAATCCAACGACACAAACGCACTTATTGGATGCACAAGATTATAGAAAAACCTTAATTGGATTGGAATAAGTTTAGAGAGGGCAAAAATGACCTAAATGTTCAACCAATGACACAAAATCTCTTATTGGATGCACAAGATTGGTTAAAAACCCTAATTGGATTAGAATAAGCCTTGGGAGGATGAAAATGACCTAAATGTAGAACCAATGACACAAAATCACTTATTGGATGCACATGATTGGTTAAACACCCTAATTGGATTAGAATAAGACTTAGGAGGACGAAAATGACCTAAATGTTCAACCAATGACACAAAATCACTTATTGGATGCACAAGATTGTTTAAAAACCCAAAGTGGATTAGAAAAAGCCTAGGGAGGACGAAAATGACCTACATGTTCAAACAATGACACAACCGCACTTATTGAATGCACAAGATTGGTTAAAAATCCTAATTGGATTAGAATAAGCCTAGGGAGGAGGAAAATGACCTTAATGTTAAACCAATGACACAAATGCACTTATTGGATGCACAAGATTGGTTAAAAAACCCTAATTGGATTAGAATAAGTCGAAGGATGACGAAAATGACCTAAATGTTAATTCAATGACACAAACGCACTTATTGGTAGCACAAGATTGGTTAAAAATCCTAATTGGATTAGAATAAGCCTAGGGAGGACGAAAATGGCCTAAAAGTTAATCCAACGACACAAACGCACTTATTGGATGCACAAGATTATAGAAAAACCTTAATTGGATTGGAATAAGCTTAGAGAGGGCGAAAATGACCTAAATGTTCAACCAATAACACCAAATCACTCATTGGATGCACAAGATTGGTTAAAAACCCTAATTAGATTAGAATAATACTAGGGAGGACAAAAATGACCTAAATGTTCAACCAATGACACAAAATCACTTATTGGATGCACAAGATTGGTTAAAAACTCTAATAGGATTAGAATAAGCCTACGGAGAAGGAAAATGACCTAAATGTTCAACCAATGACACAAAATCACTTATTGGATGCACAAGATTGGTCAAAAACCCTAATTGGATTAGAATAAGCCTTGGGAGGATGAAAATAACCTAAATGTAGAACCAATGACACAAAATCACTTATTGGATGCACATGATTGGTTAAACACCCTAATTGGATTAGAATAAGACTTAGGAGGACGAAAATGACGTAAATGTTCAACCAATGACACAAAATCACTTATTGGATGCACAAGATTGGTTAAAAACCCTAATTGGATTAGAATAAGCCTTGGGAGGATGAAAATGACCTAAATGTAGAACCAATGACACAAAATCACTTATTGGATGCACATGATTGGTTAAACACCCTAATTGGATTAGAATAAGACTTAGGAGGACGAAAATGACCTAAATGTTCAACCAATGACACAAAATCACTTATTGGATGCACAAGATTGTTTAAAAACCCAAAGTGGATTAGAAAAAGCCTAGGGAGGACGAAAATGACCTACATGTTCAAACAATGACACAACCGCACTTATTGAATGCACAAGATTGGTTAAAAATCCTAATTGGATTAGAATAAGCCTAGGGAGGAGGAAAATGACCTTAATGTTAAACCAATGACACAAATGCACTTATTGGATGCACAAGATTGGTTAAAAAACCCTAATTGGATTAGAATAAGTCGATGGATGACGAAAATGACCTAAATGTTAATTCAATGACACAAACGCACTTATTGGATGCACAAGGTTGGTTAAAAACCCTAAATGGATTAGAATAAGCCTAGGGAAGTCGAAAATTACCTAAATGTTAATCCAATGACACAAACGCACTTATTGGATGCACAAGATTGGTGAAAAACCCTAATTGGACTAGAATAAGCCTAGGGAAGACATAAATGACCTAAATGTTCAACCAATGACACAAACGCACTTATTCGATGCACAAAATTGTTTAAAAACCCTAATTCGATTAGAATAAACCAAGGGAGGACGAAAATGACCTAAATATTCAACCAATGACACAAACGCACTTATTGAATGCACAAGATTGGTTAAAAACCTTAATTGGATTAGAATAAGCCTAGGGATGACGAAAATTACCTAAATGTTCAACTAATGACACAAAATCACTTATTGGATGCACAAGATTGGTTAAAAATCCTAATTGGATTAGAATAAGTCTAGGGAGGACGAAAATGACCTAAATGTTCAACCAATGACACAAGATCACTTATTGGATGCACAAGATTGGTTAAAATTGGATTAGAATAAGCCTACGGAGGACGAAAATGACTTAAATGTTCAACCAATGACTCAAACGCACTTATTGGATGCACAAGTTTGGATAAAAACCCTAATTGGATTAGAATAAGCCTAGGGAGGACGAAAATGACCTACATGTTCAAACAATGACACAACCGCACTTATTGAATGCACAAGAT
>JBBPBP010000004.1:37180790-37196532 GCA_037974735.1 Cicer chorassanicum | reverse complement strand
TGACACAAACGCACTTATTGGATGCACAAGGTTGGTTAAAAACCCTAAATGGATTAGAATAAGCCTAGGGAAGTCGAAAATTACCTAAATGTTAATCCAATGACACAAACGCACTTATTGGATGCACAAGATTGGTGAAAAACCCTAATTGGACTAGAATAAGCCTAGGGAAGACATAAATGACCTAAATGTTCAACCAATGACACAAACGCACTTATTGGATGCACAAAATTGTTTAAAAACCCTAATTGGATTAGAATAAACCAAGGGAGGACGAAAATGACCTAAATATTCAACCAATGACACAAACGCACATATTGAATGCACAAGATTGGTTAAAAACCTTAATTGGATTAGAATAAGCCTAGGGATGACGAAAATGACCTAAATGTTCAACTAATGACACAAAATCACTTATTGGATGCACAAGATTGGTTAAAAATCCTAATTGGATTAGAATAAGTCTAGGGAGGACGAAAATGACCTAAATGTTCAACCAATGACACAAGATCACTTATTGGATGCACAAGATTGGTTAAAATTGGATTAGAATAAGCCTACGGAGGACGAAAATGACTTAAATGTTCAACCAATGACTCAAACGCACTTATTGGATGCACAAGTTTGGATAAAAACCCTAATTGGATTAGAATAAGCCTAGGGAGGACGAAAATGACCTACATGTTCAAACAATGACACAACCGCACTTATTGAATGCACAAGATTGGTTAAAAATCCTAATTGGATTAGAATAAGCCTAGGGAGGAGGAAAATGACCTTAATGGTAAACCAATGACACAAATGCACTTATTGGATGCACAAGATTGGTTAAAAAACCCTAATTGGATTAGAATAAGTCGATGGATGACGAAAATGACCTAAATGTTAATTCAATGACACAAACGCACTTATTGGATGCACAAGGTTGGTTAAAAACCCTAAATGGATTAGAATAAGCCTAGGGAAGTCGAAAATTACCTAAATGTTAATCCAATGACACAAACGCACTTATTGGATGCACAAGATTGGTGAAAAACCCTAATTGGACTAGAATAAGCCTAGGGAAGACATAAATGACCTAAATGTTCAACCAATGACACAAACGCACTTATTGGATGCACAAAATTGGTTAAAAACCCTAATTGGATTAGAATAAACCAAGGGAGGATGAAAATGACCTAAATATTCAACCAATGACACAAACGCACTTATTGAATGCACAAGATTGGTTAAAAACCTTAATTGGATTAGAATAAGCCTAGGGAGGACGAATATGATCTTAATGTTAAACCAATGACACAAATACACTTATTTGATGCACAAGATTGGTTAAAAAAACCCTAATTGGATTAGAAGAAGTCGAAGGATAATGAAAAGGACCTAAATGTTAATTCAATAACACAAACGCACTTATTGGAAGCACAAGATTGGTTACAAATCCTAATTGGATTAGAATAAGCCTAGGGAGGATGAAGATGACCTAAAAGATAATCCAACGACACAAACGCACTTATTGGATGCCCAAGATTAGTGAAAAACCTTAATTGGATTAGAATAAGCTTAATGAGGACGAAAATGACCTAAATGTTCAAACAATAACACCAAATAACTCATTGGATACACAAGATTGGTTAAAAACCCGAATTGGATTAGAATAAGCCTAGGAAGGACAAAAATGACCTAAATGTTCAACCAATAACACAAAATCAATTATTGAATGCACAAGATTGGTTAAAAGCCCAAATTGGATTAGAATAAGCCTAGGAAGGACGAAAATGACCTACATGTTCAAACAATGACACAAACGCACTTATTGAATGCACAAGATTGGTTAAAACCCCTAATTGGATTAGAAAAAGCCTAGGGAGGAGGAAAATGACCTTAATGTTAAACCAATGACACAAAATCACTTATTGGATGCACATGATTGGTTAAACACCCTAATTGGATTAGAATAAGACTTAGGAGGACGAAAATGACCTAAATGTTAAACCAAAGACACAAAATCACTTATTGGATGCACAAGATTGTTTAAAAACCCAAAGTGGATTAGAATAAGCCTACGGAGGACGAAAATGACCTACATGTTCAAACAATGACACAACCGCACTTATTGAATGCACAAGATTGGTTAAAAATCCTGATTGGATTAGAATAAGCCTAGGGAGGAGGAAAATGACCTTAATGTGAAACCAATGACACAAATGCACTTATTGGATGCACAAGATTGGTTAAAAAACCCTAATTGGATTAGAATAAGTCGAAGGATGACGAAAATGACCTTAATGTTAATTCAATGACACAAACACACTTATTGGATGCACAAGAATGGTTAAAAATCCTAATTGGATTAGAATAAGCCTAGGGAGGACGAAAATGACCTAAAAGTTAATCCAACGACACAAACGCACTTATTGGATGCACAAGATTAGTGAAAAACCTTAATTGGATTAGAATAAGCTTAGGGAGGACGAAAATGACCTAAATGTTCAAACAATAACACCAAATAATTCATTGGATACACAAGATTGGTTAAAAACCCGAATTGGATTAGAATAAGCCTAGGAAGGACAAAAATGACCTAAATGTTCAACCAATAACACAAAATCAATTATTGGATGCACAAGATTGGTTAAATGCCCAAATTGGATTAGAATAAGCCTAGGGATGACGAAAATGACCTAAATGTTCAACTAATGACACAAAATCACTTATTGGATGCACAAGATTGGTTAAAAATCCTAATTGGATTAGAATAAGTCTAGGGAGGACGAAAATGACCTAAATGTTCAACCAATGACACAAGATCACTTATTGGATGCACAAGATTGGTTAAAATTGGATTAGAATAAGCCTACGGAGGACGAAAATGACTTAAATGTTCAACCAATGACTCAAACGCACTTATTGGATGCACAAGTTTGGATAAAAACCCTAATTGGATTAGAATAAGCCTAGGGAGGACGAAAATGACCTACATGTTCAAACAATGACACAACCGCACTTATTGAATGCACAAGATAGGTTAAAAACCCTAATTGGATTCGAATAAGCCTAGGGAGGAGGAAAATGACCTTAATGTTAAACCAATGACACAAATGCACTTATTGGATGCACAAGATTGGTTAAAAAACCCTAATTGAATTAGAATAAGTCGAAGGTTGACGAAAATGACCTAAATGTTAATTCAATGACACAAACGCACTTATTGGATGCACAAGATTGGTTAAAAACCCAAATTGGATTAGAATAAGCCTAGGGAAGACGAAAATTACCTAAATGTTAATGCAATGACACAAACGCACTTATTGGATGCACAAGATTGGTGAAAAACCCTAATTGGACTAGAATAAGCCTAGGAAAGACATAAATGACCTAAATGTTCAACCAATGACACAAACGCACTTATTGGATGCACAAAATTGTTTAAAAACCCTAATTGGATTAGAATAAACCAAGGGAGGACGAAAATGACCTAAATATTCAACCAATGACACAAACGCACTTATTGAATGCACAAGATTGGTTAAAAACCTTAATTGGATTAGAATAAGCCTAGGGAGGACGAATATGATCTTAATGTTAAACCAATGACACAAATACACTTATTTGATGCACATGATTGGTTAAAAAAACCCTAATTGGATTAGAAGAAGTCGAAGGATAACGAAAAGGACCTAAATGTTAATTCAATAACACAAACGCACTTATTGGAAGCACAAGATTGGTTAAAAATCCTAATTGGATTAGAATAAGCCTAGGGAGGACGAAAATTGCCTAAAAGTTAATCCAACGACACAAACGCACTTATTGGATGCACAAGATTATAGAAAAACCTTAATTGGATTGGAATAAGCTTAGAGAGGGCGAAAATGACCTAAATGTTCAACCAATGACACAAAATCACTTATTGGATGCACAAGATTGGTTAAAAACCCTAATTGGATTAGAATAAGCCTTGGGAGGATGAAAATGACCTAAATGTAGAACCAATGACACAAAATCACTTATTGGATGCACATGATTGGTTAAACACCCTAATTGGATTAGAATAAGACTTAGGAGGACGAAAATGACCTAAATGTTCAACCAATGACACAAAATCACTTATTGGATGCACAAGATTGTTTAAAAACCCAAAGTGGATTAGAAAAAGCCTAGGGAGGACGAAAATGACCTACATGTTCAAACAATGACACAACCGCACTTATTGAATGCACAAGATTGGTTAAAAATCCTAATTGGATTAGAATAAGCCTAGGGAGGAGGAAAATGACCTTAATGTTAAACCAATGACACAAATGCACTTATTGGATGCACAAGATTGGTTAAAAAACCCTAATTGGATTAGAATAAGTCGATGGATGACGAAAATGACCTAAATGTTAATTCAATGACACAAACGCACTTATTGGATGCACAAGGTTGGTTAAAAACCCTAAATGGATTAGAATAAGCCTAGGGAAGTCGAAAATTACCTAAATGTTAATCCAATGACACAAACGCACTTATTGGATGCACAAGATTGGTGAAAAACCCTAATTGGACTAGAATAAGCCTAGGGAAGACATAAATGACCTAAATGTTCAACCAATGACACAAACGCACTTATTCGATGCACAAAATTGTTTAAAAACCCTAATTGGATTAGAATAAACCAAGGGAGGACGAAAATGACCTAAATATTCAACCAATGACACAAACGCACTTATTGAATGCACAAGATTGGTTAAAAACCTTAATTGGATTAGAACAAGCCTAGGGATGACGAAAATGACCTAAATGTTCAACTAATGACACAAAATCACTTATTGGATGCACAAGATTGGTTAAAAATCCTAATTGGATTAGAATAAGTCTAGGGAGGACGAAAATGACCTAAATGTTCAACCAATGACACAAGATCACTTATTGGATGCACAAGATTGGTTAAAATTGGATTAGAATAAGCCTACGGAGGACGAAAATGACTTAAATGTTCAACCAATGACTCAAACGCACTTATTGGATGCACAAGTTTGGATAAAAACCCTAATTGGATTAGAATAAGCCTAGGGAGGACGAAAATGACCTACATGTTCAAACAATGACACAACCGCACTTATTGAATGCACAAGATAGGTTAAAAACCCTAATTGGATTAGAATAAGCCTAGGGAGGAGGAAAATGACCTTAATGTTAAACCAATGACACAAATGCACTTATTGGATGCACAAGATTGGTTAAAAAACCCTAATTGAATTAGAATAAGTCGAAGGTTGACGAAAATGACCTAAATGTTAATTCAATGACACAAACGCACTTATTGGATGCACAAGAGTGGTTAAAAACCCAAATTGGATTAGAATAAGCCTAGGGAAAACGAAAATTACCTAAATGTTAATGCAATGACACAAACGCACTTATTGGATGCACAAGATTGGTGAAAAACCCTAATTGGACTAGAATAAGCCTAGGAAAGACATAAATGACCAAAATGTTCAACCAATGACACAAACGCACTTATTGGATGCACAAAATTGTTTAAAACCCCTAATTGGATTAGAATAAACCAAGGGAGGACGAAAATGACCTAAATATTCAACCAATGACACAAACGCACTTATTGAATGCACAAGATTGGTTAAAAACCATAATTGGATTAGAATAAGCCTAGGGAGGACGAATATGATCTTAATGTTAAACCAATGACACAAATACACTTATTTTATGCACAAGATTGGTTAAAAAAACCCTAATTGGATTAGAAGAAGTCGAAGGATAAAGAAAAGGACCTAAATGTTAATTCAATAACACAAACACACTTATTGGTAGCACAAGATTGGTTAAAAATCCTAATTGGATTAGAATAAGCTAGGGAGGACGAAAATGGCCTAAAAGTTAATCCAACGACACAAACGCACTTATTGGATGCACAAGATTATAGAAAAACCTTAATTGGATTGGAATAAGCTTAGAGAGGGCGAAAATGACCTAAATGTTCAACCAATAACACCAAATCACTCATTGGATGCACAAGATTGGTTAAAAACCCTAATTAGATTAGAATAATACTAGGGAGGACAAAAATGACCTAAATGTTCAACCAATGACACAAAATCACTTATTGGATGCACAAAATTGGTTAAAAACCCTAATAGGATTAGAATAAGCCTACGGAGAAGGAAAATGACCTAAATGTTCAACCAATGACACAAAATCACTTATTGGATGCACAAGATTGGTCAAAAACCCTAATTGGATTAGAATAAGCCTTGGGAGGATGAAAATGACCTAAATGTAGAACCAATGACACAAAATCACTTATTGGATGCACATGATTGGTTAAACACCCTAATTGGATTAGAATAAGACTTAGGAGGACGAAAATGACCTAAATGTTCAACCAATGACACAAAATCACTTATTGGATGCACAAGATTGTTTAAAAACCCAAAGTGGATTAGAATAAGCCTAGGGAGGACAAAAATGACCTACATGTTCAAACAATGACACAACCGCACTTATTGAATGCACAAGATTGGTTAAAAATCCTAATTGGATTAGAATAAGCCTAGGGAGGAGGAAAATGACCTTAATGTTAAACCAATGACACAAATGCACTTATTGGATGCACAAGATTGGTTAAAAAACCCTAATTGGATTAGAATAAGTCGAAGGATGACGAAAATGACCTAAATGTTAATTCAATGACACAAACGCACTTATTGGATGAACAAGGTTGGTTAAAAACCCTAAATTGATTAGAATAAGCCTAGGGAAGTCGAAAATTACCTAAATGTTAATCCAATGACACAAACGCACTTATTGGATGCACAAGATTGGTGAAAAACCCTAATTGGATAAGAATAAGCCTAGGGAAGACATAAATGACCTAAAGGTTCAACCAATGACACAAACACACTTATTAGATGCACAAAATTGGTTAAAAACCCTAATTGGATTAGAATAAACCAAGGGAGGCGAAAATGACCTAAATATTCAACCAATGACACAAACGCACTTATTGAATGCACAAGATTGGTTAAAAACCTTAATTGGATTAGAATAAGCCTAGGGAGGACGAATATGATCTTAATGTTAAACCAATGACACAAATACACTTATTTGATGCACATGATTGGTTAAAAAAACCCTAATTGGATTTGAAGAAGTCGAAGGATAACGAAAAGGACCTAAATGTTAATTCAATAACACAAACGCACTTATTGGAAGCACAAGATTGGTTAAAAATCCTAATTGGATTAGAATAAGCCTAGGGAGGACGAAAATTGCCTAAAAGTTAATCCAACGACACAAACGCACTTATTGGATGCACAAGATTATAGAAAAACCTTAATTGGATTGGAATAAGCTTAGAGAGGGCGAAAATGACCTAAATGTTCAACCAATGACACAAAATCACTTATTGGATGCACAAGATTGGTTAAAAACCCTAATTGGATTAGAATAAGCCTTGGGAGGATGAAAATGACCTAAATGTAGAACCAATGACACAAAATCACTTATTGGATGCACATGATTGGTTAAACACCCTAATTGGATTAGAATAAGACTTAGGAGGACGAAAATGACCTAAATGTTCAACCAATGACACAAAATCACTTATTGGATGCACAAGATTGTTTAAAAACCCAAAGTGGATTAGAAAAAGCCTAGGGAGGACGAAAATGACCTACATGTTCAAACAATGACACAACCGCACTTATTGAATGCACAAGATTGGTTAAAAATCCTAATTGGATTAGAATTAGCCTAGGGAGGAGGAAAATGACCTTAATGTTAAACCAATGACACAAATGCACTTATTGGATGCACAAGATTGGTTAAAAAACCCTAATTGGATTAGAATAAGTCGAAGGATGACGAAAATGACCTAAATGTTAATTCAGTGACACAAACGCACTTATTGGATGCACAAGGTTGGTTAAAAACCCTAAATGGATTAGAATAAGCCTAGGGAAGTCGAAAATTACCTAAATGTTAATCCAATGACACAAACGCACTTATTGGATGCACAAGATTGGTGAAAAACCCTAATTGGACTAGAATAAGCCTAGGGAAGACATAAATGACCTAAATGTTCAACCAATGACACAAACACACTTATTGGATGCACAAAATTGGTTAAAAACCCTAATTGGATTAGAATATACCAAGGGAGGCGAAAATGACCTAAATATTCAACCAATGACACAAACGCACTTATTGAATGCACAAGATTGGTTAAAAACCTTAATTGGATTAGAATAAGCCTAGGGAGGACGAATATGATCTTAATGTTAAACCAATGACACAAATACACTTATTTGATGCACATGATTGGTTAAAAAAACTCTAATTGGATTAGAAGAAGTCGAAGGATAACGAAAAGGACCTAAATGTTAATTCAATAACACAAACGCACTTATTGGAAGCACAAGAATGGTTAAAAATCCTAATTGGATTAGAATAAGCCTAGGGAGGACGAAAATGACCTAAAAGTTAATCCAACGACACAAACGCACTTATTGGATGCACAAGATTAGTGAAAAACCTTAATTGGATTAGAATAAGCTTAGGGAGGACGAAAATGACCTAAATGTTCAAACAATAACACCAAATCACTCATTGGATAAACAAGATTGGTTAAAAACCCGAATTGGATTAGAATAAGCCTAGGAAGGACAAAAATGACCTAAATGTTCAACCAATAACACAAAATCAATTATTGGATGCACAAGATTGGTTAAAAGCCCAAATTGGATTAGAATAAGCCTAGGGATGACGAAAATGACCTAAATATTCAACCAATGACACAAAATCACTTATTGGATGCACAAGATTGGTTAAAAATCCTAATTGGATTAGAATAAGTCTAGGGAGGACGAAAATGACCTAAATGTTCAACCAATGGCACACGATCACTTATTGGATGCACAAGATTGGTTAAAATTGGATTAGAATAAGCCTACGGAGGACGAAAATGACTTAAATGTTCAACCAATGACTCAAACGCACTTATTGGATGCACAAGTTTGGATAAAAACCCTAATTGGATTAGAATAAGCCTAGGGAGGATGAAAATGACCTACGTGTTCAAACAATGACACAAACGCACTTATTGAATGCACAAAATTTTTTAAAAACCCTAATTGGATTAGAATAAGCATAGGGAGGAGGAAAATGACCTTAATGTTAAACCAATAACACAAATGCACTTATTGGATGCACAAGATTGGTTAATAAAACCCTAATTGGATTAGAATAAGTCGAAGGATAACAAAAAGGACCTAAATGTCAAGTCAATAACACAAATGCACTTATTGGAAGCACAAGATTGGTTAAATACCCTAATTAGATTAGAATAAGCCTAGGGGGGACGAAAAATGACCTAAATGTTAATCCAATGACACTAACGCACTTATTGGATGCACAAGATTGGTGAAAAACCTTTCTTGGATTGGTGAATAAGCCTAGGGAGGACAAAAATGACCTAAATGTTCAACAAATGACACCAAATCACTCATTGGATGCACAAGATTGGTTAAAAACCCGAATTTGAATAGAATAAGCCTAGGGAGGACAAAAATTACCCAAATGTTCAACCAATCAAACAAAATCATTTATTGGATACACAAGATTGTTTAAAAACCCTAAGTGGATTAGAATATGCCTAGGGAGGACGAAAATGACCTAAATGTTCAACCAATGACACAAAATCACTTATTGGATGCACAAGATTGGTTAAAAACCATAAGTGGATTAGAATAAGCATGGGGAGACCGAAAATGACCTAAATGTTCAACCAATGACACAAAATCACTTATTGGATGCACAAATTTGGTTAAAAACCCTAATTGTATTAGAATAAGCCTTGGGAGGACGAAAATGACCTAAATGCTCAACCAATGACACAAAATTACTTATTGGATCCATAAGATTGGTTAAAAACCCTAATTGGATTAGAATAAGCCTAGGGAGACCGAAAATGACCTAAATGTTCAACCAATGGAACAAAATCACTTGTTGGATGTACAAGATTGGTTAAAAACTGTAATAGGATTTGAATAAGCATAGGGAGGACGAAAATGACTTAAATGTTCCACCAATGATACAAAATCACTTATTGGATTAGAATAAGCCTTGGGAGGATGAAAATGACCTAAATGTTGAACCAATGACACAAAATCACTTATTGGATGCACAAGATTGGTTAAAAACCCTAATTGGATTAGAATAAGATTTAGGAGGACGAAAATGACGTAAATGTTCAACCAATGACACAAAATTACTTATTGGATGCACAAGATTGGTTAAAAACCCTAATTGGATTAGAATAAGCCTTGGGAGGACGAAGATCACCTAAATGTTCAACCAATGATACCAAATCACTTATTGGATGCACAAGATTGGTTAAAAACCCGAATTGGATTAGAATAAGCCTAGGGAGGACAAAAATGACCTAGATGTTCAACCAATGACACAAAATCATTTATTGGATGCACAAGATTGGTTAAAAACTCTAATAGGATTAGAATAAGCCTAGGTAGGACAATAATGACCTAAATGTTCAACGAATGACACAAAATCACTAATTGGATGCACAAGATTGGTTAAAAACCGTAATAGGATTAGAATAAGCCTAGGGAGGACGAAAATGACCTAAATGTTCAACCAATGACACAAAATCACTTATTGGATGCACAAGATTGGTTAAAAACCCGAATTGGATTAGAATAAGCATAGGGTGGAAAAAAATGACCTAAATATTCAACCAATGACACAAAATCACTTGTTGGATGCACAAGATTGGTTAAAAACCGTAATAGGATTTGAATAAGCCTAGGGAGGGCGAAAATGACCTAAATGTTCAACCAATGACACAAAATCACTTATTGGATGCACATGATTGGTCACAAACCCTAATTGGATTTGAAAAAGCCTAGGGAGGACGAAAATGACCTAAATGTTCAACCAATGACACAAAATCACTCATTGGATGCACAAGATTGTTTAAAAACCCTAAGTGGATTAGAATAAGCCTAGGGAGGACGAAAATGACCTAAATGTTCAACCAATGACACCAAATCACTCATTGGATGCACAAGATTGGTTAAAAACCTGAATTGGATAAGAATAATCCTATGGAGGACGACAATGACCTAAATGTTCAACCAATGACACAAAATCACTCATTGGATGCACAAGATTGTTTAAAAACCCTAAGTGGATTAGTATAAGCCTAGGGAGGACGAAAATGATCTAAATGTTCAACCAAAGACACAAAATTACTCATTGGATGCATAAGATTGGTTAAAAACCCGAATTGGATAAGAATAAGCCTAGGGAGGACAAAAATGACCTAAATGTTCAACAAATGACACAAAATCACTTATTGGATGCACAAGATTGTTTAAAAACCCTAAGTGGATTAGAATAAGCCTAGGGAGGACGAAAATGACCTAAATGTTCAACCAATGACACAAACGCACTTATTGAATGCACAAGATTGGTTAAAAACCTTAATTGGATTAGAATAAGCCTAGGGAGGACGAATATGACCTAAATGATAATCCAATGACACAAACGCACTTAATGGATGCACAAGATTAAAGAAAAACCCTAATTGGATTAGAATAAGCCTAGGGAAGACATAAATGACCTAAATGTTCAACCAATGACACAAACGCACTTATTGGATGCACAACATTGGTTAAAAACCCTAATTGGATTAGAATAAACCAAGGGAGGACGAAAATGACCTAAATGTTCAACCAATGACACAAACGCACTTATTGAATGCACATGATTGGTTAAAAACCTTAATTGGATTAGAATAAGCCTTGGGTGGACGACAATGACCTAAATGTTCAACCAATGACACAAAATTACTTATTGGATGCACAAGATTGGTTAAAAACCCTAATTGGATTAGAATAAGTCGAAGGATAACGAAAAGGACCTAACTGTTAATTCAATGACACAAACGCACTTATTGGAAGCACAAGATTGGTTAAAAACCCTAATTGGATTAGAAAAAGCCTAAGGAGGACAAAAATGACCTAAATGTTAATCCAATGACACAAGCGCACTTATTGGATGCACAAGATTGGTTAAAAACCTTAATTGGATTAGAATAAGCCTAAGGAGGACGAAAATGAACTAAATGTTCAACGAATGACACCAAATCACTCATTGGATGCACAAGATTGGTTAAAAATCCGAATTAGATTAGAATAAGCCTAGTGAGGACAAAAATGACCTAAATGTTCAACCAATGACACAAAATCAATTATTGGATGCACAAGATTGTTTAAAAACCCTAATTGTATTAGAATATGCCTAGGGAGGACGAAAATGGCCTAAATGTTCAACCAATGACATAAAATTACTTATTGGATACACAAGATTGGTTAAAAACCCTAATTGGATTAGAATAAGCCTAGGGAGGAGGAAAATGACCTTAATGTTAAACCAATGACACAAATGCACTTATTGGATGCACAAGATTGGTTAAAAGCCCTAATTGGATTAGAATAAGTCAAAGGATGATGAAAAATGACCTAAATGTTAATTCAATGACACCAAATCACTCATTGGATGCACAAGATTGTTTAAAAACCCTAAGTGGATTAGAATATGCCTAGGGAGGACGAAAATGACCTAAATATTCAACCAATGACATAAAATTACTTATTGGATCCACAAGATTGGTTAAAAACCCTAATTGGATTAGAATAAGCTTAGGGAGGACGAAAATGACCTAAATGATAATCCAATGACACAAACGCACTTATTGGATGCACAAGATTGGTGAAAAACCCTAATTGGATTAGAATAAGCCTAGGGAAGACATAAATGACCTAAATGTTCAACCAATGACACAAACGCACTTATTGGATGCACAACATTGGTTAAAAACCCTAATTGGATTAGAATAAACCAAGGGAGGACGAAAATGACCTAAATGTTTAACCAATGACACAAACGCACTTATTGAATGCACAAGATTGGTTAAAAACCTTAATTGGATTAGAATAAGCCTAGGGAGGATGAAAATGACCTAAATGTTCAACGAATGACACCAAATCACTCATTGGATGCACAAGATTGGCTAAAAACCTGAATTGGATTAGAATAAGCCTAGGGAGGACAAAAATGACCTAAATGTTCAACCAATGACACAAAATCAATTATTGGATGCACAAGATTGGTGAAAAACCCTAATTGGATTAGAATAAGCCTAGGGAAGACATAAATGACCTAAATGTTCAACCAATGACACAAACGCACTTATTGGATGCACAACATTGGTTAAAAACCCTAATTGGATTAGAATAAACCTAGGGAAGACGAAAATGACCTAAATGTTTAACCAATGACACAAACGCACTTATTGATTGCACAAGATTGGTTAAAAACCTTAATTGGATTAGAGTAAGCCTAGGGAGGACGAAAATGACCTTAATGTTAAACCAATGACACAAATGCACTTATTTGATGCACAAGATTGGTTAAAAAACCCTAATTGTATTAGAACAAGTCAAAGGATAACGAAAAGGACCTAAATGATAATTCAATGACACAAACGCACTTATTGGAAGCACAAGATTGGTTCAAAACCCTAATTGGATTAGAAAAAGCCTAGGGAGGACGAAGATGACCTAAATGTTAATACAATGACACAAACGCTCTTATTGGATGCACAAGATTGGTGCAAAACCTTAATTGGATTAGAATAAGCCTAGGGAGGACGAAAATGACCTAAATGTTCAACGAATGACACCAAATCACTCATTGGATGCACAAGATTGGTTAGAAACCTGAATTGGATTAAAATAAGCCTAGGGAGGAGAAAATTGACCTACATGTTAAACTAATGACACAAAATCAATTATTGGATGCACAAGATTGTTTAAAAACCCTAAGTGGATTAGAATAAGCCAAGGGAGGACGAAAATGACCTAAATGTTTAACCAATGACACAAACGCACTTATTGAATGCACAAGATTGGTTAAAAACCTTAATTGGATTAGAATAAGCCTAGGGAGGACGAAAATGACCTTAATGTTAAACCAATGACATAAATGCACTTATTTGATGCACAAGATTGGTTAAAAAACCCTAATTGTATTAGAATAAGTCGAAGGATAACAAAAAGGACCTAAATGTTAATTCAATGACACAAACGCAATTATTGGAAGCACATGATTGGTTAAAAACCGTAATTGGATTAGAAAAAGCCTTGGGAGGACGAAAATGACCTTAATGTTAATCCAATGAGACAAATGCACTTATCGGATGCACAAGATTGGTGAAAAACCTTAATTGGATTAGAATAAGCCTAGGGAGGACGAAAATGACCTAAATGTTCAACGAATGACACCAAATCACTCATTGGATGCACAAGATTTGTTAAAAACCCGAATTGGATTGAAATAAGCCTAGGGAGGACAAAAATGACCTAAATGTTCAACCAATGACACAAAATCAATTATTGGATGCACAAGATTGTTTAAAAACCCTAATTGTATTACAATATGCCTGGGGAGGACGAAAATGACCTAAATGTTCAACCAATGACATAAAATTACTTATTGGATCCACAAGATTGGTTAAAAACCCTAATTGGATTAGAATAAGCCTAGGGAGGAGGAAAATTACCTTAATGTTAAACCAATGACACAAATGCTTTTATTGGATGCACAAGATTTTTTAAAAGCTCTAATTGGTTTAGAATAAGTTGAATAATGACGAAAAATGACATAAATGTTAATTCAATGACACCAAATCACTCATTGGATGCACAAGATTGTTTAAAAACCCTAAGTGGATTAGAATATGCCTAGGGAGGACGAAAATGACCTAAATGTTCAACCAATGACACAAAATTACTTATTTGATCCACAAGATTGGTTAAAAACCCATATTGGATTAGAATAAGCCTAGGGAGGAGGAAAATAACCTTAATGTTAAACCAATAACACAAATGCACTTATTGGATGCACAAGATTGGTTAAAAGCCCTAATTGGATTAGAATAAGTCGAAGGATGACGAAAATGACCTAAATGTTAATTCAATGACACCAAATCACTCCTTGGATGCACAAGATTACAAATGCACTTATCGGATGCACAAGATTACTAAAAAACCCAAAGTGAATTAGAATATGCCTAGGGAGGATGAAAATGACAAAAATGTTCAACCAATGACACAAAATCACTTAATGGTTGCACGACATTGGTTAAAAACCCTAAGTGGATTAGAATAAGCATGGGGAGACCAAAAATGACCTAAATGTTCAACCAATGACACAAAATCACTTATTGGATGCACTAGATTGGTTAAAACCCCTAATTGTATTAGAATAAGCCTTGGGTGGACGAAAATGACCTAAATGTTCAACCAATGACACAAAATTACTTATTGGATGCACAAGATTGGTAAAAAACCCTAATTGGATTAGAATAAGCCTAGGGAGGACGAAAATGCCCTACATGTTAAACTAATGACACAAACGCACTTATTGAAAGCAAAAGATTGGTTAAAAACCCTAATTGGATTAGAATAAGCCTAGGGAGGAGGAAAATGACCTTAATGTTAAACCAATGACACAAATGCACTTATTGGATGCACAAGATTGGTTAAAAGCCCTAATTGGATTAGAATAAGTCAAAGGATGATGAAAAATGACCTAAATGTTAATTCAATGACACCAAATCACTCATTGGATGCACAAGATTGTTTAAAAACCCTAA
>JBBPBP010000004.1:37159837-37180780 GCA_037974735.1 Cicer chorassanicum | reverse complement strand
CTAAGTGGATTAGAATAAGCATGGGGAGACCAAAAATGACCTAAATGTTCAACCAATGACACAAAATCACTTATTGGATGCACTAGATTGGTTAAAACCCCTAATTGTATTAGAATAAGCCTTGGGTGGACGAAAATGACCTAAATGTTCAACCAATGACACAAAATTACTTATTGGATGCACAAGATTGGTTAAAAACCCTAATTGGATTAGAATAAGCCTAGGGAGGACGAAAATGACCTTAATGTTAAACATATGACACAAATGCACTTATTGGATGCACAAGATTGGTTAAAAAACCCTAATTGGATTAGAATAAGTCGAAGGATGACGAAAATGACCTAAATGTGAATTCAATGACAAAGACGCACTTATTGGAGGCACAAGATTGGTTAAAAACCCTAACTGGATTAGAATAAGCCTAAGGAAGACATAAATGACCTAAATGTTCAACCAATGACACAAACGCACTTATTGGATGCACAACATTGGTTAAAAACCCTAATTAGATTAGAATAAACCAAGGGAGGACGAATATGACCTATATGTTCAACCAATGACACAAACGCACTTATTGAATGCACAAGATTGGTTAAAAACCTTAATTGGATTAGAATAAGCCTAGGGAGGACGAAAATGACCTTAATGTTAAACCAATGACACAAACACACTTATTGATGCAGAAGAATTGTGAAAAACCTTAATTGGATTAGAATAAGCCTAGGGAGGAAGAAAATGACCTAAATGTTCAACGAATGACACCAAATCACTCATTGGATGCACAAGATTGGTTAAAAACCCGAATTGGATTAGAATAAGCCTAGGGAGGACAAAAATGACCTAATTGTTCAACCAATTGCACAAAATCAATTATTGGATGCACAAGATTGTTTAAAAACCCAAAGTGGATTAGAATAAGCCTAGGGAGGACGAAAATGACCTAAATGTTCAACCAATGACACAAAATCACTCATTGGATGCACAAGATTGTTTAAAAACCCTAAGTGGATTAGAATAAGCCTAGGGAGGACGAAAATGACCTAAGTGTTCAACCAATGACACCAAATCACTCATTGGATGCAAAGGATTTGTTAAAAACCCTAATTGGATTAGAATAAGCCTCGGGAGGATGAAAATGACCTAAATGTTGAACGTATGACACAAAATCACTTATTGGATCCACAAGATTGGTTAAAAACCCTAATTGGATTAGAATAAGACTAAGGAGGACGAAAATGACCTAAATGTTCAACAAATGACAAAAAATCACTTATTGTATGCACAAGATTGTTTAAAAACCCTAAGTGGATTAGAATAAGGCTACGGAGGACGAAAATGCCCTACATGTTCATCCAATGACACAAACGCACTTATTGGATGCACAAGATTGGTGAAAAACCCAAATTGGATTAGAAGAAGCCTAGGGAAGACATAAATGAACTAATCGTTCAACCAATGACACAAACGCACTTATTGGATGCACAACATTGGTTAAAAACCCTAATTGGATTAGAATAAACCAAGGGAGGACGAAAATGACCTAAATGTTTAACCAATGACACAAACGCACTTATTGAATGCACAAGATTGGTTAAAAACCTTAATTGGATTAGAATAAGCCTAGGGAGGATGAAAATGACCTAAATGTTCAACGAATGACACCAAATCACTCATTGGATGCACAAGATTGGCTAAAAACCTGAATTGGATTAGAATAAGCCTAGGGAGGACAAAAATGACCTAAATGTTCAACCAATGACACAAAATCAATTATTGGATGCACAAGATTGGTGAAAAACCCTAATTGGATTAGAATAAGCCTAGGGAAGACATAAATGACCTAAATGTTCAACCAATGACACAAACGCACTTATTGGATGCACAACATTGGTTAAAAACCCTAATTGGATTAGAATAAACCAAGGGAGGACGAAAATGACCTAAATGTTCAACCAATGACACAAACGCACTTATTGAATGCACATGATTGGTTAAAAACCTTAATTGGATTAGAATAAGCCTTGGGTGGACGACAATGACCTAAATGTTCAACCAATGACACAAAATTACTTATTGGATGCACAAGATTGGTTAAAAACCCTAATTGGATTAGAATAAGTCGAAGGATAACGAAAAGGACCTAACTGTTAATTCAATGACACAAACGCACTTATTGGAAGCACAAGATTGGTTAAAAACCCTAATTGGATTAGAAAAAGCCTAAGGAGGACAAAAATGACCTAAATGTTAATCCAATGACACAAGCGCACTTATTGGATGCACAAGATTGGTTAAAAACCTTAATTGGATTAGAATAAGCCTAAGGAGGACGAAAATGAACTAAATGTTCAACGAATGACACCAAATCACTCATTGGATGCACAAGATTGGTTAAAAATCCGAATTAGATTAGAATAAGCCTAGTGAGGACAAAAATGACCTAAATGTTCAACCAATGACACAAAATCAATTATTGGATGCACAAGATTGTTTAAAAACCCTAATTGTATTAGAATATGCCTAGGGAGGACGAAAATGGCCTAAATGTTCAACCAATGACATAAAATTACTTATTGGATACACAAGATTGGTTAAAAACCCTAATTGGATTAGAATAAGCCTAGGGAGGAGGAAAATGACCTTAATGTTAAACCAATGACACAAATGCACTTATTGGATGCACAAGATTGGTTAAAAGCCCTAATTGGATTAGAATAAGTCAAAGGATGATGAAAAATGACCTAAATGTTAATTCAATGACACCAAATCACTCATTGGATGCACAAGATTGTTTAAAAACCCTAATTGGATTAGAATATGCCTAGGGAGGACGAAAATGACCTAAATGTTCAACAAATGACATAAAATTACTTATTGGATCCACAAGATTGGTTAAAAACCCTAATTGAATTAGAATAAGCTTAGGGAGGACGAAAATGACCTAAATGATAATCCAATGACACAAACGCACTTATTGGATGCACAAGATTGGTGAAAAACCCTAATTGGATTAGAATAAGCCTAGGGAAGACATAAATGACCTAAATGTTCAACCAATGAAACAAACGCACTTATTGGATGCACAACATTGGTTAAAAACCCTAATTGGATTAGAATAAACCAAGGGAGGACGAAAATGACCTAAATGTTTAACCAATGACACAAACGCACTTATTGAATGCACAAGATTGGTTAAAAACCTTAATTGGATTAGAATAAGCCTAGGGAGGATGAAAATGACCTAAATGTTCAACGAATGACACCAAATCACTCATTGGATGCACAAGATTGGCTAAAAACCTGAATTGGATTAGAATAAGTCTAGGGAGGACATAAATGACCTAAATGTTCAACCAATGACACAAAATCAATTATTGGATGCACAAGATTGTTCAAAAACCCTAATTGTATTAGAATATGCCTAGGGAGGACGAAAATGACCTAAATGTTCAACCAATGACATAAAATTACTTATTGGATCCACAAGATTGGTTAAAAACCCTAATTGGATTAGAATAAGCTTAGGGAGGACGAAAATGACCTAAATGATAATCCAATGACACAAACGCACTTATTGGATGCACAAGATTGGTGAAAAACCCTAATTGGAATAGAATAAGCATAGGGAAGACATAAATGACCTAAATGTTCAACCAATGACACAAACGCACTTATTGGATGCACAACATTGGTTAAAAACCCTAATTGGATTAGAATAAACCTAGGGAGGACGAAAATGACCTAAATGTTTAACCAATGACACAAACGCACTTATTGAATGCACAAGATTGGTTAAAAACCTTAATTGGATTAGAATAAGCCTAGGGAGGACGAAAATGACCTTAATGTTAAACCAATGACACAAATGCACTTATTTGATGCACAAGATTGGTTAAAAAACCCTAATTGTATTAGAACAAGTCGAAGGATAACGAAAAGGACCTAAATGATAATTCAATGACACAAACGCACTTATTGGAAGCACAAGATTGGTTCAAAACCCTAATTGGATTAGAAAAAGCCTAGGGAGGACGAAGATGACCTAAATGTTAATACAATGACACAAACGCTCTTATTGGATGCACAAGATTGGTGCAAAACCTTAATTGGATTAGAATAAGCCTAGGGAGGAGAAAATTGACCTACATGTTAAACCAATGACACAAAATCAATTATTGGATGCACAAGATTGTTTAAAAACCCTAAGTGGATTAGAATAAGCCTAGGGAGGACGAAAATGTCCTAAATGTTAAACCAATGACACAAAATTACTTATTGGATCCACAAGATTGGTTAAAAACCCTAATTGGATTCGAATAAGCCTATGGAAGACATAAATGACCTAAATGTTCAACCAATGACACAAACGCACTTATTGGATGCACAACATTGGTTAAAAACCCTAATTGGATTAGAATAAACCAAGGGATGACGAAAATGACCTAAATGTTTAACCAATGACACAAACGCACTTATTGAATGCACAAGATTGGTTAAAAACCTTAATTGGATTAGAATAAGTCTAGGGAGGACGAAAATGACCTTAATGTTAAACCAATGACATAAATGCACTTATTTGATGCACAAGATTGGTGAAAAACCGTAATTGGATTAGAAAAAGCCTTGGGAGGACGAAAATGACCTTAATGTTAATCCAATGAGACAAATGCACTTATCGGATGCACAAGATTGGTGAAAAACCTTAATTGGATTAGAATAAGCCTAGGGAGGACGAAAATGACCTAAATGTTCAACGAATGACACCAAATCACTCATTGGATGCACAAGATTTGTTAAAAACCCGAATTGGATTGAAATAAGCCTAGGGAGGACAAAAATGACCTAAATGTTCAACCAATGACACAAAATCAATTATTCGATGCACAAGATTGTTTAAAAACCCTAATTGTATTACAATATGCCTGGGGAGGACGAAAATGACCTAAATGTTCAACCAATGACATAAAATTACTTATTGGATCCACAAGATTGGTTAAAAACCCTAATTGGATTAGAATAAGCCTAGGGAGGAGGAAAATTAACTTAATGTTAAACCAATGACACAAATGCTTTTATTGGATGCACAAGATTTTTTAAAAGCTCTAATTGGTTTAGAATAAGTCGAAGGATGACGAAAAATGACATAAATGTTAATTCAATGACACCAAATCACTCATTGGATGCACAAGATTGTTTAAAAACCCTAAGTGGATTAGAATATGCCTAGGGAGGACGAAAATGACCTAAATGTTCAACCAATGACACAAAATTACTTATTTGATCCACAAGATTGGTTAAAAACCCATATTGGATTAGAATAAGCCTAGGGAGGAGGAAAATGACCTTAATGTTAAACCAATAACACAAATGCACTTATTGGATGCACAAGATTGGTTAAAAGCCCTAATTGGATTAGAATAAGTCGAAGGATGACGAAAATGACCTAAATGTTAATTCAATGACACCAAATCACTCCTTGGATGCACAAGATTACTTAAAAACCCTAAGTGGATTAGAATATGCCTAGGATGGACGAAAATGACAAAAATGTTCAACCAATGACACAAAATCACTTAATGGTTGCACGACATTGGTTAAAAACCCTAAGTGGATTAGAATAAGCATGGGGAGACCAAAAATGACCTAAATGTTCAACCAATGACACAAAATCACTTATTGGATGCACTAGATTGGTTAAAACCCCTAATTGTATTAGAATAAGCCTTGGGTGGACGAAAATGACCTAAATGTTCAACCAATGACACAAAATTACTTATTGGATGCACAAGATTGGTTAAAAACCCTAATTGGATTAGAATAAGCCTAGGGAGGACGAAAATGCCCTACATGTTAACCTAATGACACAAACGCACTTATTGAATGCACAAGATTGGTTAAAAACCCTAATTGGATTAGAATAAGCCTAAACAGGAGGAAAATGACCTTAATGTTAAACCAATGACACAAATGCACTTATTGGATGCACAAGATTGGTTAAAAAACCCTAATTGGATTAGAATAAGTCGAAGGATGACGAAAATGACCTAAATGTGAATTCAATGACAAAGACGCAATTATTGGAGGCACAAGATTGGTTAAAAACCCTAACTGGATTAGAATAAGCCTAAGGAAGACATAAATGACCTAAATGTTCAACCAATGACACAAACGCACTTATTGGATGCACAACATTGGTTAAAAACCCTAATTAGATTAGAATAAACCAAGGGAGGACGAATATGACCTATATGTTCAACCAATGACACAAACGCACTTATTGAATGCACAAGATTGGTTAAAAACCTTAATTGGATTAGAATAATCCTAGGGAGGACGAAAATGACCTTAATGTTAAACCAATGACACAAATGCACTTATTTGATGCACAAGATTGGTTAAAAAACCCTAATTGTATTAGAATAAGTCGAAGGACAACGAAAAGAACCTAAATGTTAATTCAATGACACAAACGCACTTATTGGAAGCACAAGATTGATTAAAAACCCTAATCGGATTAGAAAAAGCCTAGGGATGAAGAAGATGACCTAAATGTTAATCCAATGACACAAACACACTTATTGATGCACAAGATTGGTGAAAAACCTTAATTGGATTAGAATAAGCCTAGGGAGGAAGAAAATGACCTAAATGTTCAACGAATGACACCAAATCACTCATTGGATCCACAAGATTGGTTAAAAACCCTAATTGGATTAGAATAATCCTAGGGAGACCGAAAATGACCTAAATGTTCAACCAATGACACAAAATCACATATTGGATGCACAAGATTGGTTAAAAAACCCTAATTGGATTAGAATAAGCCTTGGGAGGACGAAAATGACCTAAATGTTCAACCAATGACACAAAATCACTTATTGGATCCACAAGATTGGTTAAAAACCCTAATTGGATTCGAATAAGACTAGGGAGGACAAAAATGACCTAAATGTTCAACCAATGACACAAAATCACTCATTGGATGCACAAGATTGTCTAAAAACCCTAAGTGGATTAGAATAAGCCTAGGTAGGACGAAAATGACCTAAATGTTCAACCAATGACACCAAATCACTCATTTGATGCACAAGATTTGTTAAAAACCCTTATTGGATTAGAATAAGCCTCGGGAGGATGAAACTGACCTAAATGTTGAACCAATGACACAAAATCACTTATTGGATGCACAAGATTGGTTAAAAACTCTAATTGGATTAGAATAAGACTAAGGAGGACGAAAATGACCTAAATGTTCAACAAATGACAAAAAATCACTTATTGTATGCACAAGATTGTTTAAAAACCCTAAGTGGATTAGAATAAGGCTACGGAGGACGAAAATGCCCTACATGTTCATCCAATGACACAAACGCACTTATTGGATGCACAAGATTGGTGAAAAACCCAAATTGGATTAGAAGAAGCCTAGGGAAGACATAAATGAACTAATCGTTCAACCAATGACACAAACGCACTTATTGGATGCACAACATTGGTTAAAAACCCTAATTGGATTAGAATAAACCAAGGGAGGACGAAAATGACCTAAATGTTTAACCAATGACACAAACGCACTTATTGAATGCACAAGATTGGTTAAAAACCTTAATTGGATTAGAATAAGCCTAGGGAGGACGAAAATGACCTTAATGTTAAACCAATGACACAAATGCACTTATTTGATGCACAAGATTGGTTAAAAAACTGATATTGTATTAGAATAAGTCGAAGGATAACGAAAAGGACCTAAATGTTAATTCAATGACACAAACACAATTATTGGAAGCACAAGATTGGTTAAAAACCGTAATTGGATTAGAAAAAGCCTTGGGAGGACGAAAATGACCTAAATGTTAATCCAATGAGACAAATGCACTTATCGGATGCAGAAGATTGGTGAAAAACCTTAATTGGATTAGAATAAGCCTAGGAAGGACGAAAAT
Source organism: Cicer chorassanicum (assembly GCA_037974735.1). NCBI lineage: Eukaryota > Viridiplantae > Streptophyta > Magnoliopsida > Fabales > Fabaceae > Cicer > Cicer chorassanicum. The sequence goes on along the minus strand of JBBPBP010000004.1, from coordinate 37,172,837 downwards.
GACCTAAATGTTCAACGAATGACACCAAATCACTCATTGGATGCACAAGATTTGTTAAAAACCCGAATTGGATTGAAATAAGCCTAGGGAGGACAAAAATGACCTAAATGTTCAACCAATGACACAAAATCAATTATTGGATGCACAAGATTGTTTAAAAACCCTAATTGTATTACAATATGCCTGGGGAGGACGAAAATGACCTAAATGTTCAACCAATGACATAAAATTACTTATTGGATCCACAAGATTGGTTAAAAACCCTAATTGGATTAGAATAAGCCTAGAGAGGAGGAAAATGACCTTAATGTTAAACCAATGACACAAATGCTTTTATTGGATGCACAAGATTTGTTAAAAGCCCTCATTGGTTTAGAATAAGTCGAAGGATGACGAAAAATGACATAAATGTTAATTCAATGACACCAAATCACTCATTGGATGCACAAGATTGTTTAAAAACCCTACGTGGATTACAATATGCCTAGGGAGGACAAAAATGACCTAAATGTTCAACCAATGACACAAAATTACTTATTTGATCCACAAGATTGGTTAAAAACCCATATTGGATTAGAATAAGCCTAGGGAGGAGGAAAATGACCTTAATGTTAAACCAATGACACAAATGCACTTATTGGATGCACAAGATTGGTTAAAAGCCCTAATTGGATTAGAATAAGTCGAAGGATGACGAAAATGACGTAAATGTTAATTCAATGACACCAAATCACTCCTTGGATGCACAAGATTACTTAAAAACCCTAAGTGGATTAGAATATGCCTAGGGAGGACGAAAATTACCAAAATGTTCAACCAATGACACAAAATCACTTAATGGTTGCACGACATTGGTTAAAAACCCTAAGTAGATTAGAATAAGCATGGGGAGACAAAAAATTACCTAAATGTTCAACCAATGACACAAAATCACTTATTGGATGCACTAGATTGGTTAAAACCCCTAATTGTATTAGAATAAGCCTTGGGTGGACGAAAATGACCTAAATGTTCAACCAATGACACAAAATTACTTATTGGATGCATAAGATTGGTTAAAAACCCTAATTGGATTAGAATAAGCCTAGGGAGGACGAAAATGCCCTACATGTTAACCTAATGACACAAACGCACTTATTGAATACACAAGATTGGTTAAAAACCCTAATTGGATTAGAATAAGCCTAAACAAGAGGAAAATGACCTTAATGTTAAAATAATGACACAAATGCACTTATTGGATGCACAAGATTGGTTAAAAAACCCTAATTGGATTAGAATAAGTCGAAGGATGACGAAAATGACCTAAATGTGAATTCAATGACAAAGACGCACTTATTGGAGGCACAAGATTGGTTAAAAACCCTAACTGGATTAGAATAAGCCTAAGGAAGACATAAATGACCTAAATGTTCAACCAATGACACAAACGCACTTATTGGATGCACAACATTGGTTAAAAACCCTAATTAGATTAGAATAAACCAAGGGAGGACGAATATGACCTATATGTTCAACCAATGACACAAACGCACTTATTGAATGCACAAGATTGGTTAAAAACCTTAATTGGATTAGAATAAGCCTAGGGAGGACGAAAATGACCATAATGTTAAACCGATGACACAAATGCACTTATTTGATGCACAAGATTGGTTAAAAAACCCTAATTGTATTAGAATAAGTCGAAGGACAACGAAAAGAACCTAAATGTTAATTCAATGACACAAACGCACTTATTGAATACACAAGATTGGTTAAAAACCCTAATTGGATTAGAATAAGCCTAAACAGGAGGAAAATGACCTTAATGTTAAACCAATGACACAAATGCACTTATTGGATGCACAAGATTGGTTAAAAAACCCTAATTGGATTAGAATAAGTCGAAGGATGACGAAAATGACCTAAATGTGAATTCAATGACAAAGACGCACTTATTGGAGGCACAAGATTGGTTAAAAACCCTAACTGGATTAGAATAAGCCTAAGGAAGACATAAATGACCTAAATGTTCAACCAATGACACAAACGCACTTATTGGATGCACAACATTGGTTAAAAACCCTAATTAGATTAGAATAAACCAAGGGAGGACGAATATGACCTATATGTTCAACCAATGACACAAACGCACTTATTGAATGCACAAGATTGGTTAAAAACCTTAATTGGATTAGAATAAGCCTAGGGAGGACGAAAATGACCTTAATGTTAAACCAATGACACAAACACACTTATTGATGCAGAAGAATTGTGAAAAACCTTAATTGGATTAGAATAAGCCTAGGGAGGAAGAAAATGACCTAAATGTTCAACGAATGACACCAAATCACTCATTGGATGCACAAGATTGGTTAAAAACCCGAATTGGATTAGAATAAGCCTAGGGAGGACAAAAATGACCTAATTGTTCAACCAATTGCACAAAATCAATTATTGGATGCACAAGATTGTTTAAAAACCCAAAGTGGATTAGAATAAGCCTAGGGAGGACGAAAATGACCTAGATGTTCTACCAATGACACAAAATCACTCATTGGATGCACAAGATTGTTTAAAAACCTTAATTGGATTAGAATAAGCCTAGGGTGGACGAAAATGACCTAAATATTCAACGAATGACACCAAATCACTCATTGGATGCACAAGATTTGTTAAAAACCCGAATTGGATTGAAATAAGCCTAGGGAGGACAAAAATGACCTAAATGTTCAACCAATGACACAAAATCAATTATTGGATGCACAAGATTGTTTAAAAACCCTAATTGTATTACAATATGCCTGGGGAGGACGAAAATGACCTAAATGTTCAACCAATGACATAAAATTACTTATTGGATCCACAAGATTGGTTAAAAACCCTAATTGGATTAGAATAAGCCTAGGGAGGAGGAAAATGACCTTAATGTTAAGCCAATGACACAAATGCTTTTATTGGATGCACAAGATTTGTTAAAAGCCCTAATTGGTTTAGAATAAGTCGAAGGATGACGAAAAATGACATAAATGTCAATTCAATGACACCAAATCACTCATTGGATGCACAAGATTGTTTAAAAACCCTAAGTGGATTTGAATATGCCTAGGGAGGACGAAAATGACCTAAATGTTCAACCAATGGCACAAAATTACTTATTTTATCCACAAGATTGGTTAAAAACCCATATTGGATTAGAATAAGCCTAGGGAGGAGGAAAATGACCTTAATGTTAAACCAATGACACAAATGCACTTATTGGATGCACAAGATTGGTTAAAAGCCCTAATTGGATTAGAATAAGTCGAAGCATGACGAAAATGACCTAAATGTTAATTCAATGACACTAAATCACTCGTTGGATGCACAAGATTACTTAAAAACCCTAAGTGGATTAGAATATGCCTAGGGAGGACGAAAATGACCAAAATGTTCAACCAATGACACAAAATCACTTAATGGTTGCATGACATTGGTTAAAAACGCTAAGTGGATTAGAATAAGCATGGGGAGACCAAAAATGACCTAAATGTTCAACCAATGACACAAAATCACTTATTGGATGCACTAGATTGGTTAAAACCCCTAATTGTATTAGAATAAGCCTTGGGTGGACGAAAATGACCTAAATGTTCAACCAATGACACAAAATTACTTATTGGATGCACAAGATTGGTTAAAAACCCTAATTGGATTAGAATAAGCCTAGGGAGGACGAAAATGACCTTAATGTTAAACATATGACACAAATGCACTTATTGGATGCACAAGATTGGTTAAAAAACCCTAATTGGATTAGAATAAGTCGAAGGATGACGAAAATGACCTAAATGTGAATTCAATGACAAAGATGCACTTATTGGAGGCACAAGATTGGTTAAAAACCCTAACTGGATTAGAATAAGCCTAAGGAAGACATAAATGACCTAAATGTTCAACCAATTACACAAACGCACTTATTGGATGCACAACATTGGTTAAAAACCTAAATTAGATTAGAATAAACCAAGGGAGGACGAATATGACCTATATGTTCAACCAATGACACAAACACACTTATTGAATGCACAAGATTGGTTAAAAACCTTAATTGGATTAGAATAATCCTAGGGAGGACGAAAATGACCTTAATGTTAAACCAATGACACAAATGCACTTATTTGATGCACAAGATTGGTTAAAAAACCCTAATTGTATTAGAATAAGTCGAAGGACAACGAAAAGAACCTAAATGTTAATTCAATGACACAAACGCACTTATTGGAAGCACAAGATTGATTAAAAACCCTAATCGGATTAGAAAAAGCCTAGGGATGAAGAAGATGACCTAAATGTTAATCCAATGACACAAACACACTTATTGATGCACAAGATTGGTGAAAAACCTTAATTGGATTAGAATAAGCCTAGGGAGGAAGAAAATGACCTAAATGTTCAACGAATGACACCAAATCACTCATTGGATCCACAAGATTGGTTAAAAACCCTAATTGGATTAGAATAATCCTAGGGAGACCGAAAATGACCTAAATGTTCAACCAATGACACAAAATCACATATTGGATGCACAAGATTGGTTAAAAAACCCTAATTGGATTAGAATAAGCCTTGGGAGGACGAAAATGACCTAAATGTTCAACCAATGACACAAAATCACTTATTGGATCCACAAGATTGGTTAAAAACCCTAATTGGATTCGAATAAGACTAGGGAGGACAAAAATGACTTAAATGTTCAACCAATGACACAAAATCACTCATTTGATGCACAAGATTGTTTAAAAACCCTAAGTGGATTAGAATAAGCCTAGGGAGGACGAAAATGACCTAAATGTTCAACCAATGACACCAAATCACTCATTTGATGCACAAGATTTGTTAAAAACCCTAATTGGATTAGAATAAGCCTCGGGAGGATGAAACTGACCTAAATGTAGAACCAATGACACAAAATCACTTATTGGATGCACAAGATTGGTTAAAAACCCTAATTGGATTAGAATAAGATTAAGCAGGACGAAAATGACCTAAATGTTCAACCAATGACAAAAAATCACTTATTGTATGCACAAGATTGTTTAAAAACCCTAATTGTATTACAATATGCCTGGGGAGGACGAAAATGACCTAAATGTTCAACCAATGACATAAAATTACTTATTGGATCCACAAGATTGGTTAAAAACCCTAATTGGATTAGAATAAGCCTAGGGAGGAGGAAAATGACCTTAATGTTAAGCCAATGACACAAATGCTTTTATTGGATGCACAAGATTTGTTAAAAGCCCTAATTGGTTTAGAATAAGTCGAAGGATGACGAAAAATGACATAAATGTCAATTCAATGACACCAAATCACTCATTGGATGCACAAGATTGTTTAAAAACCCTAAGTGGATTTGAATATGCCTAGGGAGGACGAAAATGACCTAAATGTTCAACCAATGGCACAAAATTACTTATTTTATCCACAAGATTGGTTAAAAACCCATATTGGATTAGAATAAGCCTAGGGAGGAGGAAAATGACCTTAATGTTAAACCAATGACACAAATGCACTTATTGGATGCACAAGATTGGTTAAAAGCCCTAATTGGATTAGAATAAGTCGAAGCATGACGAAAATGACCTAAATGTTAATTCAATGACACTAAATCACTCGTTGGATGCACAAGATTACTTAAAAACCCTAAGTGGATTAGAATATGCCTAGGGAGGACGAAAATGACCAAAATGTTCAACCAATGACACAAAATCACTTAATGGTTGCATGACATTGGTTAAAAACGCTAAGTGGATTAGAATAAGCATGGGGAGACCAAAAATGACCTAAATGTTCAACCAATGACACAAAATCACTTATTGGATGCACTAGTTTGGTTAAAACCCCTAATTGTATTAGAATAAGCCTTGGGTGGACGAAAATGACCTAAATGTTCAACCAATGACACAAAATTACTTATTGGATGCACAAGATTGGTTAAAAACCCTAATTGGATTAGAATAAGCCTAGGGAGGACGAAAATGACCTTAATGTTAAACATATGACACAAATGCACTTATTGGATGCACAAGATTGGTTAAAAAACCCTAATTGGATTAGAATAAGTCGAAGGATGACGAAAATGACCTAAATGTGAATTCAATGACAAAGACGCACTTATTGGAGGCACAAGATTGGTTAAAAACCCTAACTGGATTAGAATAAGCCTAAGGAAGACATAAATGACCTAAATGTTCAACCAATGACACAAACGCACTTATTGGATGCACAACATTGGTTAAAAACCCTAATTAGATTAGAATAAACCAAGGGAGGACGAATATGACCTATATGTTCAACCAATGACACAAACGCACTTATTGAATGCACAAGATTGGTTAAAAACCTTAATTGGATTAGAATAAGCCTAGGGAGGACGAAAATGACCTTAATGTTAAACCAATGACACAAACACACTTATTGATGCAGAAGAATTGTGAAAAACCTTAATTGGATTAGAATAAGCCTAGGGAGGAAGAAAATGACCTAAATGTTCAACGAATGACACCAAATCACTCATTGGATGCACAAGATTGGTTAAAAACCCGAATTGGATTAGAATAAGCCTAGGGAGGACAAAAATGACCTAATTGTTCAACCAATTGCACAAAATCAATTATTGGATGCACAAGATTGTTTAAAAACCCAAAGTGGATTAGAATAAGCCTAGGGAGGACGAAAATGACCTAGATGTTCTACCAATGACACAAAATCACTCATTGGATGCACAAGATTGTTTAAAAACCTTAATTGGATTAGAATAAGCCTAGGGTGGACGAAAATGACCTAAATATTCAACGAATGACACCAAATCACTCATTGGATGCACAAGATTTGTTAAAAACCCGAATTGGATTGAAATAAGCCTAGGGAGGACAAAAATGACCTAAATGTTCAACCAATGACACAAAATCAATTATTGGATGCACAAGATTGTTTAAAAACCCTAATTGTATTACAATATGCCTGGGGAGGACGAAAATGACCTAAATGTTCAACCAATGACATAAAATTACTTATTGGATCCACAAGATTGGTTAAAAACCCTAATTGGATTAGAATAAGCCTAGGGAGGAGGAAAATGACCTTAATGTTAAGCCAATGACACAAATGCTTTTATTGGATGCACAAGATTTGTTAAAAGCCCTAATTGGTTTAGAATAAGTCGAAGGATGACGAAAAATGACATAAATGTCAATTCAATGACACCAAATCACTCATTGGATGCACAAGATTGTTTAAAAACCCTAAGTGGATTAGAATATGCCTAGGGAGGACGAAAATGACCTAAATGTTCAACCAATGACACAAAATTACTTATTTTATCCACAAGATTGGTTAAAAACCCATATTGGATTAGAATAAGCCTAGGGAGGAGGAAAATGACCTTAATGTTAAACCAATGACAAAAATGCACTTATTGGATGCACAAGATTGGTTAAAAGCCCTAATTGGATTACAATAAGTCGAAGCATGACGAAAATGACCTAAATATTAATTCAATGACACTAAATCACTCGTTGGATGCACAAGATTACTTAAAAACCCTAAGTGGATTAGAATATGCCTAGGGAGGACGAAAATGACCAAAATGTTCAACCAATGACACAAAATCACTTAATGGTTGCATGACATTGGTTAAAAACGCTAAGTGGATTAGAATAAGCATGGGGAGACCAAAAATGACCTAAATGTTCAACCAATGACACAAAATCACTTATTGGATGCACTAGATTGGTTAAAACCCCTAATTGTATTAGAATAAGCCTTGGGTGGACGAAAATGACCTAAATGTTCAACCAATGACACAAAATTACTTATTGGATGCACAAGATTGGTTAAAAACCCTAATTGGATTAGAATAAGCCTAGGGAGGACGAAAATGACCTTAATGTTAAACATATGACACAAATGCACTTATTGGATGCACAAGATTGGTTAAAAAACCCTAATTGGATTAGAATAAGTCGAAGGATGACGAAAATGACCTAAATGTGAATTCAATGACAAAGATGCACTTATTGGAGGCACAAGATTGGTTAAAAACCCTAACTGGATTAGAATAAGCCTAAGGAAGACATAAATGACCTAAATGTTCAACCAATTACACAAACGCACTTATTGGATGCACAACATTGGTTAAAAACCTAAATTAGATTAGAATAAACCAAGGGAGGACGAATATGACCTATATGTTCAACCAATGACACAAACACACTTATTGAATGCACAAGATTGGTTAAAAACCTTAATTGGATTAGAATAATCCTAGGGAGGACGAAAATGACCTTAATGTTAAACCAATGACACAAATGCACTTATTTGATGCACAAGATTGGTTAAAAAACCCTAATTGTATTAGAATAAGTCGAAGGACAACGAAAAGAACCTAAATGTTAATTCAATGACACAAACGCACTTATTGGAAGCACAAGATTGATTAAAAACCCTAATTGGATTAGAAAAAGCCTAGGGAGGACGAAGATGACCTAAATGTTAATCCAATGACACAAACACACTTATTGATGCACAAGATTGGTGAAAAACCTTAATTGGATTAGAATAAGCCTAGGGAGGAAGAAAATGACCTAAATGTTCAACGAATGACACCAAATCACTCATTGGATCCACAAGATTGGTTAAAAACCCTAATTGGATTAGAATAATCCTAGGGAGACCGAAAATGACCTAAATGTTCAACCAATGACACAAAATCACATATTGGATGCACAAGATTGGTTAAAAAACCCTAATTGGATTAGAATAAGCCTTGGGAGGACGAAAATGACCTAAATGTTCAACCAATGACACAAAATCACTTATTGGATCCACAAGATTGGTTAAAAACCCTAATTGGATTCGAATAAGACTAGGGAGGACAAAAATGACTTAAATGTTCAACCAATGACACAAAATCACTCATTTGATGCACAAGATTGTTTAAAAACCCTAAGTGGATTAGAATAAGCCTAGGGAGGACGAAAATGACCTAAATGTTCAACCAATGACACCAAATCACTCATTTGATGCACAAGATTTGTTAAAAACCCTAATTGGATTAGAATAAGCCTCGGGAGGATGAAACTGACCTAAATGTAGAACCAATGACACAAAATCACTTATTGGATGCACAAGATTGGTTAAAAACCCTAATTGGATTAGAATAAGATTAAGCAGGACGAAAATGACCTAAATGTTCAACCAATGACAAAAAATCACTTATTGTATGCACAAGATTGTTTAAAAACCCTAATTGTATTACAATATGCCTGGGGAGGACGAAAATGACCTAAATGTTCAACCAATGACATAAAATTACTTATTGGATCCACAAGATTGGTTAAAAACCCTAATTGGATTAGAATAAGCCTAGGGAGGAGGAAAATGACCTTAATGTTAAGCCAATGACACAAATGCTTTTATTGGATGCACAAGATTTGTTAAAAGCCCTAATTGGTTTAGAATAAGTCGAAGGATGACGAAAAATGACATAAATGTCAATTCAATGACACCAAATCACTCATTGGATGCACAAGATTGTTTAAAAACCCTAAGTGGATTTGAATATGCCTAGGGAGGACGAAAATGACCTAAATGTTCAACCAATGGCACAAAATTACTTATTTTATCCACAAGATTGGTTAAAAACCCATATTGGATTAGAATAAGCCTAGGGAGGAGGAAAATGACCTTAATGTTAAACCAATGACACAAATGCACTTATTGGATGCACAAGATTGGTTAAAAGCCCTAATTGGATTAGAATAAGTCGAAGCATGACGAAAATGACCTAAATGTTAATTCAATGACACTAAATCACTCGTTGGATGCACAAGATTACTTAAAAACCCTAAGTGGATTAGAATATGCCTAGGGAGGACGAAAATGACCAAAATGTTCAACCAATGACACAAAATCACTTAATGGTTGCATGACATTGGTTAAAAACGCTAAGTGGATTAGAATAAGCATGGGGAGACCAAAAATGACCTAAATGTTCAACCAATGACACAAAATCACTTATTGGATGCACTAGTTTGGTTAAAACCCCTAATTGTATTAGAATAAGCCTTGGGTGGACGAAAATGACCTAAATGTTCAACCAATGACACAAAATTACTTATTGGATGCACAAGATTGGTTAAAAACCCTAATTGGATTAGAATAAGCCTAGGGAGGACGAAAATGACCTTAATGTTAAACATATGACACAAATGCACTTATTGGATGCACAAGATTGGTTAAAAAACCCTAATTGGATTAGAATAAGTCGAAGGATGACGAAAATGACCTAAATGTGAATTCAATGACAAAGACGCACTTATTGGAGGCACAAGATTGGTTAAAAACCCTAACTGGATTAGAATAAGCCTAAGGAAGACATAAATGACCTAAATGTTCAACCAATTACACAAACGCACTTATTGGATGCACAACATTGGTTAAAAACCTAAATTAGATTAGAATAAACCAAGGGAGGACGAATATGACCTATATGTTCAACCAATGACACAAACACACTTATTGAATGCACAAGATTGGTTAAAAACCTTAATTGGATTAGAATAATCCTAGGGAGGACGAAAATGACCTTAATGTTAAACCAATGACACAAATGCACTTATTTGATGCACAAGATTGGTTAAAAAACCCTAATTGTATTAGAATAAGTCGAAGGACAACGAAAAGAACCTAAATGTTAATTCAATGACACAAACGCACTTATTGGAAGCACAAGATTGATTAAAAACCCTAATTGGATTAGAAAAAGCCTAGGGAGGACGAAGATGACCTAAATGTTAATCCAATGACACAAACACACTTATTGATGCACAAGATTGGTGAAAAACCTTAATTGGATTAGAATAAGCCTAGGGAGGAAGAAAATGACCTAAATGTTCAACGAATGACACCAAATCACTCATTGGATCCAAAAGATTGGTTAAAAACCCTAATTGGATTAGAATAATCCTAGGGAGACCGAAAATGACCTAAATGTTCAACCAATGACACAAAATCACATATTGGATGCACAAGATTGGTTAAAAAACCCTAATTGGATTAGAATAAGCCTTGGGAGGACGAAAATGACCTAAATGTTCAACCAATGACACAATCACTTATTGGATCCACAAGATTGGTTAAAAACCCTAATTGGATTCGAATAAGACTAGGGAGGACAAAAATGACTTAAATGTTCAACCAATGACACAAAATCACTCATTGGATGCACAAGATTGTTTAAAAACCCTAAGTGGATTAGAATAAGCCTAGGGATGACGAAAATGACCTAAATGTTCAACCAATGACACCAAATCACTCATTTGATGCACAAGATTTGTTAAAAACCCTAATTGGATTAGAATAAGCCTCGGGAGGATGAAACTGACCTAAATGTAGAACCAATGACACAAAATCACTTATTGGATGCACAAGATTGGTTAAAAACCCTAATTGGATTAGAATAAGATTAAGCATGACGAAAATGACCTAAATGTTCAACAAATGACAAAAAATCACTTATTGTATGCACAAGATTGTTTAAAAACCCTAAGTGGATTAGAATAAGGCTACGGAGGACGAAAATGCCCTAGATGTTCATCCAATGACACAAACGCACTTATTGGATGCACAAGATTGGTGAAAAACCCAAATTGGATTAGAAGAAGCCTAGGGAAGACATAAATGACCTAAATGTTCAACCAATGACACAAACGCACTTATTGGATGCACAACATTGGTTAAACACCCTTATTGGATTAGAATAAACCAAAGGAGGACGAAAATGACCTAAATGTTTAACCAATGACACAAACGCACTTATTGAATGCACAAGATTGGTTAAAAACCTTAATTGGATTAGAATAAGCCTAGGGAGGACGAAAATGACCTCAATGTTAAACTAATGACACAAATGCACTTATTTGATGCACAAGATTGGTTAAAAAACCCTAATTGTATTAGAATAAGTCGAAGGATAACGAAAAGGACCTAAATGTAATTCAATGACACAAACGCAATTATTGGAAGCACAAGATTGGTTAAAAACCGTAATTGGATTAGAAAAAGCCTTGGGAGGACGAAAATGACCTAAATGTTAATCCAATGAGACAAATGCACTTATCGGATGCACAAGATTGGTGAAAAACCTTAATTGGATTAGAATAAGCCTAGGAAGGACGAAAATGACCTAAATGTTCAACGAATGACACCAAATCACTCATTGGATGCACAAGATTTGTTAAAAACCCGAATTGGATTGAAATAAGCCTAGGTAGGACAAAAATGACCTAAATGTTCAACCAATGACACAAAATCAATTATTGGATGCACAAGATTGTTTAAAAACCCTAATTGTATTACAATATGCCTGGGGAGGACGAAAATAACCTAAATGTTCAACCAATGACATAAAATTACTTATTGGATCCACAAGATTGGTTAAAAACCCTAATTGGATTAGAATAAGCCTAGGGAGGAGGAAAATGACCTTAATGTTAAACCAATGACACAAATGCTTTTATTGGATGCACAAGATTTGTTAAAAGCCCTAATTGGTTTAGAATAAGTCGAAGGATGACGAAAAATGACATAAATGTTAATTCAATGACACCAAATCACTCATTGGATGCACAAGATTGTTTAAAAACCCTAAGTGGATTACAATATGCCTAGGGAGGACGAAAATGACCTAAATGTTCAACCAATGACACAAAATTACTTATTTGATCCACAAGATTGGTTAAAAACCCATATTGGATTAGAATAAGCCTAGGGAGGAGGAAAATGACCTTAATGTTAAACCAATGACACAAATGCACTTATTGGATGCACAAGATTGGTTAAAAGCCCTAATTGGATTAGAATAAGTCGAAGGATGACGAAAATGACCTAAATGTTAATTCAATGACACCAAATCACTCCTTGGATGCACAAGATTACTTAAAAACCCTAAGTGGATTAGAATATGCCTAGG
>JBBPBP010000004.1:37094919-37159827 GCA_037974735.1 Cicer chorassanicum | reverse complement strand
ATGACACAAATGCACTTATTGGATGCACAAGATTGGTTAAAAAACCCTAATTGGATTAGAATAAGTCGAAGGATGACGAAAATGACCTAAATGTGAATTCAATGACAAAGACGCACTTATTGGAGGCACAAGATTGGTTAAAAACCCTAACTGGATTAGAATAAGCCTAAGGAAGACATAAATGACCTAAATGTTCAACCAATGACACAAACGCACTTATTGGATGCACAACATTGGTTAAAAACCCTAATTAGATTAGAATAAACCAAGGGAGGACGAATATGACCTATATGTTCAACCAATGACACAAACGCACTTATTGAATGCACAAGATTGGTTAAAAACCTTAATTGGATTAGAATAAGCCTAGGGAGGACGAAAATGACCTTAATGTTAAACCAATGACACAAACACACTTATTGATGCAGAAGAATTGTGAAAAACCTTAATTGGATTAGAATAAGCCTAGGGAGGAAGAAAATGACCTAAATGTTCAACGAATGACACCAAATCACTCATTGGATGCACAAGATTGGTTAAAAACCCGAATTGGATTAGAATAAGCCTAGGGAGGACAAAAATGACCTAATTGTTCAACCAATTGCACAAAATCAATTATTGGATGCACAAGATTGTTTAAAAACCCAAAGTGGATTAGAATAAGCCTAGGGAGGACGAAAATGACCTAAATGTTCAACCAATGACACAAAATCACTCATTGGATGCACAAGATTGTTTAAAAACCCTAAGTGGATTAGAATAAGCCTAGGGAGGACGAAAATGACCTAAGTGTTCAACCAATGACACCAAATCACTCATTGGATGCAAAGGATTTGTTAAAAACCCTAATTGGATTAGAATAAGCCTCGGGAGGATGAAAATGACCTAAATGTTGAACGTATGACACAAAATCACTTATTGGATCCACAAGATTGGTTAAAAACCCTAATTGGATTAGAATAAGACTAAGGAGGACGAAAATGACCTAAATGTTCAACAAATGACAAAAAATCACTTATTGTATGCACAAGATTGTTTAAAAACCCTAAGTGGATTAGAATAAGGCTACGGAGGACGAAAATGCCCTACATGTTCATCCAATGACACAAACGCACTTATTGGATGCACAAGATTGGTGAAAAACCCAAATTGGATTAGAAGAAGCCTAGGGAAGACATAAATGAACTAATCGTTCAACCAATGACACAAACGCACTTATTGGATGCACAACATTGGTTAAAAACCCTAATTGGATTAGAATAAACCAAGGGAGGACGAAAATGACCTAAATGTTTAACCAATGACACAAACGCACTTATTGAATGCACAAGATTGGTTAAAAACCTTAATTGGATTAGAATAAGCCTAGGGAGGACGAAAATGACCTTAATGTTAAACCAATGACACAAATGCACTTATTTGATGCACAAGATTGGTTAAAAAACTGATATTGTATTAGAATAAGTCGAAGGATAACGAAAAGGACCTAAATGTTAATTCAATGACACAAACACAATTATTGGAAGCACAAGATTGGTTAAAAACCGTAATTGGATTAGAAAAAGCCTTGGGAGGACGAAAATGACCTAAATGTTAATCCAATGAGACAAATGCACTTATCGGATGCAGAAGATTGGTGAAAAACCTTAATTGGATTAGAATAAGCCTAGGAAGGACGAAAATGACCTAAATGTTCAACGAATGACACCAAATCACTCATTGGATGCACAAGATTTGTTAAAAACCCGAATTGGATTGAAATAAGCCTAGGTAGGACAAAAATGACCTAAATGTTCAACCAATGACACAAAATCAATTATTGGATGCACAAGATTGTTTAAAAACCCTAATTGTATTACAATATGCCTGGGGAGGACGAAAATAACCTAAATGTTCAACCAATGACATAAAATTACTTATTGGATCCACAAGATTGGTTAAAAACCCTAATTGGATTAGAATAAGCCTAGGGAGGAGGAAAATGACCTTAATGTTAAACCAATGACACAAATGCTTTTATTGGATGCACAAGATTTGTTAAAAGCCCTAATTGGTTTAGAATAAGTCGAAGGATGACGAAAAATGACATAAATGTTAATTCAATGACACCAAATCACTCATTGGATGCACAAGATTGTTTAAAAACCCTAAGTGGATTACAATATGCCTAGGGAGGACGAAAATGACCTAAATGTTCAACCAATGACACAAAATTACTTATTTGATCCACAAGATTGGTTAAAAACCCATATTGGATTAGAATAAGCCTAGGGAGGAGGAAAATGACCTTAATGTTAAACCAATAACACAAATGCACTTATTGGATGCACAAGATTGGTTAAAAGCCCTAATTGGATTAGAATAAGTCGAAGGATGACGAAAATGACCTAAATGTTAATTCAATGACACCAAATCACTCCTTGGATGCACAAGATTACTTAAAAACCCTAAGTGGATTAGAATATGCCTAGGGAGGACGAAAATTACCAAAATGTTCAACCAATGACACAAAATCACTTAATGGGTGCACGACATTGGTTAAAAACCCGAAGTGGATTAGAATAAGCATGGGGAGACCAAAAATGACCTAAATGTTCAACCAATGACATAAAATCACTTATTGGAGGCACTAGATTGGTTAAAACCCCTAATTGTATTAGAATAAGCCTTGGGTGGACGAAAATGACCTAAATGTTCAACCAATGACACAAAATTACTTATTGGATGCACAAGATTGGTTAAAAACCCTAATTGGATTAGAATAAGCCTAGGGAGGACGAAAATGCCCTACATGTTAACCTAATGACACAAACGCACTTATTGAATGCACAAGATTGGTTAAAAACCCTAATTGGATTAGAATAAGCCTAAACAGGAGGAAAATGACCTTAATGTTAAACCAATGACACAAATGCACTTATTGGATGCACAAGATTGGTTAAAAAACCCTAATTGGATTAGAATAAGTCGAAGGATGACGAAAATGACCTAAATGTGAATTCAATGACAAAGACGCACTTATTGGAGGCACAAGATTGGTTAAAAACCCTAACTGGATTAGAATAAGCCTAAGGAAGACATAAATGACCTAAATGTTCAACCAATGACACAAACGCACTTATTGGATGCACAACATTGGTTAAAAACCCTAATTAGATTAGAATAAACCAAGGGAGGACGAATATGACCTATATGTTCAACCAATGACACAAACGCACTTATTGAATGCACAAGATTGGTTAAAAACCTTAATTGGATTAGAATAAGCCTAGGGAGGACGAAAATGACCTTAATGTTAAACCAATGACACAAATGCACTTATTTGATGCACAAGATTGGTTAAAAAACCCTAATTGTATTAGAATAAGTCGAAGGACAATGAAAAGAACCTAAATGTTAATTCAATGACACAAACACACTTATTCGAAGCACAAGATAGATTAAAAACCCTAATTGGATTAGAAAAAGCCTAGGGAGGACGAAGATGACCTAAATGTTAATCCAATGACACAAACACACTTATTGATGCACAAGATTGGTGAAAAACCTTAATTGGATTAGAATAAGCCTAGGTAGGAAGAAAATGACCTAAATGTTCAACGAATGATACCAAATCACTCATTGGATGCACAAGATTGGTTAAAAACCCGAATTGGATTAGAATAAGCCTAGGGAGGACAAAAATGACCTAATTGTTCAACCAATTGCACAAAATCAATTATTGGATGCACAAGATTGTTTAAAAACCCAAAGTGGATTAGAATAAGCCTAGGGAGGACGAAAATGACCTAAATGTTCAACCAATGACACAAAATCACTCATTGGATGCACAAGATTGTTTAAAAACCCTAAGTGGATTAGAATAAGCCTAGGGAGGACGAAAATGACCTAAGTGTTCAACCAATGACACCAAATCACTCATTGGATGCAAAGGATTTGTTAAAAACCCTAATTGGATTAGAATAAGCCTCGGGAGGATGAAAATGACCTAAATGTTGAACGTATGACACAAAATCACTTATTGGATCCACAAGATTGGTTAAAAACCCTAATTGGATTAGAATAAGACTAAGGAGGACGAAAATGACCTAAATGTTCAACAAATGACAAAAAATCACTTATTGTATGCACAAGATTGTTTAAAAACCCTAAGTGGATTAGAATAAGGCTACGGAGGATGAAAATGCCCTACATGTTCATCCAATGACACAAACGCACTTATTGGATGCACAAGATTGGTGAAAAACCCAAATTGGATTAGAAGAAGCCTAAGGAAGACATAAATGACATAAATGTTCAACCAATGACACAAACGCACTTATAAGATGCACAACATTGTTTAAAAACCCTAATTGGATAAGAATAAACCAAGGGAGATCGAAAATGACCTAAATATTCAACCAATGACACAAACGCACATATTGAATGCACAAAATTGGTTAAAAAACTTAATTGGATTAGAATAAGCCTAGGGAGGACGTAAATGACCTTAATGTTAAACCAATCACTTAATTTCACTTATTTCATTCACAAGATTGGTTAAAAAACCCTAATTGGATTAGAATAAGTCGAAGGATAACGAAAAGGACCTAAATGTTAATTCAATAACACAAACGCACTTATTGGAAGCACAAGATTGGTTAAAAACCCTTTTTGGATTAGAATAAGCCTAGGGAGGATGAAAATGAACTAAATCTTAATCCAGTGAACTAAATCTTATTGGATGCACAAGATTGGTGGAAAACTTGAATTGGATTACAATAAGCTTAGGGAGGACGAAAATGACCTGAATGTTCAACGAATGACACCAAATCACTCATTTGATGCACAAGATTGAATTGGATTAGAATAAGACTAGGGAGGATAAAAGTGACCTAAATGTTCCACCAATGACACAAAATCAATTATTGGATACACAAGATTGTTTAAAAACCCTAAGTGGATTAGAATATGCCTAGGGAGGACGAAAATGACCTAAATGTTCAACCAATGACACAGAATCACTAATTGGATGCAAAAGATTGGTTAAAAACCCTAATTGGATTAGAATAAGCCTAGGGATGACGAAAATGCCCTACATCTTCACCTAATGACACAAACGCACTTATTGAATGCACAAGATTGGTTAAAAACCCTAATTGGATTAGAATAAGCCTAAGCAGGAGGAAAATGACCTTCATGTTAAACCAATGACACAAATGCACTTATTGGATGCACAAGATTGGTTAAAAAACCCTAATTGGATTAGAATAAGCCTAGGGAGGAGGAAAATGACCTTAATGATAAACCAATGACACAAATGCACTTATTGGATGCACCAGATTGGTTAAAAAACCCTTATTGGATTAGAATTAGTCGAAGGATGACGAAAAATGACCTAAATGTGAATTCAATGACACAGACGCAATTATTGGAAGCAAAAGATTGGTTAAAAACCCTAATTGGATTAGAATAAGCTTAGGGAGGACGAAAATGACCTAAATGATAATCCAATGACACAAACGCACTTATTGGATGCACAAGATTGGTGAAAAACCCTAATTGGATTAGAATAAGCCTAGGGAAGACATAAATGACCTAAATGTTCAACCAATGACACAAACGCACTTATTGGATGCACAACATTGGTTAAAAACCCTAATTGGATTAGAATAAACCAAGGGAGGACGAAAATGACCTAAATGTTCAACCAATGACACAAACGCACTTATTGAATGCACAAGATTGGTTAAAAACCCTAATTGGATTAGAATAAGCCTAGGCAGGAGGAAAATGACCTTAATGTTAAACCAATGACACAAATGCACTTATTGGATGCACAAGATTGGTTAAAAAACCCTAATTGTATTAGAATAAGTTGAAGGATGACAAAAATGACCTAAATGTGAATTCAATGACAAAGACGCACTTATTTAAGGCACAAGATTGGTTAAAAAGCCTAATTGGATTAGAATAGGCTTTGGGAGGACGAAAATGACCTAAATGTTAATCCAATGACAGAAACGCACTTATTGAATGCACAAGATTGGTTAAAAACCTTAATTGGATTAGAATAAGCCTAGGGAGGACGAAAATGACCTTAATGTTAAACCAATGACACAAATGCACTTATTTGATGCACAAGATTGGTTAAAAAACCCTAATTGTATTAGAATAAGTCGAAGGATAATGAAGAGGACCTAAATGTTAATTCAAGGACACAAACGCACTTATTGGAAGCACAAGATTAATTAAAAACCCTAATTGGATTAGAAAAAGCCTAGGGAGGACGAAAATGACCTAAATGTTAATTTAATAACACAAACGCACTAATTGGATGCACAAGATTGGTGAAAAGCCTTAATTGGATTAGAATAAGCCTAGGGAGGAAGAAAATGACCTAAATGTTTAATTAATGACACCAAATCACTCATTGGATGCACAAGATTGGTTATAAACCCGAATTGGATTAGAATAAGCCTAGGGAGGACAAAAATGACCTAAATGTTCAACCAATGACACAAAATCACTCATTGGATGCACAAGATTGTTTAAAAACCCTAAATGATTAATATAAGCCTAAGGAGGACGAAAATGACCTAAATGTTCAACCAATGACACCAAATCACTCATTGGGTGCACAAGATTGGTTAAAAACCCTAATTGGATTAGAATAAGCCTTGGTAGGATGAAAATGACCTAAATGTTGAACCAATGCCACAAAATCACTTATTGGATGCACAAGATTGGTTAAAAACCCTAATTGGATTAGAATATGCCTAGGGAGCACGAAAATGACCTAAATGTTCAACCAATAACACAAAATCACTTATTGGATGCACGACATTGGTTAAAAACCCTAAGTGGATTAGAATAAGCATCGGGAGACCAAAAATGACCTAAATGTTCAACCAATGACACAAAATCACTTATTGGATGCACAAGATTGGTTAAAAACCCTAATTGTATTAGAATAAGCCTTGGGTGGACGAAAATGACCTAAATGTTCAACAGATGACACAAAATTACTTATTGGATGCACAAGATTGTTTAAAAACCCTAATTGGATTAGAATAAGCCTAGGGAGGACGAAAATGCCCTACATGTTCACCTAATGACACAAACGCACTTATTGAATGCACAAGATTGGTTAAAAACCCTAATTGGATTAGAATAAGTCGAAGGATGACGAAAATGACCTAAATGTGAATTCATTGACAAAGACGCACTTATTGGAGGCACAAGATTGGTTAAAAAGCCTAATTGGATTAGAATAAGCTTATGGAGGACGAAAATGACCTAAATGTTAATCCAATGACACAAACGCACTTATTGGATGCACAAGATTGGTGAAAAACCCTAATTGGATTAGAATAAGCCTACGGAAAACATAAATGACCTAAATGTTCAACCAATGACGCAAACGCACTTATTGGATTCACACCATTGGTTAAAAACCCTAATTGGATTAGAATAAACCTAGGGAGGACAAAAATGACCTAAATGTTCAACCAATGACACAAAATAAATTATTGGAAGCACAAGATTGTTTAAAAACCCTAAGTGGATTAGAATAAGCCTAGGGAGGACGAAGATGACCTAAATGTTCATCCAATGACACAAAATTACTTATTGGATCCACAAGATTGGTTAAAAACCCTAATTGGATTAGAATAAGCCTAGGGAGACCGAAAATGACCTTAATGTTCAACCAATGACACAAAATCACTTATTGGATGCACAAGATTGGTTAAAAACCCTAATTGTAGTAGAATAAGTTGAAGGATGACGAAAATGACTTAAATGTGAATTCAATGACAAAGACGCACTTATTTGAGGCACAAGATTGGTTAAAAAGCCTAATTGGATTAGAATAGGCTTTGGGAGGACGAAAATGACCTAAATGTTAATCCAATGACAGAAACGCACTTATTGAATGCACAAGATTGGTTAAAAACCTTAATTGGATTAGAATAAGCCTAGGGAGGACGAAAATGACCTTAATGTTAAACCAATGACACAAATGCACTTATTTGATGCACCAGATTGGTTAAAAAACCCTAATTGTATTAGAATAAGTCGAAGGATAATGAAGAGGACCTAAATGTTAATTCAAGGACACAAACGCACTTATTGGAAGCACAAGATTAATTAAAAACCCTAATTGGATTAGAAAAAGCCTAAGGAGGACGAAAATGACCTAAATGTTAATTTAATAACACAAACGCACTTATTGGATGCACAAGATTGGTGAAAAACCCTAATTGGATTAGAATAAGCCTAGGGAAGACATAAATGACCTAAATGTTAATTCAATGACACCAAATCACTCATTGGATGCACAAGATTGTTTAAAAACCATAAGTTTATTAGAATATGCCTAGGGAGGACGAAAAATGACCTAAATGTTCAACCAATGACACAAAATTACTTATTGGATCCACAAGATTAGTTAAAAGCCCTAATTGGATTAGAATAAGTCGAAGTTTGACGAAAACGACCTAAATGTTCAACAAATGACAAAAAATTACTTATTGGATGCACAACATTGGTTAAATACCCTAATTGGATTAGAATAAACCTAGGGAGGACGAAAATGACCTAAATGTTCAACCAATGACACAAACGCACTTATTGAATGCACAAGATTGGTTAAAAACCTTAATTGGATTAGAATAAGCCTAGGGAGGACGAAAATGACCTTAATGTTAAACCAATGACACAAATGCACTTATTTGATGCACAAGATTGGTTAAAAAACCCTAATTATATTAGAATAAGTCAAAGGATAACGAAAAGGACCTAATTGTTAATTCAATGACACAAACGCACTTATTGGAAGCACAAGATTGGTTAAAAACCCTAATTGGATTAGAAAAAGCCTAGGGAAGACAAAGATGACCTAAATGTTAATCCAATGACACAAATGCAGTTATTGGATGCACAAGATTGGTGAAAAACCTTAATTGGATTAGAATAAGCCTAGGGAGGACGAAAATGAACTAAATGTTCAACGAATGACACCAAATCACTCATTGGATGCACAAGATTGGTTAAAAACCCGAATTGGATTAGAATAAGCCTAGGGAGGACAAAAATGACCTAAATGTTCAACCAATGACACAAAATTACTTATTGGATCCACAAGATTGGTTAAAAACTCTAATTGGATTAGAATAAGCCTAGGGAGACCGAAAATGACCTAAATGTTCAACCAATGACACAAAATAACTTATTGGATACACAAGATTGGTTAAAAACCCTAATTGGATTAGAATAAGCCTTGGAAGGACGAAAATGACCTAAATGTTCAACGAATGACACCAAATCACTCATTGGATGCACAAGATTGGTTAAAAACCCTAATTGGATTCGAATAAGACTAGGGAGGACGAAAATTACCTAAATGTTCAACCAATTACACAAAATCACTCATTGGATGCACAAGATTGTTTAAAAATCGTAAGTGGATTAGAATAAGCCTAGGGAGGACGAAAATGACCTAAATGTTCAACCAATGACACCAAATCACTCATTGGATGCACAAGATTTGTTAAAAACCCTAATTGGATTAGAATAAGCCTTGGGAGGATGAAAATGACCTAAATGTTGAACCAATGACACAAAATATCTTATTGGATGCACTAGATTGGTTAAAAACCCTAATTGCAGTAGAATAAGACTTAGGAGGACGAAAATGACCTAAATGTTCAACAAATGACAAAAAATCACTTATTGGATGCACAACATTGGTTAAAAACCCTAATTGGATTAGAATAAACCGAGGGAGGACGAAAATGACCTAAATGTTCAACCAATGACACAAACGCACTTATTGAATGCACAAGATTGGTTAAAAACCCTAATTGGATTAGAATAAGCCTAGGGAGGACGAAAATGAACAAGATGTTAATCCAATGACATAAACGCATTTATTGGGTTCACAGGATTGGTGGAAAAACCTGAATTGGATTACAATAAGCCAAGGGAGGACGAAAATGACCTAAATGTTCAACGAATGACACCAAATCACTCATTTGATGCACAAGATTGGTTAAAAACCCGAATTGGATTACAATAAGCCTAGGGAGGACAAAAGTGACCTAAATGTTCAACCAATGACACAAAATCAATTATTGGATACACAAGATTGTCTAAAAACCCTATGTGGATTAGAATATGCCTAGGGAGGACGAAAATGACCTAAATGTTCAACCAATGACACAAAATCACTTATTGGATGCACAAGATTGGTTAAAAACCCTAAGTGGATTAGAATTAGCATGGGGAGACCAAAAATGACCTAAATGTTCAACCAATGACACAAAATCACTTATTGGATGCACAAGATTGGTTAAAAACCCTAATTGTATTAGAATAAGCCTTGGGTGGACGAAAATGACCTAAATGTTCAACCAATGACACAAAATCACTTATTGGATGCACAAGATTGGTTAAAAACCCTAATTGGATTCGAATTAGAATAGGGAGGACTTAAATTACCTAAATGTTCAACCAATTACACAAAATCACTCATTGGATGCACAAGATTGTTTAAAATCCTAAGTGGATTAGAATAAGCCTAGGGAGGACGAAAATGACCTAAATGTTCAACCAATGACACCAAATCACTCATTGGATGCACAAGATTTGTTAAAAACCCTAATTGGATTCGAATAAGCCTTGGGAGGACGAAAATGACCTAAATGTTGAACCAATGACACCAAATCACTCATTGGATGCACAAGATTTGTTAAAAACCCTAATTGGATTAGAATAAGCCTTGGGAGGATGAAAATGACCTAAATGTTGAACCAATGACACAAAATCACTTATTGGATGCACAAGATTGGTAAAAAACCCTAAGTGGATTAGAATAAGACTTAGGAGGACGAAAATGACCTAAATGTTCAACAAATGACAAAAAATTACTTATTGGATGCACAACATTGGTTAAATACCCTAATTGGATTAGAATAAACCTAGGGAGGACGAAAATGACCTAAATGTTCAACCAATGACACAAACGCACTTATTGAATGCACAAGATTGGTTAAAAACCCTAATTGGATTAGAATAAGCCTAGGGAGGACGAAAATGAACAAAATGTTAATCCAATGAAATAAACGCATTTATTGGATGCACAGGATTGGTGGAAAAACCTAAATTGGATTACAATAATCCTAGGGAGGACGAAAATGACCTAAATGTTCAACGAATGACACCAAATCACTCATTTGATGCACAAGATTCGTTAAAAACCCGAATTGGATTACAATAAGCCTAGGGAGGACAAAAGTGACCTAAATGTTCAACCAATGACACAAAATCAATTATTGGATACACAAGATTGTTTAAAAACCCTAAGTGGAATAGAATATGCCTAGGGAGGATGAAAATGACCTAAATGTTCAACCAATGACACAAAATCACTTATTGGATGCACAAGATTGGTTAAAAACCCTAAGTGGATTAGAATTAGCATGGGGAGACCAAAAATGACCTAAATGTTCAACCAATGACACAAAATCACTTATTGGATGCACAAGATTGGTTAAAAACCCTAATTGTATTAGAATAAGCCTTGGGTGGACGAAAATGACCTAAATGTTCAACCAATGACACAAAATCACTTATTGGATGCACAAGATTTGTTAAAAACCCTAATTGGATTCAAATTAGAATAGGGAGGACTTAAATTACCTAAATGTTCAACCAATTACACAAAATCACTCATTGGATGCACAAGATTGTTTAAAATCCTAAGTGGATTAGAATAAGCCTAGGGAGGACGAAAATGACCTAAATGTTCAACCAATGACACCAAATCACTCATTGGATGCACAAGATTTGTTAAAAACCCTAATTGGATTAGAATAAGCCTTGGGAGGACGAAAATGACCTAAATGTTGAACCAATGACACCAAATCACTCATTGGATGCACAAGATTTGTTAAAAACCCTAATTGGATTAGAATAAGCCTTGGGAGGATGAAAATGACCTAAATGTTGAACCAATGACACAAAATCACTTATTGGATGCACAAGATTGGTTAAAAACCCTAATTGGATTAGAATAAGACTTAGGAGGACGAAAATGACCTAAATGTTCAACAAATGACAAAAAATTACTTATTGGATGCACAACATTGGTTAAATACCCTAATTGGATTAGAATAAACCTAGGGAGGACGAAAATGACCTAAATGTTCAACCAATGACCCAAACGCACTTATTGAATGCACAAGATTGGTTAAAAACCCTAATTGGATTAGAATAAGCCTAGGGAGGACGAAAATGAACAAAATGTTAATCCAATGAAATAAACGCATTTATTGGATGCACAGGATTGGTGGAAAAACCTGAATTGGATTACAATAAGCCTAGGGAGGACGAAAATGACCTAAATGTTCAACGAATGACACCAAATCACTCATTTGATGCACAAGATTCGTTAAAAACCCGAATTGGATTACAATAAGCCTAGGGAGGACAAAAGTGACCTAAATGTTCAACCAATGACACAAAATCAATTATTGGATACACAAGATTTTTTAAAAACCCTAAGTTGATTAGAATATGCCTAGGGAGGATGAAAATGACCTAAATGTTCAACCAATGACACAAAATCACTTATTGGATGCACAAGATTGGTTAAAAACCCTAAGTGGATTAGAATTAGCATGGGGAGACCAAAAATGACCTAAATTTTAAACCAATGACACAAAATCACTTATTGGATGCACAAGATTGGTTAAAAACCCTAATTGTGTTAGAATAAGCCTTGGGTGGACAAAAATGACCTAAATGTTCAACCAATGACACAAAATTACTAAGTGGATGCACAAGATTGGTTAAAAACCTTAATTGGATTAGAATAAGCCTAGGGATGACGAAAACGCCCTACATGTTCACTTAATGACACAGACGCACTTATTGAATGCACAAGATTGGTTAAAAACCCTAATTGGATTAGAATAAGCCTAGGGAGGATGAAAATGATCTTAATGTTAAACCAATGACACAAATGCACTTATTGGATGCACCAGATTGGTTAAAAACCCTAATTGGATTAGAATAAGTCGAAGGATGACGAAAATGACCTAAATGTGAATTCAATGACACAAATGCACTTATTGGAAGCACAAGATTGGTTAAAAACCCTAATTGGATTAGAATAAGCCTAGGGAGGACGAAAATGACCTAAATGATAATCCAATGACACAAACGCACTTATTAGATGCACAAGATTGGTGAAACACCTTAATCGGAATAGAATAAGCCTAGGGAGGACGAAAATGACCTAAATGTTCAACCAATGACACCAAATCACTCATTGGATGCACAAGATTTGTTAAAAACCTAAATTGGATTAGAATAACCCTTGGGAGGATAAAAATGACCTAAATGTTCAACCAATGACAAAAAATCAATTATTGGATGCACAAGATTGGTTAAAAACCCTAATTGGATTAGAATAAGACTTAGGAGGACGAAAATGACCTAAATGTTCAACAAATGAAAAAAAATTACTTATTGGATGCACAACATTGGTTAAAACCCTAATTGGATTAGAATAAACCTAGGGAGGACGAAAATGACCTAAATGTTCAACCAATGACACAAACGCACTTATTGAATGCACAAGATTGGTAAAAACCCTAATTGGATTAGAATAAGCCTAGGGAGGACGGAAATGAACAAAATGTTAATCCAATGACATAAACGCATTTATTGGATGCACAGGATTGGTGGAAAAACCTGAATTGGATTACAATAAGCCTAGGGAGGACGAAAATGACCTAAATGTTCAACGAATGACACCAAATCACTCATTTGATGCACAAGATTGGTTGAAAACCCGAATTGGATTACAATAAGCCTAGGGAGGATAAAAGTGACCTAAATGTTCAACCAATGACACAAAATCAATTATTGGATACACAAGATTGTTTAAAAACCCTAAGTGGATTAGAATATGCCTAGGGAGGACGAAAATGACCTAAATGTTCAACCAATGACACAAAATCACTTATTGGATGCACAAGAGTGGTTAAAAACCCTAATTCGATAAGAATTAGCATGGGGAGACCAAAAATGACCTAAATGTTCAACCAATGACACAAAATCACTTATTGGATGCACAAGATTGGTTAAAAACCCTAATTGGATTAGAATTAGCCTTGGGAGGACGAAAATGACCTAAATGTTCAACCAATGACACAAAATCACTTATTGGATGCACAAGATTGGTTAAAAACCCTAATTGGATTCGAATAAGACTAGGGAGGACGAAAATGACCTAAATGTTCAACCAATGACACAAAATCACTCATTGGATGCACAAGATTGTGTAAAAACCCTAAGTGGATTAGAATAAGCCTAGGGAGGACGAAAATGACCTTAATGTTCAACCAATGACACCAAATCACTCATTGGATGCACAAGATTTGTTAAAAACCCTAATTGGATTAGAATAAGCCTTGGGAGGATGAAAATGACCTAAATGTTGAACCAATGACACAAAATCACTTATTGGATGCACAAGATTGGTTAAAAACCCTAATTGGATTAGAATAAGACTTAGGAGGACGAAAATGACCTAAATGTTCAACAAATGACAAAAAATAACTTATTGGATGCACAACATTGGTTAAAAACCCTAATTGGATTAGAATAAACCTAGGGAGGACGAAAATGACCTAAATGTTCAACCAATGACACAAACGCACTTATTGAATGCACAAGATTGGTTAAAAACCCTAATTGGATTAGAATAAGCCTAGGGAGGACGAAAATGAACAAAATGTTAATCCAATGACATAAACGCATTTATTGGATGCACAGGATTGGTGGAAAAACCTGAATTGGATTACAATAAGCCTAGGGAGGACGAAAATGACCTAAATGTTCAACGAATGACACCAAATCACTCATTTGATGCACACGATTGGTTAAAAACCCGAATTGGATTACAATAAGCCTAGGGAGGACAAAAGTGACCTAAATGTTCAACCAATGACACAAAATCAATTATTGGATACACAAGATTGTTTAAAAACCCTAAGTGGATTAGAATATGCCTAGGGAGGACGAAAATGACCTAAATGTTCAACCAATGACACAAAATCACTTATTGGATGCACAAGATTGGTTAAAAACCCTAAGTGGATTAGAATTAGCATGGGGAGACCAAAAATGACCTAAATGTTCAACCAATGACACAAAATCACTTATTAGATGCACAAGATTGGTTAAAAACCCTAATTGTGTTAGAATAAGCCTTGGGTGGACAAAAATGACCTAAATGTTCAACCAATGACAAAAAATTTCTTATTGGATGCACAACATTGGTTAAATACCCTAATTGGATTAGAATAAACCTAGGGAGGACGAAAATGACCTAAATGTTCAACCAATGACACAAACGCACTTATTGAATGCACAAGATTGGTTAAAAACCCTAATTGGATTAGAATAAGCCTAGGGAGGACGGAAATGAACAAAATGTTAATCCAATGACATAAACGCATTTATTGGATGCACAGGATTGGTGGAAAAACCTGAATTGGATTACAATAAGCCTAGGGAGGACGAAAATGACCTAAATGTTCAACGAATGACACCAAATCACTCATTTGATGCACAAGATTGGTTGAAAACCCGAATTGGATTACAATAAGCCTAGGGAGGATAAAAGTGACCTAAATGTTCAACCAATGACACAAAATCAATTATTGGATACACAAGATTGTTTAAAAACCCTAAGTGGATTAGAATATGCCTAGGGAGGACGAAAATGACCTAAATGTTCAACCAATGACACAAAATCACTTATTGGATGCACAAGATTGGTTAAAAACCCTAAGTGGATTAGAATTAGCATGGGGAGACCAAAAATGACCTAAATGTTCAACCAATGACACAAAATCACTTATTAGATGCACAAGATTGGTTAAAAACCCTAATTGTGTTAGAATAAGCCTTGGGTGGACAAAAATGACCTAAATGTTCAACCAATGACACAAAATTACTAACTGGATGCACAAGATTGGTTAAAAACCCTAATTGGATTAGAATAACCCTAGGGATGACGAAAACGCCCTACATGTTCACTTAATGACACAGACGCACTTATTGAATGCACAAGATTGGTTAAAAACCCTAATTGGATTAGAATAAGCCTAGGGAGGATGAAAATGACCTTAATGTTAAACCAATGACACATGCACTTATTGGATGCACCAGATTGGTTAAAAACCCTAATTGGATTAGAATAAGTCGAAGGATGACGAAAATGACCTAAATGTGAATTCAATGACATAGACGCACTTATTGGAAGCACAAGATTGGTTAAAAACCCTAATTGGATTAGAATAAGCTTAGGGAGGACGAAAATGACCTAAATGATAATCCAATTACACAAACGCACTTATTAGATGCACAAGATTGGTGAAAAACCCTAATTGGATTAGAATAAGCCTAGGAAAGACATAAATGACCTAAATGTTAATTCAATGACACCAAATCACTCATTGGATTGGCAAGATTGTTTAAAAACCCTAAGTTTATTAGAATATGCCTAGGGAGGACGAAAATGACCTAAATGTTCAACCAATGACACAAAATTACTTATTGGATCCACAAGATTAGTTAAAAGCCCTAATTGGATTAGAATAAGTCGAAGTTTGACGAAAATGACCTAAATGTCAATTCAATGACACAAACGCACTTATTGAATGCACAAGATTGGTTACAAACCTTAATTGGATTAGAATAAGCCTAGGGAGGACGAAAATGACCTTAATGTTAAACCAATGACACAAATGCACTTATTTGATGTACAAGATTGGTTAAAAAACCCTAATTGTATTAGAATAAGTTGAAGGATAACGAGAAGGACCTAAATGTTAATTCAATGACACACACGCAATTATTGGAAGGACAAGATTGGTGAAACACCTTAATTGGAATAGAATAAGCCTAAGGAGGACGAAAATGACCTAAATGTTCAACCAATGACACCAAATCACTCATTGGATGCACAAGATTTGTTAAAAACCTAAATTGGATTAGAATAAGCCTTGGGAGGACAAAAATGACCTAAATGTTCAAACAATGACACAAAATCAATTATTGGATGCACAAGATTGGTTAAAAACCCTAATTTGATTAGAATAAGACTTAGGAGGACGAAAATGACCTAAATGTTCAACAAATGACAAAAAATTACTTATTGGATGCACAACATTGGTTAAAAACCCTAATTGGATTAGAATAAACCTAGGGAGGACGAAAATGACCTAAATGTTCAACCAATGACACAAACGCACTTATTGAATGCACAAGATTGGTTAAAAACCCTAACTGGATTAGAATAAGCCTAGGGAGGACGAAAGCGAACAAAATGTTAATCCAATGACATAAATGCATTTATTGGATGCACAGGATTGGTGGAAAAACCTGAATTGGATTACAATAAGCCTAGGGAGGACGAAAATGACCTAAATGTTCAACGAATGACACCAAATCACTCATTTGATGCACAAGATTGGTTAAAAACCCGAATTGGATTACAATAAGCCTATGGAGGACAAAAGTGACCTAAATGTTCAACCAATGACACAAAATCAATTATTGGATACACAAGATTGTTTAAAAACCCTAAGTGGATTAGAATATGCCTAGGGAGGACGAAAATGACCTAAATATTCAACCAATGACACAAAATCACTTATTGGATGCACAAAAGTGGTTAAAAACCCTAAGTGGATAAGAATTAGCATGGGGAGACCTAAAATGACCTAAATGTTGAACCAATGACACAAAATCACTTATTGGATGCACAAGATTGGTTAAAAACCCTAATTGTATTAGAATAAGCCTTGGGTGGACGAAAATGACCTAAATGTTCAACCAATGACACAAAATTACTAATTTGCTGCACAAGATTGGTTAAAAAAACCTAATTGGATTAGAATAAGCCTAGGGATGACGAAAACGCCCTACATGTTCACTTAATGACACAGACGCACTTATTGAATGCACAAGATTGGTTAAAAACCCTAATTGGATTAGAATAAGCCTAGGGAGGATGAAAATGACCTAAATGTTCAACCAATGACACAAAATCACTTATTGGATGCACAACATTGGTTAAAAACCCTAATTGGATTAGAATAAACCTAGGGAGGACGAAAATGACCTAAATGTTCAACCAATGACACAAACGCACTTATTGAATGCACAAGATTGGTTAAAAACCCTAATTGGATTAGAATAAGCCTAGGGAGGACGAAAATGAACAAAATGTTAATCCAATGACATAAACACATTTATTGGATGCACAGGATTGGTGGAAAAACCTGAATTAGATTACAATAAGCCTAGGGAGGACGAAAATGACCTAAATGTTCAACGAATGACACCAAATCACTCATTTGATGCACAAGATTGGTTAAAAACCCGAATTGGATTACAATAAGCCTAGGGAGGACAAAATTGACCTAAATGTTCAACCAATGACACAAAATCAATTATTGGATACACAAGATTGTTTAAGAACCCTAAGTGGATTAGAATATGCCTAGGGAGGACGAAAATGACCTAAATGTTCAACCAATGACACAAAATCACTTATTGGATGCACAAGAGTGGTTAAAAACCCTAAGTGGATAAGAACTAGCATGGGGAGACCAAAAATGACCTAAATGTTCAACCAATGACACAAAATCACTTATTGGATGCACAAGATTGGTTAAAAACCCTAATTGTATTAGAATAAGCATTGGGTGGACGAAAATGACCTAAATGTTCAACCAATGACACAAAATTACTAATTTGCTGCACAAGATTGGTTAAAAAAACCTAATTGGATTAGAATAAGCCTAGGGATGACGAAAACGCCCTACATGTTCACTTAATGACACAGACGCACTTATTGAATGCACAAGATTGGTTAAAAACCCTAATTGGATTAGAATAAGCCTAGGGAGGATGAAAATGACCTTAATGTTAAACCAATGACACAAATGCACTTATTGGATGCACGAGATTGGTTAAAAACCCTAATTGGATTTGAATAAGTCAAAGGATGACGGAAATGACCTAAATGTGAATTCAATGACACAAACGCAATTATTGGAAGCACAAGATTTGTTAAAAACCCTAATTGGATTAGAATAAGCTTAGGGAGGACGAAAATGACCTAAATGATAATCCAATGACACAAACGCACTTATTAGATGCACAAGATTGGTGAAAAACCCTAATTGGATTAGAATAAGCCTAGGGAAGACATAAATGACCGAAATGTTAATTCAATGACACCAAATCACTCATTGGATGCACAAGATTGTTTAAAAACCCTAAGTTTATTAGAATATTCCTAGGGAGGACGAAAATGACCTAAATGTTCAACCAATGACACAAAATTACTTATTGGATCCACAAGATTAGTTAAAAGCCCTAATTGGATTAGAATCAGTCGAAGTTTGACGAAAATGACCTAAATGTCAATTCAATGACACAATCGCACTTATTGAATGCACAAGATTGGTTAAAAACCTTAATTGGATTAGAATAAGCCTAGGGAGGACGAAAATGACCTTAATGTTAAACCAATTACACAAATGCACTTATTTGATGCACAAGATTGGTTAAAAAACCCTAATTATATTAGAATAAGTCAAAGGATAACGAAAAGGACCTAATTGTTAATTCAATGACACAAACGCACTTATTGGAAGCACTAGATTGGTTAAAAACCCTAATTGGATTAGAAAAAGCCTAGGGTGGACGAAGATGACCTAAATGTTAATCCAATGACACAAATACACTTATTGGATGCACAAGATTGAAGAAAAACATTAATTGGATTAGAATAAGCCTAGGGAGGACGAAAATGACCTAAATGTTCAACGAATGACACCAAATCACTCATTGGATGCACAAGATTGGTTAAAAACCCGAATTGGGTTAGAATAAGCCTAGGGAGGACAAAAATGACCTAAATGTTCAACCAATGACACAAAATTACTTATTGGATCCACAAGATTGGTTAAAAACCCTAATTGGATTAGAATAAGCCTAGGGAGACCGAAAATGACCTAAATGTTCAACCAATGATACAAAATCACTTATTGGATGCACAAGATTGGTTAAAAACCCTAATTGAATTAGAATAAGCCTTGGAAGGACAAAAATGACCTAAATGTTCAACCAATGACACAAAATCACTTATTGGATGCACAAGATTGGTTAAAAACCCTAATTGGATTCGAATAAGACTAGGGAGGACGAAAATGACCTAAATGTTCAACCAATGACACAAAATTACTCATTGGATGCACAAGATTGTTTAAAAACCCTAAGTGGATTAGAATAAGCCTAGGGAGGACGAAAATGACCTAAATGTTCAACCAATGACACCAAATCACTCATTGGATGCACAAGATTTGTTAAAAACCCTAATTGGATTAGAATAAGCCTTGGGAGGATGAAAATGACCTAAATGTTGAACCAATGACACAAAATCACTTATTGGATGCACAAGATTGGTTAAAAACCCTAATTGGATTAGAATAAGACTTAGGAGGACGAAAATGACCTAAATGTTCAACAAATGACAAAAAATCACATATTGGATGCACAACATTGGTTAAAAACCCTAATTGGATTAGAATAAACCTAGGGAGGACGAAAATGACCTAAATGTTCAACCAATGACACAAACGCACTTATTGAATGCACAAGATTGGTTAAAAACCCTAATTGGATTAGAATAAGTCTAGGGAGGACGAAAATGAACAAAATGTTAATCCAATGACATAAGCGCATTTATTGGATGCACAGGATTGGTGGAAAAACCTGAATTGGATTACAATAAGCCTAGGGAGGACGAAAATGACCTAAATGTTCAACGAATGACACCAAATCTCTCATTTGATGCACAAGATTGGTTAAAAACCCGAATTGGATTACAATAAGCCTAGGGAGGACAAAAGTGACCTAAATGTTCAACCAATGACACAAAATCAATTATTGGATACACAAGATTGTCTAAAAACCCTATGTGGATTAGAATATGCCTAGGGAGGACGAAAATGACCTAAATGTTCAACCAATGACACAAAATCACTTATTGGATGCACAAGATTGGTTAAAAACCCTAATTGTATATAGGATAAGCCTTGGGTTGACGAAAACGACCTAAATGTTCAACCAATGACACAAAATTACTAATTGGATGCACAAGATTGGTTAAAAACCCTAATTGGATTAGAATAAGCCTTGGAAGGACGAAAATGACCTAAATGTTCAACCAATAACACAAAATCACTTATTGGATGCACAAGATTGGTTAAAAACCCTAATTGGATTCGAATAAGACTTAGGAGGACGAAAATGACCTAAATGTTCAAAAAATGACAAAAAATTACTTATTGGATGCACAACATTGGTTAAAAACCCTAATTGGATTAGAATAAACCTAGGGAGGACGAAAATGACCTAAATGTTCAACCAATGACACAAACGCACTTATTGAATGCACAAGATTGGTTAAAAACCCTAATTGGATTAGAATAAGCCTATGGAGGACGAAAATGAACAAAATGTTAATCCAATGACATAAACGCATTTATTGGATGCACAGGATTGGTGGAAAAACCTGAATTGGATTACAATAAGCCTAGGGAGGACGAAAATGACCTAAATGTTCAACGAATGACACCAAATCACTCATTTGATGCACAAGATGTGTTAAAAACACGAATTGGATTACAATAAGCCTAGAGATGACAAAATTGACCTAAATGTTCAACCAATGACACAAAATCAATTATTGGATACACAAGATTGTTTAAAAACCCTAAGTGGATTAGAATATGCCTAGGGAGGACGAAAATGAACTAAATGTTCAACCAATGACACAAAATCACTTATTGGATGCACAAGAGTGGTTAAAAACCCTATGTGGATTAGAACTAGCATGGGGAGACCAAAAATGACCTAAATGTTCAACCAATGACACAAAATCACTTATTGGATGCACAAGATTGGTTAAAAACCCTAATTGTATTAGAATAAGCCTTGGGTGGACGAAAATAACCTAAATGTTCAACCAATGACACAAAATTACTAATTGGATGCACAAGATTGGTTAAAAACCCTAATTGGATTAGAATAAGCATAGGGATGACGAAAACGCCCTACATGTTCACTTAATGACACAGACACACTTATCGAATGCACAAGATTGGTTAAAAACCCTAATTGGATTAGAATAAGCCTAGGGAGGATGAAAATGACCTTAATGTTAAACCAATGACACAAATGCACTTATTGGATGCACCAGATTGGTTAAAAACCCTAATTGGATTAGAATAAGTCGAAGGATGACGAAAATGACCTAAATGTGAATTCAATGACACAAACGCACTTATTGGAAGCACAAGATTGGTTAAAAACCCTAATTGGATTAGAATAAGCTTAGGGAGGACGAAAATGACCTAAATGATAATCCAATGACACAAACGCACTTATTAGATGCACAAGATTGGTGAAAAACCCTAATTGGATTAGAATAAGCCTAGGAAAGACATAAATGACCTAAATGTTAATTCAATGACACCAAATCACTCATTGGATGCACAAGATTGTTTAAAAACCCTAAGTTTATTAGAATATGCCTAGGGAGGACGAAAATGACCTAAATGTTCAACCAATGACACAAAATTACTTATTGGATCCACAAGATTAGTTAAAAGCCCTAATTGGATTAGAATCAGTCGAAGTTTGACGAAAATGACCTAAATGTCAATTCAATGACACAAACGCACTTATTGAATGCACAAGATTGGTTAAAAACCTTAATTGGATTAGAATAAGCCTAGGGAGGACGAAAATGACCTTAATGTTAAACAAATGACACAAATGCATTTATTTGATGCACAAGATTGGTTAAAAAACACTAATTATATTAGAATAAGTCAAAGGATAACGAAAAGGACCTAATTGTTAATTCAATGACACAAACGCACTTATTGGAAGCACAAGATTGGTTAAAAACCCTAATTGGATTAGAAAAAGCCTAGGGAGGACGAAAATGACCTTAATGTTAATCCAATGAGACAAATGCACTTATCGGATGCACAAGATTGGTGAAAAACCATATTTGGATTAGAATAAGCCTAGGGAGGACGAAAATGACCTAAAAGTTCAACGAATGACACCAAATCACTCATTGGATGCACAAGATTGGTTAAAAACCCGAATTGGATTAGAATAAGCCTAGGGAGGACAAAAATGACCTAAATGTTCAACCAATGACACAAAATTACTTATTGGATCCACAAGATTGATTAAAAACCCTAATTGGATTAGAATAAGCCTAGGGAGAACGAAAATGACCTAAATGTTCAACCAATGACACAAAATCACTTATTGGATGCACAAGATTGTTTAAAAACCCTAATTGGATTAGAATAAGCCTTGGAAGGACGAAAATGACCTAAATGTTCAACCAATGACACAAAATCACTTATTGGATGCACAAGATTGGTTAAAAACCCTAATTTGATTCGAATAAGACTAGGGAGGACGAAAATGACCTAAATGTTCAACCAATGACACAAAATCACTCATTGGATGCACAAGATTGTTTAAAAACCCTAAGTGAATTAGAATAAGCCTAGGGAGGACGAAAATGACCTAAATGTTCAACCAATGACACCAAATCACTCATTGGATGCACAAGATTTGTTAAAAACCCTAATTGGATTAGAATAAGCCTTGGGAGGATGAAAATGACCTAAATGTTGAACCAATGACACAAAATCACTTATTGGATGCACAAGATTGGTTAAAAACCCTAATTGGATTAGAGTAAGACTTAGGAGGACGAAAATGACCTAAATGTTCAACAAATGACAAAAAATTACTTATTGGATGCACAATATTGGTTAAAAACCCTAATTGGATTAGAATAAACCTAGGGAGGACGAAAATGACCTAAATGCTCAACCAATGACACAAACGCACTTATTGAATGCACAAGATTGGTTAAAAACCCTAATTGGATTAGAATAAGCCTAGGGAGGACGAAAATGAACAAAATGTTAATCCAATGACATAAACACATTTATTGGATGCACAGGATTGGTGGAAAAACCTGAATTGGATTACAATAAGCCTAGGGGGGACGAAAATGACCTTAATGTTCAACGAATGACACCAAATCACTCATTTGATGCACAAGATTGGTTAAAAACCCGAATTGGATTACAATAAGCCTAGGGAAGACAAAAGTGACCTAAATGTTCAACCAATGACACAAAATCAATTATTGGATACACAAGATTGTTTAAAAACCCTAAGTGGATTAGAATATGCCTAGGGAGGACGAAAATGACCTAAATATTCAACCAATGACACAAAATCACTTATTGGATGCACAAGAGTGGTTAAAAATCCTATATGGATTAGAATTAGCATAGGGAGACCAAAAATGACCTAAATGTTCAACCAATGACACAAAATCACTTATTGGATGCACAAGATTGGTTAAAAACCCTAATTGTATTAGAATAAGCCTTGGGTGGACGAAAATGACCTAAATGTTCAACCAATGACACAAAATTACTAATTGGATGCACAAGATTGGGTAAAAACCCTAATTGGATTAGAATAAGCCTAGGGATGACGAAAACGCCCTACATGTTCACTTAATGACACAAACGCACTTATTGAATGCACAAGATTGGTTAAAAACCCTAATTGGATTAGAATAAGCCTAGGGAGGATGAAAATGACCTTAATGTTAAACCAATGACACAAATGCACTTATTGGATGCACCAGATTGGTTAAAAACCCTAATTGGATTAGAATAAGTCGAAGGATGACGAAAATGACCTAAATGTGAATTCAATGACACAGACGCACTTATTGGAAGCACAAGATTGGTTAAAAACCCTAATTGGATTAGAATAAGCTTAGGGAGGACGAAAATGACCTAAATGATAATCCAATGACACAAACGCACTTATTAGATGCACAAGATTGGTGAAAAACCCTAATTGGATTAGAATAAGCCTAGGAAAGACATAAATGACCTAAATGTTAATTCAATGACACCAAATCACTTATTGGATGCACAAGATTGTTTAAAAACCCTAAGTTTATTAGAATATGCCTAGGGAGGACGAAAATGACCTAAATGTTCAACCAATGACACAAAATTACTTATTGGATCCACAACATTAGTTAAAAGCCCTAATTGGATTAGAATCAGTCGAAGTTTGACGAAAATGACCTAAATGTCAATTCAATGACACAAACGCACTTATTGAATGCACAAGATTGGTTAAAAACCTTAATTGGATTAGAATAAGCCTAGGGAGGACGAAAATGACCTTAATGTTAAACAAATGACACAAATGCACTTATTTGATGCACAAGATTGGTTAAAAAACACTAATTATATTAGAATAAGTCAAAGGATAACGAAAAGGACCTAATTGTTAATTCAATGACACAAACGCACTTATTGGAAGCACAAGATTGGTTAAAAACCCTAAATGGATTAGAAAAAGCCTAGGGAGGACGAAAATGACCTTAATGTTAATCCAATGAGACAAATGCACTTATCGGATGCACAAGATTGGTGAAAAACCTTAATTGGATTAGAATAAGCCTAGGGAGGACGAAAATGACCTAAAAGTTCAACGAATGACACCAAATCACTCATTGGATGCACAAGATTGGTTAAAAACCCGAATTGGATTAGAATAAGCCTAGGGAGGACAAAAATGACCTAAATGTTCAACCAATGACACAAAATTACTTATTGGATCCACAAGATTGATTAAAAACCCTAATTGGATTAGAATAAGCCTAGGGAGAACGAAAATGACCTAAATGTTCAACCAATGACACAAAATCAGTTATTGGATGCACAAGATTGGTTAAAAACCCTAATTGGATTAGAATAAGCCTTGGAAGGACGAAAATGACCTAAATGTTCAACCAATGACACAAAATCACTTATTGGATGCACAAGATTGGTTAAAAACCCTAATTTGATTCGAATAAGACTAGGGAGGACGAAAATGACCAAAATGGTCAACCAATGACACAAAATCACTCATTGGATGCACAAGATTGTTTAAAAACCCTAAGTGAATTAGAATAAGCCTAGGGAGGACGAAAATGACCTAAATGTTCAACCAATGACACCAAATCACTCATTGGATGCACAAGATTTGTTAAAAACCCTAATTGGATTAGAATAAGCCTTGGGAGGATGAAAATGACCTAAATGTTGAACCAATGACACAAAATCACTTATTGGATGCACAAGATTGGTTAAAAACCCTAATTGGATTAGAATAAGACTTAGGAGGACGAAAATGACCTAAATGTTCAACAAATGACAAAAAATTACTTATTGGATGCACAATATTGGTTAAAAACCCTAATTGGATTAGAATAAACCTAGGGAGGACGAAAATGACCTAAATGTTCAACCAATGACACAAACGCACTTATTGAATGCACAAGATTGGTTAAAAACCCTAATTGGATTAGAATAAGCCTAGGGAGGACGAAAATGAACAAAATGTTAATCCAATGACATCAACGCATTTATTGGATGCACATGATTGGTGGAAAAACCTGAATTGGATTACAATTAGCCTAGGGGGGACGAAAATGACCTTAATGTTCAACGAATGACACCAAATCACTCATTTGATGCACAAGATTGGTTAAAAACCCGAATTGGATTACAATAAGCCTAGGGAAGACAAAAGTGACCTAAATGTTCAACCAATGACACAAAATCAATTATTGGATACACAAGATTGTTTAAAAACCCTAAGTGGATTAGAATATGCCTAGGGAGGACGAAAATGACCTAAATATTCAACCAATGACACAAAATCACTTATTGGATGCACAAGAGTGGTTAAAAATCCTATGTGGATTAGAATTAGCATGGGGAGACCAAAAATGACCTAAATGTTCAACCAATGACACAAAATCACTTATTGGATGCACAAGATTGGTTAAAAACCCTAATTGTATTAGAATAAGCCTTGGGTGGACGAAAATGACCTAAATGTTCAACCAATGACACAAAATTACTAATTGGATGCACAAGATTGGGTAAAAACCCTAATTGGATTAGAATAAGCCTAGGGATGACGAAAACGCCCTACATGTTCACTTAATGACACAAACGCACTTATTGAATGCACAAGATTGGTTAAAAACCCTAATTGGATTAGAATAAGCCTAGGGAGGATGAAAATGACCTTAATGTTAAACCAATGACACAAATGCACTTATTGGATGCACCAGATTGGTTAAAAACCCTAATTGGATTAGAATAAGTCGAAGTTTGACGAAAATGACCTAAATGTCAATTCAATGACACAAACGCACTTATTGAATGCACAAGATTGGTTAAAAACCTTAATTGGATTAGAATAAGCCTAGGGAGGACGAAAATGACCTTAATGTTAAACAAATGACACAAATGCACTTATTTAATGCACAAGATTGGTTAAAAAACACTAATTATATTAGAATAAGTCAAAGGATAACGAAAAGGACCTAATTGTTAATTCAATGACACAAACGCACTTATTGGAAGCACAAGATTGCTTAAAAACCCTAAATGGATTAGAAAAAGCCTAGGGAGGACGAAAATGACCTTAATGTTAATCCAATGAGACAAATGCACTTATCGGATGCACAAGATTGGTGAAAAACCTTAATTGGATTAGAATAAGCCTAGGGAGGACGAAAATGACCTAAAAGTTCAACGAATGACACCAAATCACTCATTGGATGCACAAGATTGGTTAAAAACCCGAATTGGATTAGAATAAGCCTAGGGAGGACAAAAATGACCTAAATGTTCAACCAATGACACAAAATTACTTATTGGATCCACAAGATTGATTAAAAACCCTAATTGGATTAGAATAAGCCTAGGGAGAACGAAAATGACCTAAATGTTCAACCAATGACACAAAATCAGTTATTGGGTGCACAAGATTGGTTAAAAACCCTAATTGGATTAGAATAAGCCTTGGAAGGACGAAAATGACCTAAATGTTCAACCAATGACACAAAATCACTTATTGGATGCACAAGATTGGTTAAAAACCCTAATTTGATTCGAATAAGACTAGGGAGGACGAAAATGACCAAAATGGTCAACCAATGACACAAAATCACTCATTGGATGCACAAGATTGTTTAAAAACCCTAAGTGAATTAGAATAAGCCTAGGGAGGACGAAAATGACCTAAATGTTCAACCAATGACACCAAATCACTCATTGGATGCACAAGATTTGTTAAAAACCCTAATTGGATTAGAATAAGCCTTGGGAGGATGAAAATGACCTAAATGTTGAACCAATGACACAAAATCACTTATTGGATGCACAAGATTGGTTAAAAACCCTAATTGGATTAGAATAAGACTTAGGAGGACGAAAATGACCTAAATGTTCAACAAATGACAAAAAATTACTTATTGGATGCACAATATTGG
Source organism: Cicer chorassanicum (assembly GCA_037974735.1). Taxonomy (NCBI): domain Eukaryota; kingdom Viridiplantae; phylum Streptophyta; class Magnoliopsida; order Fabales; family Fabaceae; genus Cicer; species Cicer chorassanicum. Next base: position 37,131,281 of record JBBPBP010000004.1, on the reverse strand, counting down.
TTAAAAACCCTAATTGGATTAGAATAAACCTAGGGAGGACGAAAATGACCTAAATGTTCAACCAATGACACAAACGCACTTATTGAATGCACAAGATTGGTTAAAAACTCTAATTGGATTAGAATAAGCCTAGGGAGGACGAAAATGAACAAAATGTTAATCCAATGACATCAACGCATTTATTGGATGCACATGATTGGTGGAAAAACCTGAATTGGATTACAATAAGCCTAGGGGGGACGAAAATGACCTTAATGTTCAACGAATGACACCAAATCGCTCATTTGATGCACAAGATTGGTTAAAAACCCGAATTGGATTACAATAAGCCTAGGGAAGACAAAAGTGACCTAAATGTTCAACCAATGACACAAAATCAATTATTGGATACACAAGATTGTTTAAAAACCCTAAGTGGATTAGAATATGCCTAGGGAGGACGAAAATGACCTAAATATTCAACCAATGACACAAAATCACTTATTGGATGCACAAGAGTGGTTAAAAATCCTATGTGGATTAGAATTAGCATGGGGAGACCAAAAATGACCTAAATGTTCAACCAATGACACAAAATCACTTATTGGATGCACAAGATTGGTTAAAAACCCTAATTGTATTAGAATAAGCCTTGGGTGGACGAAAATGACCTAAATGTTCAACCAATGACACAAAATTACTAATTGGATGCACAAGATTGGGTAAAAACCCTAATTGGATTAGAATAAGCCTAGGGATGACGAAAACGCCCTACATGTTCACTTAATGACACAAACGCACTTATTGAATGCACAAGATTGGTTAAAAACCCTAATTGGATTAGAATAAGCCTAGGGAGGATGAAAATGACCTTAATGTTAAACCAATGACACAAATGCACTTATTGGATGCACCAGATTGGTTAAAAACCCTAATTGGATTAGAATAAGTCGAAGGATGACGAAAATGACCTAAATGTGAATTCAATGACACAGACGCACTTATTGGAAGCACAAGATTGGTTAAAAACCCTAATTGGATTAGAATAAGCTTAGGGAGGACGAAAATGACCTAAATGATAATCCAATGACACAAACGCACTTATTAGATGCACAAGATTGGTGAAAAACCCTAATTGGATTAGAATAAGCCTAGGAAAGACATAAATGACCTAAATGTTAATTCAATGACACCAAATCACTCATTGGATGCACAAGATTGTTTAAAAACCCTAAGTTTATTAGAATATGCCTAGGGAGGACGAAAATGACCTAAATGTTCAACCAATGACACAAAATTACTCATTGGATCCACAAGATTAGTTAAAAGCCCTAATTGGATTAGAATCAGTCAAAGTTTGACGAAAATGACCTAAATGTCAATTCAATGACACAAACGCACTTATTGAATGCACAAGATTGGTTAAAAACCTTAATTGGATTAGAATAAGCCTAGGGAGGACGAAAATGACCTTAATGTTAAACCAATGACACAAATGCACTTATTTGATGCACAAGATTGGTTAAAAAACACTAATTATATTAGAATAAGTCAAAGGATAACGAAAAGGACCTAATTGTTAATTCAATGACACAAACGCACTTATTGGAAGCACAAGATTGGTTAAAAACCCTAATTGGATTAGAAAAAGCCTAGGGAGGACGAAGATGACCTAAATGTTAATCCAATGAAACAAATGCACTTATTGGATGCACAAGATTGAAGAAAAACCTTAATTGGATTAGAATAAGCCTAGGGAGTACGAAAATGACCTAAAAGTTCAACGAATGACACCAAATCACTCATTGGATGCACAAGATTGGTTAAAAACCCGAATTGGATTAGAATAAGCCTAGGGAGGACAAAAATGACCTAAATGTTCAACCAATGACACAAAATTACTTATTGGATCCACAAGATTGATTAAAAACCCAAATTGGATTAGAATAAGCCTAGGGAGAACGAAAATGACCTAAATGTTCAACCAATGACACAAAATCACTTATTGGATGCACAAGATTGGTTAAAAACCCTAATTGGATTAGAATAAGCCTTGGAAGGACGAAAATGACCTAAATGTTCAACCAATGACACAAAATCACTTATTGGATGCCCAAGATTGGTTAAAAACCCTAATTTGATTCGAATAAGACTAGGGAGGACGAAAATGACCTAAATGTTCAACCATTGACACAAAATCACTCATTGGATGCACAAGATTGTTTAAAAACCCTAAGTGGATTAGAATAAGCCTAGGGAGGACGAAAATGACCTAAATGTTCAACCAATGACACCAAATCACTCATTGGATGCACAAGATTTGTTAAAAACCCTAATTGGATTAGAATAAGCCTTGGGAGGATGAAAATGACCTAAATGTTGAACCAATGACACAAAATCACTTATTGGATGCACAAGATTGGTTAAAAACCCTAATTGGATTAGAATAAGACTTAGGAGGACGAAAATGACCTAAATGTTCAACAAATGACAAAAAATTACTTATTGGATGCACAATATTGGTTAAAAACCCTAATTGGATTAGAATACACCTAGGGAGGACGAAAATGACCTAAATGTTCAACCAATGACACAAACGCACTTATTGAATGCACAAGATTGGTTAAAAACCCTAATTGGATTAGAATAAGCCTAGGGAGGACGAAAATGAACAAAATGTTAATCCAATGACATAAACGCATTTATTGGATGCACAGGATTGGTGGAAAAACCTGAATTGGATTACAATAAGCCTAGGGAGGACGAAAATGACCTAAATGTTCAACGAATGACACCAAATCACTCATTTGATGCACAAGATTGGTTAAAAACCCGAATTGGATTACAATAAGCCTAGGGAGGACAAAAGTGACCTAAATGTTCAACCAATGACACAAAATCAATTATTGGATACACAAGATTGTTTAAAAACCCTAAGTGGATTAGAATATGCCTAGGGAGGACGAAAATGACCTAAATATTCAACCAATGACACAAAATCACTTATTGGATGCACAAGAGTGGTTAAAAACCCTATGTGGATTAGAATTAGCATGGGGAGACCAAAAATGACCTAAATATTCAAGCAATGACACAAAATCACTCATTGGATGCACAAGATTGGTTAAAAACCCTAATTGTATTAGAATAAGCCTTGGGTGGACGAAAATTACCTAAATGTTCAACCAATGACACAAAATTACTAATTGGATGCACAAGATTGGTTAAAAACCCTAATTGGATTAGAATAAGCATAGGGATGACGAAAACGCCCTACATGTTCACTTAATGACACAGACACACTTATCGAATGCACAAGATTGGTTAAAAACCCTAATTGGATTAGAATAAGCCTAGGGAGGATGAAAATGACCTTAATGTTAAACCAATGACACAAATGCACTTATTGGATGCACCAGATTGGTTAAAAACCCTAATTGGATTAGAATAAGTCGAAGGATGACGAAAATGACCTAAATGTGAATTCAATGACACAGACGCACTTATTGGAAGCACAAGATTGGTTAAAAACCCTAATTGGATTAGAATAAGCTTAGGGAGGACGAAAATGACCTAAATGATAATCCAATGACACAAACGCACTTATTAGATGCACAAGATTGGTGAAAAACCCTAATTGGATTAGAATAAGCCTAGGAAAGACATAAATGACCTAAATGTTAATTCAATGACACCAAATCACTCATTGGATGCACAAGATTGTTTAAAAACCCTAAGTTTATTAGAATATGCCTAGGGAGGACGAAAATGACCTAAATGTTCAACCAATGACACAAAATTACTCATTGGATCCACAAGATTAGTTAAAAGCCCTAATTGGATTAGAATCAGTCAAAGTTTGACGAAAATGACCTAAATGTCAATTCAATGACACAAACGCACTTATTGAATGCACAAGATTGGTTAAAAACCTTAATTGGATTAGAATAAGCCTAGGGAGGACGAAAATGACCTTAATGTTAAACCAATGACACAAATGCACTTATTTGATGCACAAGATTGGTTAAAAAACCCTAATTGTATTAGAATAAGTCGAAGGATAATGAAGAGGACCTAAATGTTAATTCAAGGACACAAACGCACTTATTGGAAGCACAAGATTAATTAAAAACCCTAATTGGATTAGAAAAAGCCTAAGGAGGACGAAAATGACCTAAATGTTAATTTAATAACACAAACGCACTTATTGGATGCACAAGATTGGTGAAAAACCCTAATTGGATTAGAATAAGCCTAGGGAAGACATAAATGACCTAAATGTTAATTCAATGACACCAAATCACTCATTGGATGCACAAGATTGTTTAAAAACCATAAGTTTATTAGAATATGCCTAGGGAGGACGAAAAATGACCTAAATGTTCAACCAATGACACAAAATTACTTATTGGATCCACAAGATTAGTTAAAAGCCCTAATTGGATTAGAATAAGTCGAAGTTTGACGAAAACGACCTAAATGTTCAACAAATGACAAAAAATTACTTATTGGATGCACAACATTGGTTAAATACCCTAATTGGATTAGAATAAACCTAGGGAGGACGAAAATGACCTAAATGTTCAACCAATGACACAAACGCACTTATTGAATGCACAAGATTGGTTAAAAACCCTAATTGGATTAGAATAAGCCTAGGGAGGACGAAAATGAACAAAATGTTAATCCAATGACATAAACGCATTTATTGGATGCACAGGATTGGTGGAAAAACCTGAATTGGATTACAATAAGCCTAGGGAGGACGAAAATGACCTAAATGTTCAACGAATGACACCAAATCACTCATTTGATGCACAAGATGTGTTAAAAACACGAATTGGATTACAATAAGCCTAGAGATGACAAAATTGACCTAAATGTTCAACCAATGACACAAAATCAATTATTGGATACACAAGATTGTTTAAAAACCCTAAGTGGATTAGAATATGCCTAGGGAGGACGAAAATGAACTAAATGTTCAACCAATGACACAAAATCACTTATTGGATGCACAAGAGTGGTTAAAAACCCTATGTGGATTAGAACTAGCATGGGGAGACCAAAAATGACCTAAATGTTCAACCAATGACACAAAATCACTTATTGGATGCACAAGATTGGTTAAAAACCCTAATTGTATTAGAATAAGCCTTGGGTGGACGAAAATAACCTAAATGTTCAACCAATGACACAAAATTACTAATTGGATGCACAAGATTGGTTAAAAACCCTAATTGGATTAGAATAAGCATAGGGATGACGAAAACGCCCTACATGTTCACTTAATGACACAGACACACTTATTGAATGCACAAGATTGGTTAAAAACCCTAATTGGATTAGAATAAGCCTAGGGAGGATGAAAATGACCTTAATGTTAAACCAATGACACAAATGCACTTATTGGATGCACCAGATTGTTTAAAAACCCTAATTGGATTAGAATAAGTCGAAGGATGACGAAAATGACCTAAATGTGAATTCAATGACACAGACGCACTTATTGGAAGCACAAGATTGGTTAAAAACCCTAATTGGATTAGAATAAGCTTAGGGAGGACGAAAATGACCTAAATGATAATCCAATGACACAAACGCACTTATTAGATGCACAAGATTGGTGAAAACCCCTAATTGGATTAGAATAAGCCTAGGAAAGACATAAATGACCTAAATGTTAATTCAATGACACCAAATCACTCATTGGATGCACAAGATTGTTTAAAAACCCTAAGTTTATTAGAATATGCCTAGGGAGGACGAAAATGACCTAAATGTTCAACCAATGACACAAAATTACTTATTGGATCCACAAGATTAGTTAAAAGCCCTAATTGGATTAGAATCAGTCGAAGTTTGACGAAAATGACCTAAATGTCAATTCAATGACACAAACGCACTTATTGACTGCACAAGTTTGGTTAAAAACTTTAATTGGATTAGAATAAGCCTAGGGAGGACGAAAATGACCTTAATGTTAAACCAATGACACAAATGCACTTATTTGATGCACAAGATTGGTTAAAAAACACTAATTATATTAGAATAAGTCAAAGGATAACGAAAATGACCTAATTGTTAATTCAATGACACAAACGCACTTATTGGAAGCACAAGATTGGTTAAAAACCCTAATTGGATTAGAAAAAGCCTAGGGAGGACGAAGATGACCTAAATGTTAATCCAATGACACAAATGCACTTATTGGATGCACAAGATTGAAGAAAAACCTTAATTGGATTAGAATAAGCCTAGGGAGGACGAAAATGACCTAAAAGTTCAACGTATGACACCAAATCACTCATTGGATGCACAAGATTGGTTAAAAACCCGAATTGGATTAGAATAAGCCTAGGGAGGACAAAAATGACCTAAATGTTCAACCAATGACACAAAATTACTTATTGGATCCACAAGATTGGTTAAAAACCCTAATTGGATTAGAATAAGCATAGGGAGAACGAAAATGACCTAAATGTTCAACCAATGACACAAAATCACTTATTGGATGCACAAGATTGGTTAAAAACCCTAATTGGATTAGAATAAGCCTTGGAAGGACGAAAATGACCTAAATGTTCAACCAATGACACAAAATCACTTATTGGATGCACAAGATTGGTTAAAAACCCTAATTTGATTCGAATAAGACTAGGGAGGACGAAAATGACCTAAATGTTCAACCAATGACACAAAATCACTCATTGGATGCACAAGATTGTTTAAAAACCCTAAGTGGATTAGAATAAGCCTAGGGAGGACGAAAATGACCTAAATATTCAACCAATGACACCAAATCACTCATTGGATGCACAAGATTTGTTAAAAACCCTAATTGGATTAGAATAAGCCTTGGGAGGATGAAAATGACCTAAATGTTGAACCAATGACACAAAATCACTTATTGGATGCACAAGATTGGTTAAAAACCCTAATTGGATTAGAATAAGACTTAGGAGGACGAAAATGACCTAAATGTTCAACAAATGACAAGAAATTACTTATTGGATGCACAATATTGGTTAAAAACCCTAATTGGATTAGAATAAACCTAGGGAGGACGAAAATGACCTAAATGTTCAACCAATGACACAAACGCACTTATTGAATGCACAAGATTGGTTAAAAACCCTAATTGGATTAGAATAAGCCTAGGGAGGACGAAAATGAACAAAATGTTAATCCAATGACATAAACGCATTTATTGGATGCACAGGATTGGTGGAAAAACCTGAATTGGATTACAATAAGCCTAGGGAGGACGAAAATGACCTAAATGTTCAACGAATGACACCAAATCACTCATTTGATGCACAAGATTGGTTAAAAACCCGAATTGGATTACAATAAGCCTAGGGAGGATAAAAGTGACCTAAATGTTCAACCAATGACACAAAATCAATTATTGGATACACAAGATTGTTTAAAAACCCTAAGTGGAATAGAATATGCCTAGGGAGGATGAAAATGACCTAAATGTTCAACCAATGACACAAAATCACTTATTGGATGCACAAGATTGGTTAAAAACCCTAAGTGGATTAGAATTAGCATGGGGAGACCAAAAATGACCTAAATGTTCAACCAATGACACAAAATCACTTATTGGATGCACAAGATTGGTTAAAAACCCTAATTGTATTAGAATAAGCCTTGGGTGGACGAAAATGACCTAAATGTTCAACCAATGACACAAAATTACTAATTGGATGCACAAGATTGGTTAAAAACCCTAATTGGATTAGAATAAGCCTAGGGATGACGAAAACTCCCTACATGTTCACTTAATGACACAAACGCACTTATTGAATGCACAAGATTGGTTAAAAACCCTAATTGGATTAGAATAAGCCTAGGGAGGATGAAAATGACCTTAATGTTAAACCAATGACACAAATGCACTTATTGGATGCATCAGATTGGTTAAAAACCCTAATTGGATTAGAATAAGTCGAAGGATGACGAAAATGACCTAAATGTGAATTCAATGATACAGACGCACTTATTGGAAGCACAAGATTGGTTAAAAACCCTAATTGGGTTAGAATAAGCTTAGGGAGGACGAAAATGACCTAAATGATAATCCAATGACACAAACGCACTTATTAGATGCACAAGATTGGTGAAAACCCCTAATTGGATTAGAATAAGCCTAGGAAAGACATAAATGACCTAAATGTTAATTCAATGACACCAAATCACTCATTGGATGCATAAGATTGTTTAAAAACCCTAAGTTTATTAGAATATGCCTAGGGAGGACGAAAAAGACCTAAATGTTAAACCAATGACACAAAATTACTTATTGGATCCACAAGATTAGTTAAAAGCCCTAATTGGATTAGAATTAGTCGAAGTTTGGCGAAAATGACCTAAATGTCAATTCAATGACATAAACGCACTTATTGAATGCACAAGATTGGTTAAAAACCTTAATTGGATTAGAATAAGCCTAGGGAGGACGAAAATGACCTTAATGTTAAACCAATGACACAAATGCACTTATTTGATGCACAAGATTGGTTAAAAAACCCTAATTGTATTAGAATAAGTCGAAGGATAACGAAAAGGACCTAAATGTTAATTCAATGACACACACGCACTTATTGGAAGCACAAGATTGGTGAAACACCTTAATTGGATTAGAATAAGCTTAGGGAGGACAAAAATGACCTAAATGTTCAATTAATAACACAAAATCACTTATTGGATGCACAAGATTGGTTAAAAGCCCAAATTGGATTAGAATAAGCCTAGGGATGACGAAAATGACCTAAATGTTCAACGAATGACACCAAATCACTCAATGGATGCACAAGATTGGTTAAAAACCCGAATTGGATTAGAATAAACCTAGGGAGGACAAAAATGACCTAAATGTTCAACCAATGACACAAAATCAATTATTGGATGCACAAGATTGTTTAAAAACCCTAATTGTACTAGAATATGCCTAGGGAGGATGAAAATGACCTAAATGTTCAACCACTGACACAAAATTACTTATTGGATCCACAAGATTGGTTAAAAACCCTAATTGGATTAGAATAAGCCTAAAGAGGAGGAAAATGACCTTAATGTTAAACCAATGACACAAATGCACTTATTGGATGCACAAGATTGGTTAAAAGCCCTATTTGGATTAAAATAAGTCGAAGGATGACGAAAATGACCTAAATGTTAATTCAATGACACCAAATCACTCATTGGATGCACAAGATTATTTAAAAACCCTAAGTGGATTAGAATATGCCTAGGGAGGACAACAATGACCTAAATGTTCAACCAATGACTCAAAATTACTTATTGGATCCATAAGATTGGTTAAAAACTCTAATTGTATTACAATAAGCCTAGGGTGGAGGAAAATTACCTTAATGTTAAACCAATGACACAAATGCACTTATTGGATGAACAAGATTGGGTAAGAGCCCTAATTGGATTAGAATAAGTCGAAGGATGACGAAAATGACCTAAATGTTAATTCAATGACACCAAATCACTCATTGGATGCACAAGATTGTTTAAAAACCCAAATTGGATTAGAATAAGCTTAGGGTGGACAAAAATGACCTAAATGTTCAATTAATAACACAAAATCACTTATTGGATGCACAAGATTGGTTAAAAACCCAAATTGGATTAGAATAAGCCTAGGGATGACGAAAATGACCTAAATGTTCAACAAATGACACCAAATCACTCAATGGATGCACAAGATTGGTTAAAAACCCTAATTGGATAAGAATAAGCCTAGGGAGACCGAAAATGACCTAAATGTTCAACCAATGACACAAAATCACTTAGTGGATGCACAAGATTTGTTAAAAACCCTAATTGGATTAGAATAAGCCTTGGGAGGACGAAAATGACCTAAATGTTCAACCAATGACACAAAATTACTAATTGGATGCACAAGATTGGTTAAAAACCCTAATTGGATTAGAATAAACCGAGGGAGGAAAAAAATGACCTAAATGTTCAACCAATGACACAAAATCACTCATTGGATGCACAAGATTGGTTAAAAACCCTAATTGGATTAGAATAAGCCTTGGGAGGATGAAAATGACCTAAATGTTGAACCAATGACACAAAATCACTCATTGGATGCACAAGATTGTTTAAAAACCCTAAGTGGATTAGAATATGCCTAGGGAGGACGAAAATGACCTAAATGTTCAACCAATGACTCAAAATTTCTTATTGGATCCATAAGATTGGTTAAAAACTCTAATTGTATTAGAATAAGCCTAGGGTGGAGGAAAATTACCTTAATGTTAAACCAATGACACAAATGCACTTATTGGATGAACAAGATTGGGTAAAAGCCCTAATTGGATTAGAATAAGTTGAAGGATGACGAAAATGACCTAAATGTTAATTCAATGACACCAAATCACTCATTAGATGCACAAGATTGTTTAAAAACCCTAAGTGGATTAGAATAAGCCTAGGGAGGACGAAAATGACCTAAATGTTCAACAAATGACACAAAATCACTTATTGGATGCACAAGATTGTTTAAAAACCCTAAGTGGATTAGAATAAGCCTACGGAGGACGAAAATGCCCTACATGTTCACCCAATGACACAAACGCACTTATTGAATGCACAAGATTGGTTAAAAGCCCTAATTGGATTAGAATAAGTCGAAGGATGACGAAAATGACCTAAATGTTAATTCAATGACACCAACGCACTTATTGGATGCACAAGATTGGTGAAAAACCCTAATTGGATTAGAATAAGCCAAGGTAAGACAGAAATGACCTAAATGTTCAACCAATGACACAAACGCACTTATTGGATGCACAACATTGGTTAAAAACCCTAATTGGATAAGAATAAACCAAGGGAGGAAGAAAATGACCTAAATATTCAACCAATGACACAAACGCACTTATTGAATGCACAAAATTTGTTAAAAATCTTAATTGGATTAGAATAAGCCTGGGGAGGACGAAAATGACCTTAATGTTAAACCAATGACCCAAATGTACTTATTAAATTCACAAGATTGGTTAAAAAACCCTATTTGTATTAGAATAAGCCTTATTCAATAACACAAATAAGTCGAAGGATAACGAAAAGGACCTAAATGTTAATTCAATAACACAAACGCACTTATTGGAAGCACAAGATTGCTTCAAAACCCTAATTGGATTAGAATAAGCCTAGGGAGGACGAAAATGACCTAAATGTTCAACCAATGACACAAACGCACTTATTGAATGCACAAGATTGGTTAAAAACCCTAATTGGATTAGAATAAGCCTAGGGAGGACGAAAATGAACAAAATGTTAATCCAATGACATAAACGCATTTATTGGATGCACAGGATTGGTGGAAAAACCTGAATTGGATTACAATAAGCCTAGGGAGGACGAAAATGACCTAAATGTTCAACGAATGACGCCAAATCACTCATTTGATGCACAAGATTGGTTAAAAACCCGAATTGGATTACAATATGCCTAGGGAGGACAAAAGTGACCTAAATGTTCAACCAATGACATAAAATCAATTATTGGATACAAAAGAATGTTTAAAAACCCTAAGTGGATTAGAATATGCCTAGGGAGGACGAAAATGACCTAAATGTTCAACCAATGACACAAAATCACTTATTGGATGCACAAGATTGGTTAAAAACCCTAATTGTATTAGAATAAGCCTTGGGTGGACGAAAATGACCTAAATGTTCAACCAATGACACAAAATTACTAATTGGATGCACAAGATTGGTTAAAAACCCTAATTGGATTAGAATAAGCCTAGGGATGACGAAAACGCCCTACATGTTCACTTAATGACACAAACGCACTTATTGAATGCACAAGATTGGTTAAAAACCCTAATTGGATTAGAATAAGCCTAGGTAGGATGAAAATGACCTTAATGTTAAACCAATGACACAAATGCACTTATTGGATGCACCAGATTGGTTAAAAACCGTAATTGGATTACAATAAGTCGAAGGATGACGAAAATGACCTAAATGTGAATTTAATGACACAGACACACTTATTGGAAGCACAAGATTGGTTAAAAACCCTTATTGGGTTAGAATAAGCTTAGGGAGGACGAAAATGACCTAAATGATAATCCAATGACACAAACGGACTTATTAGATGCACAAGATTGGTGAAAACCCCTAATTGGATTAGAATAAGCCTAGGAAAGACATAAATGACCTAAATGTTAATTCAATGACACCAATTCACTCATTGGATGCACAAGATTGTTTAAAAACCCTAAGTTTATTAGAATATGCCTAGGGTGGACGAAAATGACCTAAATGTTCAACCAATGACACAAAATTACTTATTGGATCCACAAGATTAGTTAAAAGCCCTAATTGGATTAGAATAAGTCGAAGTTTGACGAAAATGACCTAAATGTCAATTCAATGACATAAACGCACTTATTGAATGCACAAGATTGGTTAAAAACCTTAATTGGATCAGAATAAGCCTAGGGAGGACGAAAATGACCTTAATGTTAAACCAATGACACAAATGCACTTATTTGATGCACAAGATTGGTTAAAAAACCCTAATTGTATTAGAATAAGTCGAAGGATAACGAAAAGGACCTAAATGTTAATTCAATGACACACACGCACTTATTGGAAGCACAAGATTGGTGAAACACCTTAATTGGATTAGAATAAGCCTTGGGAGGACGAACATGACCTAAATGTTCAACGAATGACACCAAATCACTCATTGGATGCACAAGATTGGTTAAAAACCTAAATTGGATTAGAATAAGCCTAGGGAGGACAAAAATGACCTAAATGTTCAACCAATGACACAAAATCAATTATTGGATGCACAAGATTGGTTAAAAACCCGAATTGGATTAGAATAAGCCTAGGGAGGACAAAAACGACCTAAATGTTCAACCAATGACACAAAATCAAATATTGGATGCACAAGATTGTTTAAAAAACCTAATTGTATTAGAATATGCCTAGGGAGGATGAAAATGACGTAAATGTTCAACCAATGACACAAAATTACTTATTGGATCCACAAGATTGGTTAAAACCCCTAATTGGATTAGAATAAGCCTAGGGAGGAGGAAAATGACCTTAATGTTAAACCAATGACACAAATGCACTTATTGGATGCACAAGATTGGTTAAAAGCCCTAATTGGATTAGAATAAGTCGAAGGTTGACGAAAATGACCTAAATGTTAATTCAATGACACCAAATCACTCATTGGATGCACAAGATTGGTTAACAACCCGAATTGGATTAGATTAAGCTTAGAGAGGACAAAAATGACTTAAATGTTCAATTAATAACACAAAATCACTAATTGGATGCACAAGATTGGTTAAAAGCCCAAATTGGATTGAATAATCCTAGGGATAACGAAAATGACCTAAATGTTAAACGAATGACACCAAATCACTCATTGGATGCGCAAGATTGGTTAAAATCCCGAATTGGATTAGAATAAGCTTAGGGAGGACAAAAATGACCTAAATGTTCAATTAATAACACAAAATCACTTATTGGATGCACAAGATTGGTTAAAAGCCCAAATTGGATTAGAATAAGCCTAGGGATGACGAAAATGACCTAAATGTTCAACGAATGACACCAAATCACTCAATGGATGCACAAGATTGGTTAAAAACCCGAATTGGATTAGAATAAACCTAGGGAGGACAAAAATGACCTAAATGTTCAACCAATGACTCAAAATCAATTATTGGATGCACAAGATTGTTTAAAAACCCTAATTGTACTAGAATATGCCTTGGGAGGATGAAAACCCTATTGTACAAGATTGTTCAACCACTGACACAAAATTACTTATTGGATCCACAAGATTGGTTAAAAACCCTACTTGGATTAGAATAAGCCTAGGGAGGAGGAAAATGACCTTAATGTTAAACCAATGACACAAATGCACTTATTGGATGCACAAGATTGGTTAAAAGCCCTAATTGGATTAAAATAAGTCGAAGGATGACGAAAATGACCTAAATGTTAATTCAATGACACCAAATCACTCATTGGATGCACAAGATTATTTAAAAACCCTAAGTGGATTAGAATATGCCTAGGGAGGACAAAAATGACCTAAATGTTCAACCAATGACTCAAAATTACTTATTGGATCCATAAGATTGGTTAAAAACTCTAATTGTATTAGAATAAGCCTAGGGTGGAGGAAAATTACCTTAATGTTAAACCAATGACACAAATGCACTTATTGGTTGAACAAGATTGGGTAAGAGCCCTAATTGGATTAGAATAAGTCGAAGGATGACGAAAATGACCTAAATGTTAATTCAATGACACCAAATCACTCATTGGATGCACAAGATTGGTTAAAAACCCAAATTGGATTAAAATAAGCTTAGGGAGGACAAAAATGACCTAAATGTTCAATTAATAACACAAAATCACTTATTGGATGCACAAGATTTGTTAAAAACCCAAATTGGATTAGAATAAGCCTAGGGATGACGAAAATGACCTAAATGTTCAACAAATGACACCAAATCACTCAATGGATGCACAAGATTGGTTAAAAACCCTAATTGGATAAGAATAAGCCTAGGGAGACCGAAAATGACCTAAATGTTCAACCAATGACACAAAATCACTTATTGGATGCACAAGATTTGTTAAAAACCCTAATTGGATTAGAATAAGACTTGGGAGGACGAAAATGACCTAAATGTTCAACCAATGACACAAAATTACTAATTGGATGCACAAGATTGGTTAAAAACCCTAATTGGATTAGAATAAACCTAGAAAGGAAAAAAATGACCTAAATGTTCAACCAATGACACAAAATCACTCATTGGATGCACAAGATTGGTTAAAAACCCTAATTGGATTATAATAAGCCTTGGGAGGATGAAAATGACCTAAATGTTGAACCAATGACACAAAATCACTCATTGGATGCACAAGATTGTTTAAAAACCCTAAGTGGATTAGAATATGCCTAGGGAGGAAGAAAATGACCTAAATGTTCAACCAATGACTCAAAATTACTTATTGGATCCATAAGATTGGTTAAAAACTCTAATTGTATTAGAATAAGCCTAGGGTGGAGGAAAATTACCTTAATGTTAAACCAATGACACAAATGCACTTATTGGTTGAACAAGATTGGGTAAGAGCCCTAATTGGATTAGAATAAGTCGAAGGATGACGAAAATGACCTAAATGTTAATTCAATGACACCAAATCACTCATTGGATGCACAAGATTGGTTAAAAACCCAAATTGGATTAAAATAAGCTTAGGGAGGACAAAAATGACCTAAATGTTCAATTAATAACACAAAATCACTTATTGGATGCACAAGATTTGTTAAAAACCCAAATTGGATTAGAATAAGCCTAGGGATGACGAAAATGACCTAAATGTTCAACAAATGACACCAAATCACTCAATGGATGCACAAGATTGGTTAAAAACCCTAATTGGATAAGAATAAGCCTAGGGAGACCGAAAATGACCTAAATGTTCAACCAATGACACAAAATCACTTATTGGATGCACAAGATTTGTTAAAAACCCTAATTGGATTAGAATAAGACTTGGGAGGACGAAAATGACCTAAATGTTCAACCAATGACACAAAATTACTAATTGGATGCACAAGATTGGTTAAAAACCCTAATTGGATTAGAATAAACCTAGAAAGGAAAAAAATGACCTAAATGTTCAACCAATGACACAAAATCACTCATTGGATGCACAAGATTGGTTAAAAACCCTAATTGGATTATAATAAGCCTTGGGAGGATGAAAATGACCTAAATGTTGAACCAATGACACAAAATCACTCATTGGATGCACAAGATTGTTTAAAAACCCTAAGTGGATTAGAATATGCCTAGGGAGGAAGAAAATGACCTAAATGTTCAACCAATGACTCAAAATTACTTATTGGATCCATAAGATTGGTTAAAAACTCTAATTGTATTAGAATAAGCCTAGGGTGGAGGAAAATTACCTTAATGTTAAACCAATGACACAAATGCACTTATTGGATGAACAAGATTGGGTAAAAGCCCTAATTGGATTAGAATAAGTAGAAGGATGACGAAAATGACCTAAATGTTAATTCAATGACACCAAATCACTCATTAGATGCACAAGATTGTTTAAAAACCCTAAGTGGATTAGAATAAGCCTAGGGAGGACGAAAATGACCTAAATGTTCAACAAATGACACAAAATCACTTATTGGATGCACAAGATTGTTTAAAAACCCTAAGTGGATTAGAATAAGCCTACGGAGGACGAAAATGCCCTACATTTCACCCAATGACACAAACGCACTTATTGAATGCACAAGATTGGTTAAAAGCCCTAATTGGATTAGAATAAGTCGAAGGATGACGAAAATGACCTAAATGTTAATTCAATGACACCAACGCACTTATTGGATGCACAATATTGGTGAAAAACCCTAATTGGATTAGAATAAGCCAAGGTAAGACAGAAATGACCTAAATGTTCAACCAATGACACAAACGCACTTATTGGATGCACAACATTGGTTAAAAACCATAATTGGATAAGAATAAACCAAGGGAGGAAGAAAATGACCTAAATATTCAACCAATGACACAAACGCACTTATTGAATGCACAAAATTTGTTAAAAATCTTAATTGGATTAGAATAAGCCTGGGGAGGATGAAAATGACCTTAATGTTAAACCAATGACACAAATGTACTTATTAAATTCACAAGATTGGTTAAAAAACCCTATTTGTATTAGAATAAGCCTTATTCAATAACACAAATAAGTCGAAGGATAACGAAAAGTACCTAAATGTTAATTCAATAACACAAACGCACTTATTGGAAGCACAAGATTGCTTCAAAACCCTAATTGGATTAGAATAAGCCTAGGGAGGACGAAAATGACCTAAATGTTAATCCAATGACATAAACGCACTTATTGGATGCACAAGATTGGTGGAAAAACGTGAATTGGATTAGAATAAGCCTAGGGAGGACGAAATTGACCTAAATGTTCAACGAATGACACCAAATCACTCATTGGATGTACAAGATTGGTTAAAAACCCGAATTGGATTAGAATAAGCCTAGGGAGAAAAAAAATGACCTAAATGTTCAACCAATGACACAAAATCAATTATTGGATGCACAAGATTGTTTAAAAACCCTAAGTGAATTCGAATAAGCCTAGGGAGGATAAAAATGACCTAAATGTTCAACCAATGACGCAAAATCACTTATTCGATGCACAAGATTGGTTAAAAACCCTAAGTGGATTAGAATAAGCATGTGGAGACCGAAAATGACCTAAATGTTCAACCAATGACACAAAATCACTTATTGGATGCACAAGATTGGTTAAAAACCCTAATTGTATTAGAATAAGCCTTGGGAGGACGAAAATGACCTAAATGTTCAACCAATGGCATAAAATTACTTATTGGATGCACAAGATTGGTTAAAAACCCTAATTGGATTAGAATAAGCCTAGGGAGGACGAAAATACCCTACATGTTCACCTAATGACACAAATGCACTTATTGAATGCACAAGATTGGTTAAAAACCCTAATTAGTTTAGAATAAGCCTAGGGAGGAGGAAAATGACCTTAATGTTAAACCAATGACACAAATGCATTTATTGGATGCACAAGATTGGTTAAAAATCCTAATTGGATTAGAATAAGTCGAAGGATGACGAAAATGACCTAAATGTGAATTCAATGACACAGACGCACTTATTGGAGGCACAAGATTGGTTAAAAACACTAATTGGATTAGAATAAGCTTAGAGAGGACGACAATGACCTAAATGTTAATCCAATGACACAAACGCACTTATTGGATGCGCAAGATTGGTGAAAATCCCTAATTGGATTAGAATAAGCCTAGGAAGACATAAATGACCAAAATGTTCAACCAATGACACAAACGCACTTATTGGATTCACAACATTGGTTAAAAACCCTAATTGGATTAGAATAAACCATGTGAGGAAGAAAATGACCTAAATGTTGAAATTATGAAACAAACGCACTTATTGAATGCACAAGATTGGTTAAAAACCTTAATTGGATTAGAATAAGCCTAGGGAGGACGAAAATGACCTTAATGTTAAACCAATGACACAAATGCACTTACTTGATGCACAAGATTGGTTAAAAAACCCTAATTGTATTAGAATAAGTCGAAGGATAAGAAAAAGTACCTAAATGTTAATTCAATGACACAAACGCACTTATTGGAAGCAGAAGATTGGTTAAAAACCCTAATTGGATTAGAAAAAGCCTAGGGAGGACGAAAATGACCTAAATGTTAATCCAATGATACAAACGCACTTATTGGATGCACAAGATTGGTGAAAAACCTTAATTGGAATAGAATAAGCCTAGGGAGGACGAAAATGACCTAAATGTTCAACGAATGACACCAAATTACTCATGTGATGCACAAGATTGGTTAAAAACCCGAATTGGATTAGAATAAGCCTAGGGAGGACAAAAATGACCTAAATGTTCAACCAATGACACAAAATCACTTATTGGATGCACAACATTGGTTAAAAACCATAATTGGATTGGAATAAGCCTAGGGAGGACGAAAATGACCTAAATTTTCAAACAATGAAACAAAATCACTTATTGAATGCACAAGATTGTTTAAAAACCCTAAGTGGAATAGAATAAGCCTAGGGAGGACGAAAATGACCTAAATGTTCAACCAATGACACCAAATCACTCATTGGATGCGCAAGATTGTTTGAAAACCCTAAATGGATTATAATAAGCCTAGGGAGGACGAAAATGACCTAAATGTTAATCTAATGACACAAATGCACTTATTGGATGCACAAGATTGGTGAAAAACCATAATTGGATTAGAATAAGCCTAGGGAGGACGAAAATGACCTAAATGTTCAACTAATGACACCAAATCACTTATTGGATGCAAAAGATTGGTTAAAAACCCGAATTGGATTAGAATAAGCCTAGGGAGGATAAAAATGACCTAAATGTTCAACCAATGACACAAAATCAATTATTGGATGCACAAGATTGTTTAAAAACCCTAAGTGAATTGGAATATGCCTAGGGAGGATGAAAATGACCTAAATGTTCAACCAATGACGCAAAATCACTTATTCGATGCACAAGATTGGTTAAAAACCCTAATTGGACGAGAATAAGCCTAGGGAGGACGAAAATGACTTAAATGTTCAACCAATGACACAAAATCACTTATTGGATGCACAAGATTGTTTAAAAACCCTAATTGGACGAGAATAAGCCTAGGGAGGAGGAAAATGACCTAAATGTTCAACCAATGACACAACTGTACTTATTGGATGCACAAGATTGGTTAAAAACCCTAATTGGACGAGAATAAGCCTAGGGAGGACGAAAATTACCTAAATGTTCAACCAATGACACAAAATCACTTATTGGATGCACAAGATTGGTTAAAAACCCTAATTGTATTAGAATAAGCCTTGGGAGGACGAAAATGACCTAAATGTTCAACCAATGACACCAAATCACTCATTGGATGCACAAGATTGGTTAAAAACCCTAATTGGATTAGAATAAGCCTTGGGAGGACGAAAATGACCTAAATGTTCAACCAATGACACAAAATCACTTATTGGATGCACAAGATTGGTTAAAAACCTTAATTGGATTTGAATAAGCCTAGGGAGGATAAAAATGACCTAAATGTTCAACCAATGACACAAAATCACTCATTGGATGCACAAGATTGTTTAAAAACCCTCAGTGGATTAGAATAAGCCTAGGGAGGAAGAAAATGACCTAAATGTTGAACCAATGACATCAAATCACTCATTGGATGCACAAGATTGGTTAAAAACCCTAATTGGATTAGAATAAGACTTAGGAGGACGAAAATGACCTTACTGTTCAACAAATGACAAAAAATCACTTATTGGATGCACAAGATTGTTAAAAAACCCTAAGTGGATTAGAATAAGCCTACGGAGGACGAAAATGCCGTACATGTTCACCCAATGACACAAACGCAGTTATTGAATGCACAAGTTTGGTTAAAAACCCTAATTGGATTAGAATAAGCCTAGGGACGAGGAAAATGGCCTTAATGTTAAACGAATGACACAAATGCAAGATGCACAAGATTGGTTAAAAGCCCTAATTGGATTAGAATAAGTTGAAGGATGACGAAAATGACCTAAATGTTAATTCAATGACACAAACGCACTTATTAAATGCACAAGATTGGTGAAAAACCCTAATTAGATTAGAATAAGCCTAGGGAAGACAGAAATGACCTAAATGTTCAACCAATGACACAAACGCACTTATTGGATGCACAACATCAGTTAAAAACCCTAATTGGATAAGAATAAACCAAGGGAGGACGAAAATGACCTAAATATTCAACCAATGACACAAACGCACTTATTGAATGCACAAAATTTGTTAAAAACCTTAATTAGATTAGAATAAGCCTAGGGAGGACGAAAATGACCTTAATATTAAACCAATGACACAAATGCACTTATTTGATTCACAAGATTGGTTAAAAAACCCTAATTGGATTAGAATAAGTCGAAGGATAACGAAAAGGACCTAAATGTTAATTCAATAACACAAACGCACTTATTGGAAGCACCATATTGGTTAAAAACCCTAATTGGATTAGAATAAGCCTAGGGAGGACGAAAATGACCTAAATGATAATCCAATGACACAAACGCTCTTATTGGATGCACAAGATTGGTGGAAAAACCTGAATTGGATTAGAATAAGCCTAGGGAGGACGAAAATGACCTAAATGTTCAACGGATGTCACCAAATCACTCATTGGATGCACAAGATTGGCTAAAAACCCGAATTGGATTAGAATAAGCATAGGGAGGACAAAAATGACCTAAATGTTCCACCAATGACACAAAATCAATTATTGGATGCACGAGATTGGTTAAAAACCCTAAGTGGATTAGAATAAGGATGGGAAGACCAAAAATGACCTAAATGTTCAACCAATGACACAAAATCACTTATTGGATGCACAAGATTGGTTAAAAACCCTAATTGTATTAGAATAAGCCTTGGGTGGACCAAAACCACCTAACTGTTCAACCAATGACACAAAATTACTTATTGGATGCACAAGATTGGTTAAAAACCCTAATTGGATTAGAATAAGCCTAGGGAGGAGGAAAATGACCTTAATGTTAAACCAATGACACAAATGCACTTATTGGATGCACAAGATTGGTTAAAAAACCCTAATTGAATTAGAATAAGTCGAAGGATGACGAAAATGACCTAAATGTGAATTCAATGACACAGACGCACTTATTGGAGGCACAAGATTGGTTAAAAACTCTATTTGGATTAGAATAAGCTTAGGGAGGACGAAAATGACCTAAATGTTAATCCAATGACACAAACGCACTTATTGGATGCACAAGATTGGTGAAAAACCCTAATTGGATTAGAATAAGCCTAGGGAAGACATAAATGACATAAATGTTCAACCAATGACACAAACGAACTTATTGAATGCACAAGATTGGTTAAAAACCTTAATTGGATTAGAATAAGCCTAGGGAGGACGAAAATGACCTTAATGTTAAACCAATGACACAAATGCACTTAATTGATGCACAAGATTGGTTAAAAAACCCTAATTGTATTAGAATAAGACGAAGGATAACGAAAAGGACCTAAATGTTAATTCAATGACACAAACGCACTTATTGGAATCACACGATTGGTTAAAAACCCTAATTGGATTAGAAAAAGCCAAGGGAGGACGAAAATGACTTAAATGTTAATCCAATGACACAACACACTTATTGGAAGCACAAGATTGGTTAAAAACCCTAATTGGATTAGAATAAACCAAGTGAGGACGAAAATTACCTAAATGTTCAACCAATGACACAAACGCACTTATTGGATGCACAAGATTGGTGAAAAACCTTAATTAGATTAGAATAAGCCTAGGGAGGACGAAAATGACCTAAATGTTCAACGAATGACACCAAATCACTCATTGGATGCACAAGATTGGTTAAAAACCCTAATTGGATTAGAATAAGCATTGGGAGACCGAAAATGACCTAAATGTTCAACCAATGACACAAAATCACTTATTAAATGCACAAGATTGGTTAAAAACCCTAATTTTATTAGCATAAACATTGGGAGGACGAAAATGACCTAAATGTTCAACCAATGACACAAAATTACTTATTGGATGCACAAGATTGGTTAAAAACCCTAATTGTATTAGAATAAGCCTAGGGAGGACGAAAATGACCTAAATGTTCAACCAATGACACGAAATCACTCATTGGATGCACAAGATTGGTTAAAAACCCTAATTGGATTAGAATAAGACTTAGGAGGACGAAAATGACCTTAATGTTCAACAAATGACACAAAATCACTTATTGGATGCACAAGATTGGTTAAAAATCTTAATTGGATTTGAATAAGCCTAGGGAGGATGAAAATGACCTAAATGTTCAACCAATGACACAAAATCACTCATTGGATGCACAAGATTGTTTAAAAACCCTCAGTGGATTAGAATAAGCCTAGGGAGGAAGAAAATGACCTAAATGTTGAACCAATGACATCAAATCACTCATTGGATGCACAAGATCGGTTAAAAACCCTAATTGGATTAGAATAAGACTTAGGAGGACGAAAATGACCTTAATGTTCAACAAATGACACAAAATCACTTATTGGATGCACAAGATTGTTTAAAAACCCTAAGTGGATTAGAATAAGCCTACGGAGGACGAAAATGCCCTACATGTTCACCCAATGACACAAACGCAGTTATTGAATGCACAAGTTTGGTTAAAAACCCTAATTGGATTAGAATAAGCCTAGGGACGAGGAAAATGGCCTTAATGTTAAACGAATGACACAAATGCAAGATGCACAAGATTGGTTAAAAGCCCTAATTGGATTAGAATAAGTTGAAGGATGACGAAAATGACCTAAATGTTAATTCAATGACACAAACGCACTTATTAAATGCACAAGATTGGTGAAAAACCCTAATTAGATTAGAATAAGCCTAGGGAAGACAGAAATGACCTAAATGTTCAACCAATGACACAAACGCACTTATTGGATGCACAACATCAGTTAAAAACCCTAATTGGATAAGAATAAACCAAGGGAGGACGAAAATGACCTAAATATTCAACCAATGACACAAACGCACTTATTGAATGCACAAAATTTGTTAAAAACCTTAATTAGATTAGAATAAGCCTAGGGAGGACGAAAATGACCTTAATATTAAACCAATGACACAAATGCACTTATTTGATTCACAAGATTGGTTA
Source organism: Cicer chorassanicum (assembly GCA_037974735.1). Lineage (NCBI taxonomy): Eukaryota > Viridiplantae > Streptophyta > Magnoliopsida > Fabales > Fabaceae > Cicer > Cicer chorassanicum. Next base: position 37,107,922 of record JBBPBP010000004.1, on the reverse strand, counting down.
AAAAACCCTAATTGGATTAGAATAAGTCGAAGGATAACGAAAAGGACCTAAATGTTAATTCAATAACACAAACGCACTTATTGGAAGCACCATATTGGTTAAAAACCCTAATTGGATTAGAATAAGCCTAGGGAGGACGAAAATGACCTAAATGATAATCCAATGACACAAACGCTCTTATTGGATGCACAAGATTGGTGGAAAAACCTGAATTGGATTAGAATAAGCCTAGGGAGGACGAAAATGACCTAAATGTTCAACGGATGTCACCAAATCACTCATTGGATAAACAAGATTGGCTAAAAACCCGAATTGGATTAGAATAAGCATAGGGAGGACAAAAATGACCTAAATGTTCCACCAATGACACAAAATCAATTATTGGATGCACGAGATTGGTTAAAAACCCTAAGTGGATTAGAATAAGGATGGGAAGACCAAAAATGACCTAAATGTTCAACCAATGACACAAAATCACTTATTGGATGCACAAGATTGGTTAAAAACCCTAATTGTATTAGAATAAGCCTTGGGTGGACCAAAACCACCTAACTGTTCAACCAATGACACAAAATTACTTATTGGATGCACAAGATTGGTTAAAAACCCTAATTGGATTAGAAAAAGCCTAGGGAGGAGGAAAATGACCTTAATGTTAAACCAATGACACAAATGCACTTATTGGATGCACAAAATTGGTTAAAAAACCCTAATTGGATTAGAATAAGTCGAAGGATGACGAAAATGACCTAAATGTGAATTCAATGACACAGACGCACTTATTGGAGGCACAAGATTGGTTAAAAACTCTATTTGGATTAGAATAAGCTTAGGGAGGACGAAAATGACCTAAATGTTAATCCAATGACACAAACGCACTTATTGGATGCACAAGATTGGTGAAAAACCCTAATTGGATTAGAATAAGCCTAGGGAAGACATAAATGACATAAATGTTCAACCAATGACACAAACGAACTTATTGAATGCACAAGATTGGTTAAAAACCTTAATTGGATTAGAATAAGCCTAGGGAAGACGAAAATGACCTTAATGTTAAACCAATGACACAAATGCACTTATTTGATGCACAAGATTGGTTAAAAAACCCTAATTGTATTAGAATAAGACGAAGGATAACGAAAAGGACCTAAATGTTAATTCAATGACACAAACGCACTTATTGGAATCACACGATTGGTTAAAAACCCTAATTGGATTAGAAAAAGCCAAGGGAGGACGAAAATGACTTAAATGTTAATCCAATGACACAACACACTTATTGGATGCACAAGATTGGTTAAAAACCCTAATTGGATTAGAATAAACCAAGTGAGGACGAAAATTACCTAAATGTTCAACCAATGACACAAACGCACTTATTGGATGCACAAGATTGGTGAAAAACCTTAATTAGATTAGAATAAGCCTAGGGAGGACGAAAATGACCTAAATGTTCAACGAATGACACCAAATCACTCATTGGATGCACAAGATTGGTTAAAAACCCTAATTGGATTAGAATAAGCATTGGGAGACCGAAAATGACCTAAATGTTCAACCAATGACACAAAATCACTTATTAAATGCACAAGATTGGTTAAAAACCCTAATTTTATTAGCATAAACATTGGGAGGACGAAAATGACCTAAATGTTCAACCAATGACACAAAATTACTTATTGGATGCACAAGATTGGTTAAAAACCCTAATTGTATTAGAATAAGCCTAGGGAGGACGAAAATGACCTAAATGTTCAACCAATGACACGAAATCACTCATTGGATGCACAAGATTGGTTAAAAACCCTAATTGGATTAGAATAAGACTTAGGAGGACGAAAATGACCTTAATGTTCAACAAATGACACAAAATCACTTATTGGATGCACAAGATTGGTTAAAAACCTTAATTGGATTTGAATAAGCCTAGGGAGGATGAAAATGACCTAAATGTTCAACCAATGACACAAAATCACTCATTGGATGCACAAGATTGTTTAAAAACCCTCAGTGGATTAGAATAAGCCTAGGGAGGAAGAAAATGACCTAAATGTTGAACCAATGACATCAAATCACTCATTGGATGCACAAGATTGGTTAAAAACCCTAATTGGATTAGAATAAGACTTAGGAGGACGAAAATGACCTTACTGTTCAACAAATGACAAAAAATCACTTATTGGATGCACAAGATTGTTAAAAAACCCTAAGTGGATTAGAATAAGCCTACGGAGGACGAAAATGCCGTACATGTTCACCCAATGACACAAACGCAGTTATTGAATGCACAAGTTTGGTTAAAAACCCTAATTGGATTAGAATAAGCCTAGGGACGAGGAAAATGGCCTTAATGTTAAACGAATGACACAAATGCAAGATGCACAAGATTGGTTAAAAGCCCTAATTGGATTAGAATAAGTTGAAGGATGACGAAAATGACCTAAATGTTAATTCAATGACACAAACGCACTTATTAAATGCACAAGATTGGTGAAAAACCCTAATTAGATTAGAATAAGGCTAGGGAAGACAGAAATGACCTAAATGTTCAACCAATGACACAAACGCACTTATTGGATGCACAACATTAGTTAAAAACCCTAATTGGATAAGAATAAACCAAGGGAGGACGAAAATGACCTAAATATTCAACCAATGACACAAACGCACTTATTGAATGCACAAAATTTGTTAAAAACCTTAATTGGATTAGAATAAGCCTAGGGAGGACGAAAATGACCTTAATGTTAAACCAATGACACAAATGCACTTATTCGATTCACAAGATTGGTCAAAAAACCCTAATTGGATTAGAATAAGTCGAAGGATAACGAAAAGGACCTAAATGTTAATTCAATAACACAAACGCACTTATTGGAAGCACCATATTGGTTAAAAACCATAATTGGATTAGAATAAGCCTAAGGAGGACGAAAATGACCTAAATGATAATCCAATGACACAAACGCTCTTATTGGATGCACAAGATTGGTGGAAAAACCTGAATCGGATTAGAATAAGCCTAGGGAGGACGAAAATGACCTAAATGTTCAACGGATGACACCAAATCACTCATTGGATGCACAAGATTGGCTAAGAACCCGAATTGGATTAGAATAAGCATAGGGAGGACAAAAATGACCTAAATGTTCAACCAATGACACAAAATCAATTATTGGATGCACGAGATTGGTTAAAAACCCTAAGTGGATTAGAATAAGCATAGGAAGACCAAAAATGACCTAAATGTTCAACCAATGACACAAAATCACTTATTGGATGCACAAGATTGGTTAAAAACCCTAATTGTATTAGAATAAGCCTAGGGAGGACGAAAATGACCTAAATGTTCAACCAATGACACGAAATCACTCATTGGATGCACAAGATTGGTTAAAAACCCTAATTGGATTAGAATAAGACTTAGGAGGACGAAAATGACCTTAATGTTCAACAAATGACACAAAATCACTTATTGGATGCACAAGATTGGTTAAAAACCTTAATTGGATTTGAATAAGCCTAGGGAGGATGAAAATGACCTAAATGTTCAACCAATGACACAAAATCACTCATTGGATGCACAAGATTGTTTAAAAACCCTCAGTGGATTAGAATAAGCCTAGGGAGGAAGAAAATGACCTAAATGTTGAACCAATGACATCAAATCACTCATTGGATGCACAAGATTGGTTAAAAACCCTAATTGGATTAGAATAAGACTTAGGAGGACGAAAATGACCTTAATGTTCAACAAATGACACAAAATCACTTATTGGATGCACAAGATTGTTTAAAAACCCTAAGTGGATTAGAATAAGCCTACGGAGGACGAAAATGCCCTACATGTTCACCCAATGACACAAACGCAGTTATTGAATGCACAAGTTTGGTTAAAAACCCTAATTGGATTCGAATAAGCCTAGGGACGAGGAAAATGGCCTTAATGTTAAACCAATGACACAAATGCAATTATTGGATGCACAAGATTGGTTAAAAGCCCTAATTGGATTAGAATAAGTTGAAGGATGACGAAAATGACCTAAATGTTAATTCAATGACACAAACGCACTTATTAAATGCACAAGATAGGTGAAAAAGCATAATTAGATTAGAATAAGCCTAGGGAAGACAGAAATGACCTAAATGTTCAACCAATGACACAAACGCACTTATTGGATGCACAACATCAGTTAAAAACCCTAATTGGATAAGAATAAACCAAGGGAGGACGAAAATGACCTAAATATTCAACCAATGACACAAACGCACTTATTGAATGCACAAAATTTGTTAAAAACCTTAATTAGATTAGAATAAGCCTAGGGAGGACGAAAATGACCTTAATATTAAACTAATGACACAAATGCACTTATTTGATTCACAAGATTGGTTAAAAAACCCTAATTGTATTAGAATAAGACGAAGGATAACGAAAAGGACCTAAATGTTAATTCAATGACACAAACGCACTTATTGGAATCACACGATTGGTTAAAAACCCTAATTGGATTAGAAAAAGCCAAGGGAGGACGAAAATGACTTAAATGTTAATCCAATGACACAACACACTTATTGGATGCACAAGATTGGTTAAAAACCCTAATTGGATTAGAATAAACCAAGTGAGGACGAAAATTACCTAAATGTTCAACCAATGACACAAACGCACTTATTGGATGCACAAGATTGGTGAAAAACCTTAATTAGATTAGAATAAGCCTAGGGAGGACGAAAATGACCTAAATGTTCAACGAATGACACCAAATCACTCATTGGATGCACAAGATTGGTTAAAAACCCTAATTGGATTAGAATAAGCATTGGGAGACCGAAAATGACCTAAATGTTCAACCAATGACACAAAATCACTTATTAAATGCACAAGATTGGTTAAAAACCCTAATTTTATTAGCATAAACATTGGGAGGACGAAAATGACCTAAATGTTCAACCAATGACACAAAATTACTTATTGGATGCACAAGATTGGTTAAAAACCCTAATTGTATTAGAATAAGCCTAGGGAGGACGAAAATGACCTAAATGTTCAACCAATGACACGAAATCACTCATTGGATGCACAAGATTGGTTAAAAACCCTAATTGGATTAGAATAAGACTTAGGAGGACGAAAATGACCTTAATGTTCAACAAATGACACAAAATCACTTATTGGATGCACAAGATTGGTTAAAAACCTTAATTGGATTTGAATAAGCCTAGGGAGGATGAAAATGACCTAAATGTTCAACCAATGACACAAAATCACTCATTGGATGCACAAGATTGTTTAAAAACCCTCAGTGGATTAGAATAAGCCTAGGGAGGAAGAAAATGACCTAAATGTTGAACCAATGACATCAAATCACTCATTGGATGCACAAGATTGGTTAAAAACCCTAATTGGATTAGAATAAGACTTAGGAGGACGAAAATGACCTTAATGTTCAACAAATGACACAAAATCACTTATTGGATGCACAAGATTGTTTAAAAACCCTAAGTGGATTAGAATAAGCCTACGGAGGACGAAAATGCCCTACATGTTCACCCAATGACACAAACGCAGTTATTGAATGCACAAGTTTGGTTAAAAACCCTAATTGGATTAGAATAAGCCTAGGGACGAGGAAAATGGCCTTAATGTTAAACCAATGACACAAATGCAATTATTGGATGCACAAGATTGGTTAAAAGCCCTAATTGGATTAGAATAAGTTGAAGGATGACGAAAATGACCTAAATGTTAATTCAATGACACAAACGCACTTATTAAATGCACAAGATTGGTGAAAAAGCATAATTAGATTAGAATAAGCCTAGGGAAGACAGACATGACCTAAATGTTCAACCAATGACACAAACGCACTTATTGGATGCACAACATCAGTTAAAAACCCTAATTGGATAAGAATAAACCAAGGGAGGACGAAAATGACCTAAATATTCAACCAATGACACAAACGCACTTATTGAATGCACAAAATTTGTTAAAAACCTTAATTAGATTAGAATAAGCCTAGGGAGGACGAAAATGACCTTAATATTAAACCAATGACACAAATGCACTTATTTGATTCACAAGATTGGTTAAAAAACCCTAATTGGATTAGAATAAGTCGAAGGATAACGAAAAGGACCTAAATGTTAATTCAATAACACAAACGCACTTATTGGAAGCACCATATTGGTTAAAAACCCTAATTGGATTAGAATAAGCCTAGGGAGGACGAAAATGACCTAAATGATAATCCAATGACACAAACGCTCTTATTGGATGCACAAGATTGGTGGAAAAACCTGAATTGGATTAGAATAAGCCTAGGGAGGACGAAAATGACCTAAATGTTCAACGGATGTCACCAAATCACTCATTGGATAAACAAGATTGGCTAAAAACCCGAATTGGATTAGAATAAGCATAGGGAGGACAAAAATGACCTAAATGTTCCACCAATGACACAAAATCAATTATTGGATGCACGAGATTGGTTAAAAACCCTAAGTGGATTAGAATAAGGATGGGAAGACCAAAAATGACCTAAATGTTCAACCAATGACACAAAATCACTTATTGGATGCACAAGATTGGTTAAAAACCCTAATTGTATTAGAATAAGCCTTGGGTGGACCAAAACCACCTAACTGTTCAACCAATGACACAAAATTACTTATTGGATGCACAAGATTGGTTAAAAACCCTAATTGGATTAGAAAAAGCCTAGGGAGGAGGAAAATGACCTTAATGTTAAACCAATGACACAAATGCACTTATTGGATGCACAAAATTGGTTAAAAAACCCTAATTGGATTAGAATAAGTCGAAGGATGACGAAAATGACCTAAATGTGAATTCAATGACACAGACGCACTTATTGGAGGCACAAGATTGGTTAAAAACTCTATTTGGATTAGAATAAGCTTAGGGAGGACGAAAATGACCTAAATGTTAATCCAATGACACAAACGCACTTATTGGATGCACAAGATTGGTGAAAAACCCTAATTGGATTAGAATAAGCCTAGGGAAGACATAAATGACATAAATGTTCAACCAATGACACAAACGAACTTATTGAATGCACAAGATTGGTTAAAAACCTTAATTGGATTAGAATAAGCCTAGGGAAGACGAAAATGACCTTAATGTTAAACCAATGACACAAATGCACTTATTTGATGCACAAGATTGGTTAAAAAACCCTAATTGTATTAGAATAAGACGAAGGATAACGAAAAGGACCTAAATGTTAATTCAATGACACAAACGCACTTATTGGAATCACACGATTGGTTAAAAACCCTAATTGGATTAGAAAAAGCCAAGGGAGGACGAAAATGACTTAAATGTTAATCCAATGACACAACACACTTATTGGATGCACAAGATTGGTTAAAAACCCTAATTGGATTAGAATAAACCAAGTGAGGACGAAAATTACCTAAATGTTCAACCAATGACACAAACGCACTTATTGGATGCACAAGATTGGTGAAAAACCTTAATTAGATTAGAATAAGACTAGGGAGGACGAAAATGACCTAAATGTTCAACGAATGACACCAAATCACTCATTGGATGCACAAGATTGGTTAAAAACCCTAATTGGATTAGAATAAGCATTGGGAGACCGAAAATGACCTAAATGTTGAACCAATGACACAAAATCACTTATTAAATGCACAAGATTGGTTAAAAACCCTAATTTTATTAGCATAAACATTGGGAGGACGAAAATGACCTAAATGTTCAACCAATGACACAAAATTACTTATTGGATGCACAAGATTGTTTAAAAACCCTAATTGGATTAGAATAACCCTAAGGAGACCGAAAATGACCTAAATGTTCAACCAATGACACAAAATCACTTATTGGATGCACAAGATTGGTTAAAAATCGTAATAGGATTAGAATAAGCCTAGGGAGGACGAAAATGACCTAAATATTCAACCAATGACACAAAATCACTCATTGGATGCACAAGATTGTTTAAAAACCCTAAGTGGATTCAAATAAGCCTAGGGATGACAAAAATGATCTAAATACTAAACCAATGACACCAAATGACTCATTGGATGCACAAGATTGGTAAAAAACCCAAATTTAATTAGAATAAGCCTAGGGAGGACAAAAATGACCTATATGTTCAACCAGTGACACAAAATCACTTATTGGAAGCACATGATTGGTTAAAAACCCTAATTGGATTAGAATAAGCCTACGGAGGACGAAAATCACCTAAATGTTCAACCAATGACACAAAATCATTTATTGGACGCACAAGATTGGTTAAAAGCCCTAATTGGATTAGAATAAGCTTAGGGATGACGAAAAGGACGTAAATGTTCAACCAATGACACAAAATCACTTATTGGATGCACAAGATTGGTTAAAAATCCTAATTGGATTAGAATAAGCCAAGGGAGGACGAAAATGACCTAAATGTTCAACCAATGACACAAAATCACTTATTGGATGCACAAGATTGCTTAAAAATCCTAATTGGATTAGAATAAGCCTAGGGAGGACGAAAATGACCTAAATGTTCAACCAATGACAAAAAATCACTTATTGGATGCACAAGATTGGTTAAAAATCCTAATTGGAATAGAATAAGCCTACGGAGGACGAAAATGACCTGAATGTTCAACCAATCACACAAACGCACTTATTGGATGCACAAGATTGGTTAAAAACCCTAACTGAATTAGAATATGCATAGGGAGGAGGAAAATGACCTTAATGTTAAACCAATGACACAAATGCACTTATTGGATACACAAGATTGGTTAAAAAACCCTAATTGGATTAGAATAAGCCTAGGGATGACGAAAATGACCTAAATGTTGAACCAATGACACAAAATCACTTATTGGAAACACAAGATTGGTTAAAAACCCTAATTGGATTAGAATAAGACTTAGGAGGACGAAAATGACCTAAATGTTCAACAAATGACACAAAATCACTTATTGGATGCACAAGATTGTTTAGAAACCCTAAGTGGATTAGAATAAGCCTACAGAGGACGAAAATGCCCTACATGTTCACCCAATGACACAAACGCAGTTATTGAATGCACAAGTTTGGTTAAAAACCCTAATTGGATTAGAATAAGCCTAGGGACGAGGAAAATGCCCTTAATGTTAAACCAATGACACAAATGCAATTATTGGAAGCACAAGATTGGTTAAAAGCCCTAATTGGATTAGAATAAGTTGAAGGATGATGAAAATGACCTAAATGTTAATTCAATGACACAAACGAACTTTTTAAATGCACAAGATTGGTGAAAAACCCTAGTTAGATTAGAATAAGCCTAGGGAAGACAGAAGTGACCTAAATGTTCAACCAATGACACAAACGCACTTATTGAATGCACAAAATTTGTTAAAAACCTTAATTGGATTAGAATAAGCCTAGGGAGTACGAAAATGACCTTAAAGTTAAACCAATGACACAAATGCACTTATTTGATTCACAAGATTGGTTAAAAAACCCTAATTGGATTAGAATAAGTCGAAGGATAACGAAAAGGACCTAACTGTTAATTCAATAACACAAACGCACTTATTGGAAGCACCATATTGGTTAAAAACCCTAATTGGATTAGAATAAGCCTAGGGTGGACGAAAATGACCTAAATGTTATTCCAATGACACAAACGCTCTTATTGGATGCACAAGATTGGTGGAAAAACCTGAATTGGATTAAAATAAGCCTAGGGAGGACGAAAATGACCTAAATGTTCAACGGATGACACCAAATCACTCATTGGATGCACAAGTTTGGCTAAAAACCGTAATAGGATTAGAATAAGCCTTGGGAGGACGAAAATGACCTAAATATTCAACCAATGACACAAAATCACTCATTGGATGCACAAGATTGTTTAAAAACCCTAAGTGGATTCAAATAAGCCTAGGGATGACAAAAATGACCTAAATACTAAACCAATGACACCAAATGACTCATTGGATGCACAAGATTGGTAAAAAACCCAAATTTAATTAGAATAAGCCTAGGGAGGACAAAAATGACCTAAATGTTCAACCAATGACACAAAATCACTTATTGGAAGCACATGATTGGTTAAAAACCCTAATAGGATTAGAATAAGCCTAGAGAGGACGAAAATGCACTACATGTTAAACCAATGACACAAACGCACTTATTGGAAGCACAAGATACGTTAAAAACCCTAATTGGATTAGGATAAGCCACAAGAGGACGAAAAAGACCTAAATGTTAATCCCATTACACAAACACACTTATTGGATGCACAAGATAGGTTAAAAACCCTAATTGGATTAGAATAAGTCTATGGTGGACGAAAATGACTTAAATGATTAACCAATGACACAAACGCACTTATTGGATGCACAAGATTGGTGAAAAATCTTAACTGGATTAGAGTAAGCCTAGGGAGGATACTAATGTCCGAAATGTTCAACCTATGACACAAACGCACTTATCGAATGCATAAGATTTGTTAAAAAAACCCAAATTGGATTAGAATAAGCCTAGGGAGGACGAAAATGACCTTAATGTTAAACCAATGACACAAATTCACTTATTGGATGCACAAGATTGGTTAAAAAACCTTAATTGGATTAGAATAAGTCGAAGGATGACAAAAATGACCTAAATGGTAATTCAATTACACAAACGCACTTATTGGATGCACAAGATTGGTTAAAAACCCTAATTGGATTAGAATAAGACTAGCGAAAATGACCTAAATGTTAATCCAATGACACAAATGCACTTATTGGATGCACAACATTGGTTAAAAATCATAATTAGAAGAGAATAAGCTTAGGGAATACGAAAATGACTTAAATGTTCAACTAATGACACAAACGCACTTTTTGGATGCACAACATTGGTTAAAAACCCTAATTGGATTAGAATAAGCCAAAAGAGGACGAAAATGACCTAAATCTTAATTCAATGACACAAACGCACTTATTGGATGCACAAGATTGGTAAAAAACCCTAATTGGATTAGAATAAGCCTAGAGAAGACGAAAATGACCTAAATATTTAACCAATGACGCAAACGCACTTATTGGATGCACAAGGTCTAATAAAAACCCTAATTGGATTAGAATAAGTTGAAGGATGATGAAATGACTTAAATGTGAAATGACTTAAATGTGAATTCAATGACACAAACGCACCTATTGGATTCCCAAGACTGGTTTAATACCCTAATTGGACTAGAATAAGCCTAGGGAAGACGAAAATGACCTAAATGTTAATCCAATGACACAAACGCACTTATTTGATGCACAAGATTGGTGAAAAACCTAATTGGATTAGAATAAGCCTAGGGAAGACAGAAATGACCTAAATGTTCAACCAATGTTACAAACGCACTTATTGGATGCACAAGATTGGTGAAAAACCCTTATTGGATTAAAATAAGGCTAGGGAGGACGAAAATGACCTAAATGTTAATCCAATGACACAAAAATGCACTTATTGGATGCACAAGATTGGTTAAAAACCGTAATTGGATTAGAATAAGGCTAGAGAGGTCGAAAATGACCTAAATGTTAATCCAATGAAACAAACGCACTTATTGGATGCACAAGATTGGTGAAAAACCTAATTGGATTAGCATAAGCCTAGGGAAGACAAAAATGACCTAAATGTTCAACCAATGTTACAAACGCACTTATTGGATGCACAAGATTGGTTAAAAACGCTATTAGGATTAGAATAAGCCTAGGGAGGACGAAAATGACCTTAATGTTCAACCAATGACTCAAATGCACTTATTATGCACAATATTAGTTAAAAAACCCTAATTGGATTAGAATAAGTCGAAGGATGACGAAAATGACCTAAATGTTAATTCAATGACACAAACGCACTTAATGGATGCACAAGATTGGTTAAAAACCCTAATTGAATTAGAATAAGGCTATGGAGGACGAAAATGACCTAAATGTTAATCCAATCTCACAAACGCACTTATTGGATGCACAAGACTGGTTAAATCCTTAATTGGATTAAAATAAGCCTAGGGAGGACGAAAATGACCTAAATGTTCAACCATTGACAAAAACATACTTATTGAATGCACAAGGTTGGTTAAAAACCCTAATTGGATTAGAATAATCCTAGGGATGACGAAAATGACCTAAATGTTAATCCAATGACACAAACACACTTATTGGATGCACAAGATTGGTTAAAAACCCTAATTGGATTAGAATAAGGCTAGGGAGGACGAAAATGACCTAAATGTTAATCCAATGACACACACGCACATATTGGATGCACAAGATTGGTGAAAAACCATAATTGGATTAGAATAATCCTAAGGAAGACAGAAATGACCTAAATGTTCAACTAATGACACAAACCCACTTAGTGGATGCATAACATTGGTTAAAAATCCTAATTAGAAGAGAATAAGCCTAGGGAGGACGAAAATGACCTAAATGTTCAACCAATGACACAAACGCACTTTTTGGATGCACAACATTGGTTAAAAACCCTAATTGGATTAAAATAGGCCAAAAGAGGACGAAAATGACCTAAATTGTAATTCAATGACACAAACGCAGTTATTGGATGCACAAGACTGGTTAAAAACATAATTGGATTTGAATAAGCCTAGGGAGGACGAAAATAACCTAAATGTTCAACCATTGACACAAACGTACTTATTGAATGCACAAGATTGGTTAAAAACCCTAATTGGATTAGAATAATCCTAGGGAGGACGAAAATGAACTAAATGTTCAACCTATCACACAAACGCACTTATTGGATTCACAAGATTGGTTTAATACCCTAATTGGATTAGAATAAGCCTAGGGAAGACAAAAATGACCTAAATGTTAATCCAATGACACAAACGCACTTATTGGATGCACAAGATTGGTGAAAAACCTAATTGGATTAGAATAATCCTAGGGTAGACAGAAATGACCTAAATGTTCAACCAATGTTACAAACGCACTTATTGGATGCACA
>JBBPBP010000004.1:37070172-37088053 GCA_037974735.1 Cicer chorassanicum | reverse complement strand
TAATAGGATTAGAATAAGCTTAGGGAGGAGCAAAATGACCTAAATGTTCAACCAATGACACAAAATCACTTATTGGATGCACAAGATTGGTTAAAAGTCCTAATTGGATTAGAATTAGCCTAGGGATGACGAAAATGACCTAAATGTTCAACCAATGACACAAAATCACTTGTTGGATGCACAAGATTGGTTAAAAACCCCAACTGGATTAGAATAAGCCTTGGGAGGACGAAAATGACCTAAATGTTCAACCAATGACACAAAATCACTTGTTGGATGCACCTGATTGGTTAAAAACTGTAATAGGACTAGAATAAGTCGAAGGATGACGAAAATGACCTTAATGTTCAATAAATGACACAAAATCACTTATTTGATGCACAACATTGGTTAAAAACCGTAATAGGATTAGAATAAGCTTAGGGAGGAGCAAAATGACCTAAATGTTCAACCAATGACACAAAATCACTTATTGGATGCAACAGATTGGTTAAAAACCCTAATTGAATTCGAATAAGCCTAGGGAGGACGAAAATGACCTAAATGTTCAGACAATGACAAGAAATCACTTATTGGATGCACAAGATTGTTTAAAAACCCTAAGTGGATTAGAATAAGTCTAGGGAGACGAAAACGACCTAAATGTTCAACCAATGACACAAAATCACTTATTGGATGCACAAGATAGGTTAAAAACCCTAAATGGATTAGAATAAGCCTGGGGAGACCGAAAATGACCTAAATGTTCAACCAATGACACCAAATCACTAATTGGATGCACACGATTGGTTAAAAACCCTAAGTGGATTAGAATAAGCATGGGGTGACCGAAAATGACCTAAATGTTCAACCAATGACACAAAATCACTTATTGGATGCACAAGATTGGTTAAAAACCCTAATTTGATTAGAATAAGCCTTGGGATGACAAAAATGACCTAAATGTTCAACCAATGACACAAAATTAATTATTGGATGCACAAGATTGGTTAAAAACCCGAATTGGATTAAAATAAGCCTAGGGAAGACAAAAATGACCTAAATGTTGAACCAATGACACAAAATCAATTATTGGATGCACAACATTGTTTAAAAACCCTATGTGGATTAGAATAAGCCTAGGGAGGACGAAAATGACCTAAATGTTCAACCAATGACACAAAATCACTTATTGGATGCACAAGATTGGTTAAAAACCCTAATAGGATTAGAATAAGCTTAGGGAGGAGCAAAATGACCTAAATGTTTAACCAATGACACAAAATCACTTATTGGATGCACAAGATTGGTTAAAAGTCCTAATTGGATTAGAATTAGCCTAGGGATGACGAAAATGACCTAAATGTTCAACCAATGACACAAAATCACTTGTTGGATGCACAAGATTGGTTAAAAACCCCAATTGGATTAGAATAAGCCTTGGGAGGACGAAAATGACCTAAATGTTCAACCAATGACACAAAATCACTTATTGGATGCACCAGATTGGTTAAAAACCGTAATAGGACTAGAATAAGTCGAAGGATGACGAAAACGACCTTAATGTTCAACCAATGACACAAAATCACTTATTTGATGCACAACATTGGTTAAAAACCGTAATAGGATTAGATTAAGCCTAGGGAGGACGAAAATGACCTAAATGTTCAACCAATGACACAAAATCACTTATTGGATGCAACAGATTGGTTAAAAACCCTAATTGAATTCGAATAAGCCTAGGGAGGACGAAAATGACCTAAATGTTCAGACAATGACAAAAAATCACTTATTGGATGCACAAGATTGTTTAAAAACCCTAAGTGGATTAGAATAAGTCTAGGGAGACGAAAATGACCTAAATGTTCAACCAATGACCCCAAATCACTCATTGGATTCACAAGATTGGTTAAAAACCCGAATTGGATTAGAATAAGCCTAGAGAGGACAAAAATGACCTAAATGTTCAACCAATGACACAAAATCACTTTTTGGATGCACAAGATTGTTTAAAAACCCTAAGTGGATTAGAATAAGCCTAGGGAGGACGAAAATGACCTAAATGTTTAACCAATGACACAAAATCACTTATTGGATGCACAAGATTGGTTAAAAACCCTAAATGGATTAGAATAAGCCTGGGGAGACCGAAAATGACCTAAATGTTCAACCAATGACACCAAATCACTAAGTGGATGCACACGATTGGTTAAAAACCCTAAGTGGATTAGAATAAGCATGGGGTGACCGAAAATGACCTAAATGTTTAACCAATGACACAAAATCACTTATTGGATGCACAAGATTGGTTTAAAACCCTAATTGGATTAGAATAAGCCTTGGGATGACAAAAATGACCTAAATGTTCAATCAATGACACAAAATAACTTATTGGATGCACAAGATTGGTTAAAAGTCCTAATTGGATTAGAATTAGCCTAGGGATGACGAAAATGACCTAAATGTTCAACCAATGACACAAAATCACTTGTTGGATGCACAAGATTGGTTAAAAACCCCAATTGGATTAGAATAAGCCTTGGGAGGACGAAAATGACCTAAATGTTCAACCAATGACACAAAATCACTTGTTGGATGCACCAGATTGGTTAAAAACCGTAATAGGACTAGAATAAGTCGAAGGATGACGAAGATGACCTTAATGTTCAACCAATGACACAAAATCACTTATTTGATGCACAACATTGGTTAAAAACCGTAATAGGATTAGATTAAGCCTAGGGAGGACGAAAATGACCTAAATGTTCAACCAATGACACAAAATCACTTATTGGATGCAACAGATTCGAATAAGTCTAGGGAGGACGAAAATGACCTAAATGTTCAGATAATGACAAAAAATCACTTATTGGATGCACAAGATTGTTTAAAAACCCTAAGTGGATTAGAATAAGTCTAGGGAGACGAAAATGACCTAAATGTTCAACCAATGACCCCAAATCACTCATTGGATTCACAAGATTGGTTAAAAACCCGAATTGGATTAGAATAAGCCTAGGAAGGACAAAAATAACCTAAATGTTCAACCAATGACACAAAATCACTTTTTGGATGCACAAGATTGTTTAAAAACCCTAAGTGGATTAGAATAAGCCTAGGTAGGACGAAAATGACCTAAATGTTCAATCAATGACACAAAATCACTTATTGGATGCACAAGATTGGTTAAAAACCCTAAATGGATTAGAATAAGCCTGGGGAGACCGAAAATGACCTAAATGTTCAACCAATGACACCAAATCACTAAGTGGATGCACACGATTGGTTAAAAACCCTAAGTGGATTAGAATAAGCATGGGGTGACCGAAAATGACCTTAATGTTCAACCAATGACACAAAATCACTTGTTGGATGCACAAGATTGGTTAAAAATCCTAATTGGATTAGAATAAGCCTTGGGAGGACGAAAATGACCTAAATGTTCAACCAATGACACAAAATTACTTATTGGATGCACCAGATTGGTTAAAAACCATAATAGGACTACAATAAGCCTAGGGAGGACGAAAATGACCTAATTGTTCAACCAATGACACAAAATCACTCATTGGATGCACAGATTGGTTAAAAAACCCTAATTGGATTAGAACAAGCCTAGGGTGGACAAAAATGACCTAAATGATCGACCAATAACACAAAATCACTTCTTGGATGCACAAAATTTGGTTAAAAGCCCTAATTAGATTAGAATAAGCCTAGGGATGACGAAAATGACCTAAATGTTCAACCAATGACACAAAATCACTTATTGGATGCACAAGATTGGTTAAAAATCCTAATTGGATTAGAATAAGCTTAGGGAGGACGAAAATGACCTAAATGTTCAACCAATGACACAAAATCACTTATTGGATGCACAAGATTGGTTAAAAACCCTAATTGGATTAGAATAAGCCTAGGGAGGACGAAAATGACCTAAATGTTCAACCAATGACATAAAATCACTTATTGGATGCACAAGATTGGTTAAAAACCCTAATTGGATTAGAATAAGCCTTGGGAGGACGAAAATGACCTAAATGTTCAACCAATGACACAAAATCACTTGTTGGATGCACAAGATTGGTTAAAAACCCTAATTGGATTAGAATAAGCCTAGGGAGGACGAAAATGACCTAAATGTTCAACCAATGACACAAAATCATTTGTTGGATGCACCAGATTGGTTAAAAACAGTAATAGGACTAGAATAAGTCGAAGGATGACGAAAATGACCTTAATGTTCAACCAATGACACAAAATCACTTATTTGATGCACAACATTGGTTAAAAACCGTAATAGGATTAGAATAAGCCTAGGGAGGACGAAAGTGACCTAAATATTCAACCAATGACACAAAATCACTTATTGGATGCACAAGATTGGTTAAAAACCCTAATTGGATTCGAGTAAGCCTAAGGAGAACGAAAACGACCTAAAAATTCAGACAATGACACTTAATCACTCATTGGATGCACAAGATTGGTTAAAAACCCTAATAGGATTAGATAAAGCTTAGGGAGGACAAAAATGACCTAAATGTTCAACCAATGACACAAAATCACTTATTAGATGCAAGAGATTGGTTAAAAACCCTAATTGGATTCGAATAAGCCTAGGGAGGACGAAAATGACCTAAATGTTCACACAATGACACAAAATCACTTATTGGATGCACAAGATTGTTTAAAAACCCTAAGTGGATTAGAATAAGCCTAGGGAGGACGAAAATGACCTAAATGTTCAACCAATGAAACAAAATCACTTATTGGATGCACAAGATTGGCTAAAAGTCCTAATTGGATTAGAATAAGCCTAGGGATGACGAAAATGACCTAAATGTTCAACCAATGACACAAAATCACTTGTTGGATGCACAAGATTGGTTAAAAACCCTAATTGGATTAGAATAAGCCTTGGGAGGACGAAAATGACCTAAATGTTCAACCAATGACACAAAATCATTTGTTGGATGCACCAGATTGGTTAAAAACAGTAATAGGACTAGAATAAGTCGAAGGATGACGAAAATGACCTTAATGTTCAACCAATGACACAAAATCACTTATTTGATGCACAACATTGGTTAAAAACCGTAATAGGATTAGAATAAGCCTAGGGAGGACGAAAATGACCTAAATATTCAACCAATGACACAAAATCACTTATTGGATGCACAAGATTGGTTAAAAACCCTAATTGGATTCGAATAAGCCTAAGGAGAACGAAAATGACCTAAAAATTCAGACAATGACACTTAATCACTCATTGGATGCACAAGATTGGTTAAAAACCCTAATAGGATTAGATAAAGCTTAGGGAGGACAAAAATGACCTAAATGTTCAACCAATGACACAAAATCACTTATTAGATGCAAGAGATTGGTTAAAAACCCTAATTGGATTCGAATAAGCCTAGGGAGGACGAAAATGACCTAAATGTTCACACAATGACACAAAATCACTTATTGGATGCACAAGATTGGTTAAAAACCCTAAGTGGATTAGAATAAGCCTAGGGAGGACGAAAATGACCTAAATGTTCAACCAATGAAACAAAATCACTTATTGGATGCACAAGATTGGCTAAAAGTCCTAATTGGATTTGAATAAGCCTAGGGATGACGAAAATGACCTAAATGTTCAACCAATGACACAAAATCACTTGTTGGATGCACAAGATTGGTTAAAAACCCTAATTGGATTAGAATAAGCCTTGGGAGGACGAAAATGACCTAAATGTTCAACCAATGACACAAAATCACTTGTTGGATGCACCAGATTGGTTAAAAACCGTAATAGGACTAGAATAAGTCGAAGGATGACGAAAATGACCTTAATGTTCAACCAATGACACAAAATCACTTATTTGATGCACAACATTGGTTAAAAACCGTAATAGGATTAGATTAAGCCTAGGGAGGACGAAAATGACCTAAATGTTCAACCAATGACACAAAATCACTTATTGGATGCAACAGATTGGTTAAAAACCCTAAATGGATTAGAATAAGCCTGGGGAGACCGAAAATGACCTAAATGTTCAACCAATGACACCAAATCACTAAGTGGACGCACACGATTGGTTAAAAACCCTAAGTGGATTAGAATAAGCATGGGGTGACCGAAAATGACCTAAATGTTTAACCAATGACACAAAATCACTTATTGGATGCACAAGATTGGTTTAAAACCCTAATTGGATTAGAATAAGCCTTGGGATGACAAAAATGACCTAAATGTTCAATCAATGACACAAAATAACTTATTGGATGCACAAGATTGGTTAAAAGTCCTAATTGGATTAGAATTAGCCTAGGGATGACGAAAATGACCTAAATGTTCAACCAATGACACAAAATCACTTGTTGGATGCACAAGATTGGTTAAAAACCCCAATTGGATTAGAATAAGCCTTGGGAGGACGAAAATGACCTAAATGTTCAACCAATGACACAAAATCACTTGTTGGATGCACCAGATTGGTTAAAAACCGTAATAGGACTAGAATAAGTCGAAGGATGACGAAGATGACCTTAATGTTCAACCAATGACACAAAATCACTTATTTGATGCACAACATTGGTTAAAAACCGTAATAGGATTAGATTAAGCCTAGGGAGGACGAAAATGACCTAAATGTTCAACCAATGACACAAAATCACTTATTGGATGCAACAGATTCGAATAAGTCTAGGGAGGACGAAAATGACCTAAATGTTCAGATAATGACAAAAAATCACTTATTGGATGCACAAGATTGTTTAAAAACCCTAAGTGGATTAGAATAAGTCTAGGGAGACGAAAATGACCTAAATGTTCAACCAATGACCCCAAATCACTCATTGGATTCACAAGATTGGTTAAAAACCCGAATTGGATTAGAATAAGCCTAGGAAGGACAAAAATGACCTAAATGTTCAACCAATGACACAAAATCACTTTTTGGATGCACAAGATTGTTTAAAAACCCTAAGTGGATTAGAATAAGCCTAGGTAGGACGAAAATGACCTAAATGTTCAATCAATGACACAAAATCACTTATTGGATGCACAAGATTGGTTAAAAACCCTAAATGGATTAGAATAAGCCTGGGGAGACCGAAAATGACCTAAATGTTCAACCAATGACACCAAATCACTAAGTGGATGCACACGATTGGTTAAAAACCCTAAGTGGATTAGAATAAGCATGGGGTGACCGAAAATGACCTTAATGTTCAACCAATGACACAAAATCACTTGTTGGATGCACAAGATTGGTTAAAAATCCTAATTGGATTAGAATAAGCCTTGGGAGGACGAAAATGACCTAAATGTTCAACCAATGACACAAAATTACTTATTGGATGCACCAGATTGGTTAAAAACCATAATAGGACTACTATAAGCCTAGGGAGGACGAAAATGACCTAATTGTTCAACCAATGACACAAAATCACTCATTGGATGCACAGATTGGTTAAAAAACCCTAATTGGATTAGAACAAGCCAAGGGTGGACAAAAATGACCTAAATGATCAACCAATAACACAAAATCACTTATTGGATGCACAAAATTTGGTTAAAAGCCCTAATTAGATTAGAATAAGCCTAGGGATGACGAAAATGACCTAAATGTTCAACCAATGACACAAAATCACTTATTGGATGCACAAGATTGGTTAAAAATCCTAATTGGATTAGAATAAGCTTAGGGAGGACGAAAATGACCTAAATGTTCAACCCATGACACAAAATCACTTATTGGATACACAAGATTGGTTAAAAATCCTAATTGGATTAGAATAAGCCTAGGGAGGACGAAAATGACCTACATGTTCAAACAATGACACAAACGCACTTATTGAATGCACAAGATTGGTTAAAAACCCTATTTGGATTAGAATAAGCCTAGGGAGGAGGAAAATGACCTTAATGTTAAACCAATGACACAAATTCACTTATTGGATGCACAAGATTGGTTAAAAAACCCTAATTGGATTAGAATAAGTTGAAGGATGACGAAAATGACCTAAATGTTAATTCAATGACACAAACGCACATATTGGATGCACAAGATTGGTTAAAAACCCTAATTGGATTAGAATAAGCCTAGGGAGGACGAAAATTACCTAAATGTTAATCCAATGACACAAACGCACTTATTGGATGCACAAGATTGGTGAAAAACCCTAATTGGATTAGAATAAGCCTAGGGAAGCTATAAATGACCTAAATGTTAAACCAATGACACAAACGCACTTATTGGATGCACAACATTGGTTTAAAACCCTAATTGGATTAGAATAAACCAAGGGAGGACGAAAATGACCTAAATATTCAACCAATGACACAAACGCACTTATTGAATGCACAAGATTGGTTAAAAACCTTAATTGGATTAGAATAAGCCTAGGGAGGACGAATATGATCTTAATGTTAAACCAATGACACCAATGTACTTATTTGATGCACAAGATTGGTTAAAAAACCCTAATTGGATTAGAAAAAGTCGAAGGATAACGAAAAGGACCTAAATGTTAATTCAATAACACAAACGCACTTATTGGAAGCACAAGATTGGTTAAAAATATTAATTGGATTAGAATAAGCCTAGGGAGGACGAAAATGACCTTAATGTTGAACCAACGACACAAATGCACTTATTGGATGCACAAGATTGGTTAAAAAACCCTAATTGGATTAGAATAAGTCGAAGGATGACGAAAATGACCTAAATGTTAATTCAATGACACAAACGCACTTATTGGATTCACAAGATTGCTTAAAAACCCTAATTGGATTAGAATAAGCCTAGGGAGGACGAAAATGACCTAAATGTTAATCCAACAACACAAATGCACTTATTGGATGCACAAGATTGGTTAAAAAACCCTAATTGGATTAGAATAAGTCGAAGGATGATGAAAATGACCTAAATGTTAATTCAATAACACAAACGCACTTATTGGAAGCACAAGATTGGTTAAAAACCTTAATTGGATTAGAATAAGCCTAGGGAGGACGAATATGATCTTAATGTTAAACCAATGACACCAATGTACTTATTTGATGCACAAGATTGGTTAAAAAACCGTAATTGGATTAGAAAAAGTCGAAGGATAACGAAAAGGACCTAAATGTTAATTCAATAACACAAACGCACTTATTGGAAGCACAAGATTGGTTAAAAACCTTAATTGGATTAGAATAAGCCTAGGGAGGACGAATATGATCTTAATGTTAAACCAATGACACCAATGTACTTATTTGATGCACAAGATTGGTTAAAAAACCCTAATTGGATTAGAAAAAGTCGAAGGATAACGAAAAGGACCTAAATGTTAATTCAATAACACAAACGCACTTATTGGAAGCACAAGATTGGTTAAAAATATTAATTGGATTAGAATAAGCCTAGGGAGGACGAAAATGACCTTAATGTTAAACCAACGACACAAATGCACTTATTGGATGCACAAGATTGGTTAAAAGAACCCTAATTGGATTAGAATAAGTCGAAGGATAACAAAAAGGTCTTAAATGTTAATTCAATAACACAAACGCACTTATTGGAAGCACAAGATTGGTTAAAAATCCTAACTGGATTAGAATAAGCCTAGGGAGGACGAAAATGACCTAAATGTTAATCCAACAACACAAATGCACTTATTGGATGCACAAGATCGGTGAAAAACCATAGTTGGATTAGAATAAGCCTAGGGAGGACGAAAATTACCTAAATGTTAAACCAATGACACCAAATCACTCATTGGATGCACAAGATTGGTTAAAAACCCGAATTGGATTATAACAAGCCTAGGGAGGACAAAAATGACCTAAATGTTCAACCAATAATACAAAATCACTTATTGGATGCACAAGATTGGTTAAAAGCCCAAATTGGATTAGAATAAGCCTAGGGATGACGAAAATGACCTAAATGTTCAACCAATGACACAAACGCACTTATTGGATGCACAAGATTGGTTAAAAACCCTAATTGGATTAGAATAAACCAAGGGAGGACGAGAACGAGCTAAATATTCAACCATTGACCCAAACGCACTTATTGAATCCACAAGATTGGTTAAAAACCTTAATTGGATTAGAATAAGCTTAGGGAGGACGAAAATGACCTTAATGTTAAACCAACGACACAAATGCACTTATTGGATGCACAAGATTGGTTAAAAAACCCTAATTGGATTAGAATAAGTCGAAGGATGACGAAAATGACCTAAATGTTAATTCAATGACACAAACGCACTTATTGGATTCACAAGATTGCTTAAAAACCCTAATTGGATTAGAATAAGCCTAGGGAGGACGAAAATGACCTAAATGTTAATCCAACAACACAAATGCACTTATTGGATGCACAAGATTGGTTAAAAAACCCTAATTGGATTAGAATAAGTCGAAGGATGATGAAAATGACCTAAATGTTAATTCAATAACACAAACGCACTTATTGGAAGCACAAGATTGGTTAAAAACCTTAATTGGATTAGAATAAGCCTAGGGAGGACGAATATGATCTTAATGTTAAACCAATGACACCAATGTACTTATTTGATGCACAAGATTGGTTAAAAAACCGTAATTGGATTAGAAAAAGTCGAAGGATAACGAAAAGGACCTAAATGTTAATTCAATAACACAAACGCACTTATTGGAAGCACAAGATTGGTTAAAAACCTTAATTGGATTAGAATAAGCCTAGGGAGGACGAATATGATCTTAATGTTAAACCAATGACACCAATGTACTTATTTGATGCACAAGATTGGTTAAAAAACCCTAATTGGATTAGAAAAAGTCGAAGGATAACGAAAAGGACCTAAATGTTAATTCAATAACACAAACGCACTTATTGGAAGCACAAGATTGGTTAAAAATATTAATTGGATTAGAATAAGCCTAGGGAGGACGAAAATGACCTTAATGTTAAACCAACGACACAAATGCACTTATTGGATGCACAAGATTGGTTAAAAGAACCCTAATTGGATTAGAATAAGTCGAAGGATAACAAAAAGGTCTTAAATGTTAATTCAATAACACAAACGCACTTATTGGAAGCACAAGATTGGTTAAAAATCCTAACTGGATTAGAATAAGCCTAGGGAGGACGAAAATGACCTAAATGTTAATCCAACAACACAAATGCACTTATTGGATGCACAAGATCGGTGAAAAACCATAGTTGGATTAGAATAAGCCTAGGGAGGACGAAAATTACCTAAATGTTCAACCAATGACACCAAATCACTCATTGGATGCACAAGATTGGTTAAAAACCTGAATTGGATTATAATAAGCCTAGGGAGGACAAAAATGACCTAAATGTTCAACCAATAATACAAAATCACTTATTGGATGCACAAGATTGGTTAAAAGCCCAAATTGGATTAGAATAAGCCTAGGGATGACGAAAATGACCTAAATGTTCAACCAATGACACAAAATCACTTATTTGATGCACAAGATTGGTTAAAAATTCTAATTGGATTAGAATAAGCCTAGGGAGGATGAAAATGACCTAAAGTTCAACCAATGACACAAAATCACTTATTTGATGCACAATATTGGTTAAAAATCCTAATTATTTATAGAATAAGCCTAGGGAGGATGAAAATGACCTAAATGTTCAACCAATGACACAAAATCACTTATTGGATACACAAGATTGTTTAAAAATCCTAATTGGATTAGAATAAGCCTACGGAGGACGAAAATGACCTAAATGTTCAACCAATGACACAAACGCAAGTATTGGATGCAAAAGATTGGTTAAAAATCCTAATTGGCTTAGAATAAGCCAACGTAGGACGAAAATGACCTAAATGTTCAACCAATGACACAAACTCACTTATTGGATGCACAAGATTGGCTAAAAGCCCAAATTGGATTAGAAAAAGCCTAAGGAGGACGAAAGTGACCTACATGTTCAAACAATGACACTAACGCACTTAATGAATGCACAAGATTAGTTAAAAACCCTAATTGGATTAGAATGAGCCTAGGGAGGAGGAACATGACCTTAATATTAAAACAATGACACAAATGCACTTATTGGATGCACAAGATTGGTTAAAAAACCCTAATTGGATTAGAATAATTCGAAGGATGACTTAAATGACCTAAATGTTAATTCAATAACACAAACGCACTTATTTGATGCTCAAGATTGGTTAAAAACCCTAATTGGATTAGAATGAACCTAGGGAGGACGAAATTGACCTAAATGTTAATCCAATGACACAAACGCATTTATTGGATGCACAAGATTGGTGAAAGTCCCTAATTGGATTAGAATAAGCCAAGGGAAGACAAAAATGACCTAAATGTTCAACCAATGACACAAACGCACTTATTGGATGCACAAGATTGGTTAAAAACCCTAATTGGATTAGAATAAACCAAGGGAGGACGAGAATGAGCTAAATATTCAACCATTGACCCAAACGCACTTTATGAATCCACAAGATTGGTTAAAAACCTTAATTGGATTAGAATAAGCTTAGGGAGGACGAAAATGACCTTAATGTTAAACCAACGACACAAATGCACTTATTGGATGCACAAGATTGGTTAAAAAACCCTAATTGGATTAGAATAAGTCGAAGGATGACGAAAATGACCTAAATGTTAATTCAATGACACAAACCCACTTATTGGATTCACAAGATTGGTTAAAAACCCTAATTGGATTAGAATAAGCCTAGGGAGGACGAAAATTACCTAAATGATAATCAAATGACAAAAACGCACTTATTGGATGCACAAGATTGGTGAAAAACCCTAATTGGATTAGAATAAGCCTAAGGAGGACGAATATGATCTTAATGTTAAACCAATGACACAAATGCACTTATTTGATGCACAAGATTGGTTAAAAGAACCCTAATTGGATTAGAATAAGTCGAAGGATAACAAAAAGGTCCTAAATGTTAATTCAATAACACAAACGCACTTATTGGAAGTACAAGATTGGTTAAAAATCCTAACTGGATTAGAATAAGCCTAGGGAGGACGAAAATGACCTAAATGTTAATCCAACAACACAAATGCACTTATTGGATGCACAAGATTGGTTAAAAAACCCTAATTGGATTAGAATAAGTCGAAGGATGACGAAAATGACCGAAATGTTAATTCAATAACACAAACGCACTTATTTGATGCTCAAGATTGGTTAAAAGCCCTAATTGGATTAGAATAAGCCTAGGGAGGACGAAATTGACCTAAATGTTAATCCAATGACACAAACGCACTTATTGGATGCACAAGATTGGTGAAAATCCCTAATTGGATTAGAATAAGCCAAGGGAAGACAAAAATGACCTAAATGTTCAACCAATGACACAAACGCACTTATTGGATGCACAAGATTGGTTAAAAACCCTAATTGGATTAGAATAAACCAAGGGAGGACGAGAATGAGCTAAATATTCAACCATTGACCCAAACGCACTTATTGAATCCACAAGATTGGTTAAAAACCTTAATTGGATTAGAATAAGCTTAGGGAGGACGAAAATGACCTTAATGTTAAACCAACGACACAAATGCACTTATTGGATGCACAAGATTGGTTAAAAAACCCTAATTGGATTAGAATAAGTCGAAGGATGACGAAAATGAGCTAAATGTTAATTCAATGACACAAACGCACTTATTGGATTCACAAGATTGGTTAAAACCCCTAATTGGATTAGAATAAGCCTAGGGAGGACGAAAATTACCTAAATGTTAATCAAATGACAAAAACGCACTTATTGGATGCACAAGATTGGTGAAAAACCCTAATTGGATTAGAATAAGCCTAGGGAGGACGAATATGATCTTAATGTTAAACCAATGACACAAATGCACTTATTTGATGCACAAGATTGGTTAAAAGAACCCTAATTGGATTAGAATAAGTCGAAGGATAACAAAAAGGTCCTAAATGTTAATTCAATAACACAAACGCACTTATTGGAAGTACAAGATTGGTTAAAAATCCTAACTGGATTAGAATAAGCCTAGGGAGGACAAAAATGACCTAAATGTTAATCCAACAACACAAATGCACTTATTGGATGCACAAGATTGGTTAAAAAACCCTAATTGGATTAGAATAAGTCGAAGGATGACGAAAATGACCTAAATGTTAATTCAATAACACAAACGCACTTATTTGATGCTCAAGATTGGTTAAAAGCCCTAATTGGATTAGAATAAGCCTAGGGAGGACGAAATTGACCTAAATGTTAATCCAATGACACAAACGCACTTATTGGATGCACAAGATTGGTGAAAATCCCTAATTGGATTAGAATAAGCCAAGGGAAGACAAAAATGACCTAAATGTACAACCAATGACACAAACGCACTTATTGGATGCACAAGATTGGTTAAAAACCCTAATTGGATTAGAATAAACCAAGGGAGGACGAGAATGAGCTAAATATTCAACCATTGACCCAAACGCACTTATTGAATCCACAAGATTGGTTAAAAACCTTAATTGGATTAGAATAAGCTTAGGGAGGACGAAAATGACCTTAATGTTAAACCAACGACACAAATGCACTTATTGGATGCACAAGATTGGTTAAAAAACCCTGATTGGATTAGAATAAGTCGAAGGATGACGAAAATGACCTAAATGTTAATTCAATGACACAAACGCACTTATTGGATTCACAAGATTGGTTAAAAACCCTAATTGGATTAGAATAAGCCTAGGGAGGACGAAAATTACCTAAATGTTAATCAAATGACAAAAACGCACTTATTGGATGCACAAGATTGGTGAAAAACCCTAATTGGATTAGAATAAGCCTAGGGAGGACGAATATGATCTTAATGTTAAACCAATGACACAAATGCACTTATTTGATGCACAAGATTGGTTAAAATAACCCTAATTGGATTAGAATAAGTCGAAGGATAACAAAAAGGTCCTAAATGTTAATTCAATAACACAAACGCACTTATTGGAAGCACAAGATTGGTTAAAAATCCTAACTGGATTAGAATAAGCCTAGGGAGGACGAAAATGACCTAAATGTTAATCGAACAACACAAATGCACTTATTGGATGCACAAGATCGGTGAAAAACCATAGTTGGATTAGAATAAGCCTAGGGAGGACGAAAATTACCTAAATGTTAAACCAATGACACCAAATCACTCATTGGATGCACAAGATTGGTTAAAAACCCGAATTGGATTATAACAAGCCTAGGGAGGACAAAAATGACCTAAATGTTCAACCAATAATACAAAATCACTTATTGGATGCACAAGATTGGTTAAAAGCCCAAATTGGATTAGAATAAGCCTAGGGATGACGAAAATGACCTAAATGTTCAACCAATGACACAAACGCACTTATTGGATGCACAAGATTGGTTAAAAACCCTAATTGGATTAGAATAAACCAAGGGAGGACGAGAACGAGCTAAATATTCAACCATTGACCCAAACGCACTTATTGAATCCACAAGATTGGTTAAAAACCTTAATTGGATTAGAATAAGCTTAGGGAGGACGAAAATGACCTTAATGTTAAACCAACGACACAAATGCACTTATTGGATGCACAAGATTGGTTAAAAAACCCTAATTGGATTAGAATAAGTCGAAGGATGACGAAAATGACCTAAATGTTAATTCAATGACACAAACGCACTTATTGGATTCACAAGATTGGTTAAAAACCCTAATTGGATTAGAATAAGCCTAGGGAGGACGAAAATTACCTAAATGTTAATCAAATGACAAAAACGCACTTATTGGATGCACAAGATTGGTGAAAAACCCTAATTGGATTAGAATAAGCCTAGGGGGACGAATATGATCTTAATGTTAAACCAATGACACAAATGCACTTATTTGATGCACAAGATTGGTTAAAAGAACCCTAATTGGATTAGAATAAGTCGAAGGATAACAAAAAGGTCCTAAATGTTAATTCAATAACACAAACGCACTTATTGGAAGCACAAGATTGGTTAAAAATCCTAACTAGATTAGAATAAGCCTAGAGAGGACGAAAATGACCTAAATGTTAGTCCAACAACACAAATGCACTTATTCGATGCACAAGATCGGTGAAAAACCATAGTTGGATTAGAATAAGCCTAGGGAGGACGAAAATTACCTATATGTTAAACCAATGACACCAAATCACTCATTGGATGCACAAGATTGGTTAAAAACCCGAATTGGATTATAACAAGCCTAGGGAGGACAAAAATGACCTAAATGTTCAACCAATAATGCAAAATCACTTATTGGATGCACAAGATTGGTTAAAAGCCCAAATTGGATTAGAATAAGCCTAGGGATGACGAAAATGACCTAAATGTTCAACCAATGACACAAAATCACTTATTTGATGCACAATATTGGTTAAAAATTCTAATTATTTATAGAATAAGCCTAGGGAGGATGAAAATGACCTAAATGTTCAACCAATGACACAAAATCACTTATTGGATACACAAGATTGTTTAAAAATCCTTATTGGATTAGAATAAGCCTACGGAGGACGAAAATGACCTAAATGTTCAACCAATGACACAAACGCAAGTATTGGATGCAAAAGATTGGTTAAAAATCCTAATTGGCTTAGAATAAGCCAACGGAGGACGAAAATGACCTAAATGTTCAACTAATGACACAAACGCACTTATTGGATGCACAAGATTGGCTAAAAGCCCAAATTGGATTAGAAAAAGCCTAGGGAGGACGAAAGTGACCTACATGTTCAAACAATGACACTAACGCATTTAATGAATGCACAAGATTAGTTAAAAACCCTAATTGGATTAGAATGAGCCGAGGGAGGAGGAACATGACCTTAATATTAAAACAATGACACAAATGCACTTATTGGATGCACAAGATTGGTTAAAAGTCCTAATTGGATTAGAATTAGCCTAGGGATGACGAAAATGACCTAAATGTTCAACCAATGACACAAAATCACTTGTTGGATGCACAAGATTGGTTAAAAACCCAAATTGGATTAGAATAAGCCTTGGGAGGACGAAAATGACCTAAATGTTCAACCAATGACACAAAATCACTTGTTGGATGCACCAGATTGGTTAAAAACCGTAATAGGACTAGAATAAGTCGAAGGATGACGAAAATGACCTTAATGTTCAACCAATGACACAAAATCACTTATTTGATGCACAACATTGGTTAAAAACCGTAATAGGATTAGATTAAGCCTATGGAGGACGAAAATGACCTAAATGTTCAACCAATGACACAAAATCACTTATTGGATGCAACAGATTGGTTTAAAACCCTAATTGAATTCGAATAAGCCTAGGGAGGACGAAAATGACCTAAATGTTCAGACAATGACAAAAAATCACTTATTGGATGCACAAGATTGTTTAAAAACCCTAAGTGGATTAGAATAAGTCTAGGGAGACGAAAATGACCTAAATGTTCAACCAATGACCCCAAATCACTCATTGGATTCACAAGTTTGGTTAAAAACCCGAATTGGATTAGAATAAGCCTAGGGAGGACAAAAATGACCTAAATGTTCAACCAATGACACAAAATCACTTTTTGGATGCACAAGATTGTTTAAAAACCCTAAGTGGATTAGAATAAGCCTAAGGAGGACGAAAATGACCTAAATGTTCAACCAATGACACAAAATCACTTATTGGATGCACAAGATTGGTTAAAAACCCTAAATGGATTAGAATAAGCCTGGGGAGACCGAAAATGACCTAAATGTTCAACCAATGACACCAAATCAATAAGTGGATGCACACGATTGGTTAAAAACCCTAAGTGGATTAGAATAAGCATGGGGTGACCGAAAATGACCTAAATGTTCAACCAATGACACAAAATCACTTATTGGATGCACAAGATTGGTTAAAAACC
>JBBPBP010000004.1:37029906-37063901 GCA_037974735.1 Cicer chorassanicum | reverse complement strand
TGACCTAAATATTCAACCAATGACACAAAATCACTTATTGGATGCACAAGATTGGTTAAAAACCCTAATTGGATTCGAATAAGCCTAAGGAGAACGAAAATGACCTAAAAATTCAGACAATGACACTTAATCACTCATTGGATGCACAAGATTGGTTAAAAACCCTAATAGGATTAGATAAAGCTTAGGGAGGACAAAAATGACCTAAATGTTCAACCAATGACACAAAATCACTTATTAGATGCAAGAGATTGGTTAAAAACCCTAATTGGATTCGAATAAGCCTAGGGAGGACGAAAATGACCTAAATGTTCACACAATGACACAAAATCACTTATTGGATGCACAAGATTGGTTAAAAACCCTAAGTGGATTAGAATAAGCCTAGGGAGGACGAAAATGACCTAAATGTTCAACCAATGAAACAAAATCACTTATTGGATGCACAAGATTGGCTAAAAGTCCTAATTGGATTTGAATAAGCCTAGGGATGACGAAAATGACCTAAATGTTCAACCAATGACACAAAATCACTTGTTGGATGCACAAGATTGGTTAAAAACCCTAATTGGATTAGAATAAGCCTTGGGAGGACGAAAATGACCTAAATTTTCAACCAATGACACAAAATCACTTGTTGGATGCACAAGATTGGTTAAAAACCCTAATTGGATTAGAATAAGCCTTGGGAGGACGAAAATGACCTAAATGTTCAACCAATGACACAAAATCATTTGTTGGATGCACCAGATTGGTTAAAAACAGTAATAGGACTAGAATAAGTCGAAGGATGACGAAAATGACCTTAATGTTCAACCAATGACACAAAATCACTTATTTGATGCACAACATTGGTTAAAAACCGTAATAGGATTAGAATAAGCCTAGGGAGGACGAAAGTGACCTAAATATTCAACCAATGACACAAAATCACTTATTGGATGCACAAGATTGGTTAAAAACCCTAATTGGATTCGAGTAAGCCTAAGGAGAACGAAAACGACCTAAAAATTCAGACAATGACACTTAATCACTCATTGGATGCACAAGATTGGTTAAAAACCCTAATAGGATTAGATAAAGCTTAGGGAGGACAAAAATGACCTAAATGTTCAACCAATGACACAAAATCACTTATTAGATGCAAGAGATTGGTTAAAAACCCTAATTGGATTCGAATAAGCCTAGGGAGGACGAAAATGACCTAAATGTTCACACAATGACACAAAATCACTTATTGGATGCACAAGATTGTTTAAAAACCCTAAGTGGATTAGAATAAGCCTAGGGAGGACGAAAATGACCTAAATGTTCAACCAATGAAACAAAATCACTTATTGGATGCACAAGATTGGCTAAAAGTCCTAATTGGATTAGAATAAGCCTAGGGATGACGAAAATGACCTAAATGTTCAACCAATGACACAAAATCACTTGTTGGATGCACAAGATTGGTTAAAAACCCTAATTGGATTAGAATAAGCCTTGGGAGGACGAAAATGACCTAAATGTTCAACCAATGACACAAAATCACTTGTTGGATGCACAAGATTGGTTAAAAACCCTAATTGGATTAGAATAAGCCTTGGGAGGACGAAAATGACCTAAATGTTCAACCAATGACACAAAATCATTTGTTGGATGCACCAGATTGGTTAAAAATAGTAATAGGACTAGAATAAGTCGAAGAATGACGAAAATGACCTTAATGTTCAACCAATGACACAAAATCACTTGTTTGATGCACAACATTGGTTAAAAACCGTAATAGGATTAGAATAAGCCTAGGGAGGACGAAAGTGACCTAAATATTCAACCAATGACACAAAATCACTTATTGGATGCACAAGATTGGTTAAAAACCCTAATTGGATTCGAATAAGCCTAAGGTGAACGAAAATGACCTAAAAATTCAGACAATGACACTTAATCACTCATTGGATGCACAAGATTGGTTAAAAACCCTAATAGGATTAGATAAAGCTTAGGGAGGACAAAAATGACCTAAATGTTCAACCAATGACACAAAATCACTTATTAGATGCAAGAGATTGGTTAAAAACCCTAATTGGATTCGAATAAGCCTAGGGAGGACGAAAATGACCTAAATGTTCACACAATGACACAAAATCACTTATTGGATGCACAAGATTGTTTAAAAACCCTAAGTGGATTAGAATAAGCCTAGGGAGGACGAAAATGACCTAAATGTTCAACCAATGAAACAAAATCACTTATTGGATGCACAAGATTGGCTAAAAGCCCTAATTGGATTTGAATAAGCCTAGGGATGACGAAAATGACCTAAATGTTCAACCAATGACACAAAATCACTTGTTGGATGCACAAGATTGGTTAAAAACCCTAATTGGATTAGAATAAGCCTTGGGAGGACGAAAATGACCTAAATGTTCAACCAATGACACAAAATCACTTGTTGGATGCACAAGATTGGTTAAAAACCCTAATTGGATTAGAATAAGCCTTGGGAGGACGAAAATGACCTAAATGTTCAACCAATGACACAAAATCATTTGTTGGATGCACAAGATTGGTTAAAAACAGTAATAGGACTAGAATAAGTCGAAGGATGACGAAAATGACCTTAATGTTCAACCAATGACACAAAATCACTTATTTGATGCACAACATTGGTTAAAAACCGTAATAGGATTAGAATAAGCCTAGGGAGGACGAAAGTGACCTAAATATTCAACCAATGACACAAAATCACTTATTGGATGCACAAGATTGGTTAAAAACCCTAATTGGATTCGAGTAAGCCTAAGGAGAACGAAAATGACCTAAATGTTCAGACAATGACACTTAATCACTCATTGGATGCACAAGATTGGTTAAAAACCCTAATAGGATTAGATAAAGCTTAGGGAGGACAAAAATGACCTAAATGTTCAACCAATGACACAAAATCACTTATTGGATGCAAGAGATTGGTTAAAAATCCTAATTGGATTCGAATAAGCCTAGGGAGGACGAAAATGAACTTAATGTTCAACCAATGACACAAAATCACTTATTTGATGCACAACATTGGTTAAAAACCGTAATAGGATTAGAATAAGCCTAGGGAGGACGAAAATGACCTAAATATTCAACCAATGACACAAAATCACTTATTGGATGCACAAGATTGGTTAAAAACCCTAATTGGATTCGAATAAGCCTAAGGAGAACGAAAATGACCTAAAAATTCAGACAATGACACTTAATCACTCATTGGATGCACAAGATTGGTTAAAAACCCTAATAGGATTAGATAAAGCTTAGGGAGGACAAAAATGACCTAAATGTTCAACCAATGACACAAAATCACTTATTAGATGCAAGAGATTGGTTAAAAACCCTAATTGGATTCGAATAAGCCTAGGGAGGACGAAAATGACCTAAATGTTCACACAATGACACAAAATCACTTATTGGATGCACAAGATTGGTTAAAAACCCTAAGTGGATTAGAATAAGCCTAGGGAGGACGAAAATGACCTAAATGTTCAACCAATGAAACAAAATCACTTATTGGATGCACAAGATTGGCTAAAAGTCCTAATTGGATTTGAATAAGCCTAGGGATGACGAAAATGACCTAAATGTTCAACCAATGACACAAAATCACTTGTTGGATGCACAAGATTGGTTAAAAACCCTAATTGGATTAGAATAAGCCTTGGGAGGACGAAAATGACCTAAATTTTCAACCAATGACACAAAATCACTTGTTGGATGCACAAGATTGGTTAAAAACCCTAATTGGATTAGAATAAGCCTTGGGAGGACGAAAATGACCTAAATGTTCAACCAATGACACAAAATCATTTGTTGGATGCACCAGATTGGTTAAAAACAGTAATAGGACTAGAATAAGTCGAAGGATGACGAAAATGACCTTAATGTTCAACCAATGACACAAAATCACTTATTTGATGCACAACATTGGTTAAAAACCGTAATAGGATTAGAATAAGCCTAGGGAGGACGAAAGTGACCTAAATATTCAACCAATGACACAAAATCACTTATTGGATGCACAAGATTGGTTAAAAACCCTAATTGGATTCGAATAAGCCTAAGGAGAACGAAAATGACCTAAAAATTCAGACAATGACACTTAATCACTCATTGGATGCACAAGATTGGTTAAAAACCCTAATAGGATTAGATAAAGCTTAGGGAGGACAAAAATGACCTAAATGTTCAACCAATGACACAAAATCACTTATTAGATGCAAGAGATTGGTTAAAAACCCTAATTGGATTCGAATAAGCCTAGGGAGGACGAAAATGACCTAAATGTTCACACAATGACACAAAATCACTTATTGGATGCACAAGATTGTTTAAAAACCCTAAGTGGATTAGAATAAGCCTAGGGAGGACGAAAATGACCTAAATGTTCAACCAATGAAACAAAATCACTTATTGGATGCACAAGATTGGCTAAAAGTCCTAATTGGATTAGAATAAGCCTAGGGATGACGAAAATGACCTAAATGTTCAACCAATGACACAAAATCACTTGTTGGATGCACAAGATTGGTTAAAAACCCTAATTGGATTAGAATAAGCCTTGGGAGGACGAAAATGACCTAAATGTTCAACCAATGACACAAAATCATTTGTTGGATGCACCAGATTGGTTAAAAACAGTAATAGGACTAGAATAAGTCGAAGGATGACGAAAATGACCTTAATGTTCAACCAATGACACAAAATCACTTATTTGATGCACAACATTGGTTAAAACCCGTAATAGGATTAGAATAAGCCTAGGGAGGACGAAAGTGACCTAAATATTCAACCAATGACACAAAATCACTTATTGGATGCACAAGATTGGTTAAAAACCCTAATTGGATTCGAGTAAGCCTAAGGAGAACGAAAACGACCTAAAAATTCAGACAATGACACTTAATCACTCATTGGATGCACAAGATTGGTTAAAAACCCTAATAGGATTAGATAAAGCTTAGGGAGGACAAAAATGACCTAAATGTTCAACCAATGACACAAAATCACTTATTAGATGCAAGAGATTGGTTAAAAACCCTAATTGGATTCGAATAAGCCTAGGGAGGACGAAAATGACCTAAATGTTCACACAATGACACAAAATCACTTATTGGATGCACAAGATTGTTTAAAAATCCTAAGTGGATTAGAATAAGCCTAGGGAGGACGAAAATGACCTAAATGTTCAACCAATGAAACAAAATCACTTATTGGATGCACAAGATTGGCTAAAAGTCCTAATTGGATTTGAATAAGCCTAGGGATGACGAAAATGACCTAAATGTTCAACCAATGACACAAAATCACTTGTTGGATGCACAAGATTGGTTAAAAACCCTAATTCGATTAGAATAAGCCTTGGGAGGACGAAAATGACCTAAATGTTCAACCAATGACACAAAATCACTTGTTGGATGCACAAGATTGGTTAAAAACCCTAATTGGATTAGAATAAGCCTTGGGAGGACGAAAATGACCTAAATGTTCAACCAATGACACAAAATCATTTGTTGGATGCACCAGATTGGTTAAAAACAGTAATAGGACTAGAATAAGTCGAAGGATGACGAAAATGACCTTAATGTTCAACCAATGACACAAAATCACTTATTTGATGCACAACATTGGTTAAAAACCGTAATAGGATTAGAATAAGCCTAGGGAGGACGAAAGTGACCTAAATATTCAACCAATGACACAAAATCACTTATTGGATGCACAAGATTGGTTAAAAACCCTAATTGGATTCGAATAAGCCTAAGGAGAACGAAAATGACCTAAAAATTCAGACAATGACACTTAATCACTCATTGGATGCACAAGATTGGTTAAAAACCCTAATAGGATTAGATAAAGCTTAGGGAGGACAAAAATGACCTAAATGTTCAACCAATGACACAAAATCACTTATTAGATGCAAGAGATTGGTTAAAAACCCTAATTGGATTCGAATAAGCCTAGGGAGGACGAAAATGACCTAAATGTTCACACAATGACACAAAATCACTTATTGGATGCACAAGATTGGTTAAAAACCCTAAGTGGATTAGAATAAGCCTAGGGAGGACGAAAATGACCTAAATGTTCAACCAATGAAACAAAATCACTTATTGGATGCACAAGATTGGCTAAAAGTCCTAATTGGATTTGAATAAGCCTAGGGATGACGAAAATGACCTAAATGTTCAACCAATGACACAAAATCACTTGTTGGATGCACAAGATTGGTTAAAAACCCTAATTGGATTAGAATAAGCCTTGGGAGGACGAAAATGACCTAAATGTTCAACCAATGACACAAAATCACTTGTTGGATGCACAAGATTGGTTAAAAACCCTAATTGGATTAGAATAAGCCTAGGGAGGACGAAAATGACCTAAATGTTCAACCAATGACACAAAATCACTTATTGGATGCACAAGATTGGTTAAAAACCCTAATTGGATTAGAATTAGCCTAGGGAGGACGAAAATGACCTAAATGTTCAACCAATGACACAAAATCACTTATTGCATGCACAAGATTGATTAAAAACCCTAATTGGATTAGAATAAGCCAAGGGAGGTCGAAAATGACCTAAATGTTCAACCAATGACACAAAATCACTTATTGCATGCACAAGATTGATTAAAACCCCTAATTGGATTAGAATAAGCCAAGGGAGGTCGAAAATGACCTAAATGATCAACCAAAACACAAAATCACTTATAGGATGCACAAGATTGGTTAAAAACCCTAATTGAATTAGAATAAACCAAGGGACGCAAAAATGACCTAAATGTTCAACCAATGACACAAATGTACTTATTGGATGCACAAGATTGGGTAAAAACCCTAATTGGATTCGAATAAGCCTAGGGAGGACGAAAATCATCTAAATGTTCAACCAATGAAACAAAATCAGTTATTGGATGCACAAGATTAGTTAAAAACCCTAATTGGATGAGAATAAACCAAGGGACGACGAAAATGACCTAAATGTTCAACCAATGACACAAAATCACTTATTGGATGCACAAGATTGCTTAAAATCCCTAATTGGATTAGAATAAACCTAGGGAGGATGAAAATGACCTAAATGTTCAACCAATGACACAAAATCACTTATTGGATGCACAAGATTGGTTAAAAACCCTAATTGAATTAGAATAAACCAAGGGACGACGAAAATGACCTAAATGTTCAACCAATGACACAAAATCACTTATTGGATGCACAAGATTGGTTAAAAACCCTAATTGGATTAGAATAAGCCTAGGGAGGACGAAAATGACCTAAATGTTCAACCAATGACACAAATGTACTTATTGGATGCACAAGATTGGTTAAAAACCCTAATTGGACGAGAATAAGCCTAGGGAGGACGAAAATGACCTAAATGTTCAACCAATGACACAAATTTACTTATGGGATGCACAAGATTGGTTAAAAACCCTAATTGGACGAGAATAAGCCTTGGGAGGACGAAAATGACCTAAATGTTCAACCAATGACACAAATGTACTTATTGGATGCACAAGATTGGTTAAAAACCCTAATTGGACGAGAATAAGCCTCGGGAGGACGAAAATGACCTAAATCTTCAACCAATGACACAAAATCACTTAT
This sequence comes from Cicer chorassanicum, assembly GCA_037974735.1. Taxonomy (NCBI): domain Eukaryota; kingdom Viridiplantae; phylum Streptophyta; class Magnoliopsida; order Fabales; family Fabaceae; genus Cicer; species Cicer chorassanicum. Next base: position 37,056,265 of record JBBPBP010000004.1, on the reverse strand, counting down.
TGGATGCACAAGATTGGTTAAAAACCCTAATTGGACGAGAATAAGCCTTGGGAGGACGAAAATGACCTAAATGTTCAACCAATGACACAAAATCACTTATTGGATTCACAAGATTGGATAAAAACCCTAATTGGACGAGAATAAGCCTTGGGAGGACGAAAATGACCTAAATGTTCAACCAATGACACAAATGTACTTATTGGATGCACAAGATTGGTTCAAAACCCTAATTGGACGAGAATAAGCCTTGGGAGGACGAAAATGACCTAAATGTTCAACCAATGACACAAAAGCACTTATTGGATGCACAAGATTGGTTAAAAACCCTAATTGGACGAGAATAAGCCTTGGGAGGAAGAAAATGACCTAAATGTTCAACCAATGACACAAATGTACTTATTGGATGCACAAGATTGGTTAAAAACCCTAATTGGACGAGAATAAGCCTTGGGAGGACGAAAATGACCTAAATGTTCAACCAATGACACAAATGTACTTATTGGATGCACAAGATTGGTTAAAAACCCTAATTGGACGAGAATAAGCCTTGGGAGGACGAAAATGACCTAAATGTTCAACCAATGACACAAAATCACTTATTGGATGCAAAAGATTTGTTAAAAACCCTAATTGGACGAGAATAAGCCTTGGGAGGACGAAAATGACCTAAATGTTCAACCAATGACACAAAATCACTTATTGGATGCACAAGATTGGTTAAAAACCCTAATTGGATTAGAATAAGCCTAGGGAGGACAAAAATGACCTAAATGTTCAACCAATGACACAAAATCACATATTGGATGCACAAGATTGGTTAAAAACCCTAATTGGATTAGAATAAGCCTAGGGAGGACGAAAATGACCTAAATGTGCAACCAATGACACAAAATCACATATTGGATGCACAAGATTGGTTAAAATCCCTAATTGGATTAGAATAAGCTTAGGGAGGACGAAAATGACCTAAATGTTCATCCAATGACACAAAATCACTTATTCGATGCACAAGATTGGTTAAAAACCCTAATTGGATTAGAATAAGCTTAGAGAGGTCGAAAATGACCTAAATGTGCAACAAATGACACAAAATCACATATTGGATACACAAGATTGGTTAAAAACCCTAATGGATTAGAATAAGCTTAGGGAGGACGAAAATGACCTAAATGTTCAACCAATGACACAAAATCACTTATTGGATGCACAAGATTGGTTAAAAACCCTAATTGGATTAGAATAAGCCTAGGGAGGACGAAAATGACCTAAATGTGCAACCAATGACACAAAATCACATATTGGATGCACAAGATTGGTTAAAGACCCTAATTGGATTTGAATAAGATTAGGGAGGACGAAAATGACCTAAATGTTCAACCAATGACACAAAATCACTTATTGGATGCACAAGATTGGTTAAAAACCCTAATTGGATTAGAATAAGCCTAGGGAGGACGAAAATGACCTAAATGTTCAAACAATGACACAAAATCACTTATTAGATGCACAAGATTGTTTAAAAACCATAAGTGGATTAGAATAAGTCTAGGGAGGACGAAAATGACGTAAATGTTCAACCAATGACAACAAACCACTCATTGGATTCACAAGATTGGTTAAAAAACCGAATTGGATTAGAATAAGCCTAGGGAGGACAAAAATGACCTAAATGTTCAACCAATGACACAAAATCACTTATTGGATGCACAAGATTGTTTAAAAACCCTAAGTGGATTAGAATAAGCCTAGGGAGGACGAAAATGACCTAAATGTTCAACCAATGAAACAAAATCACTTATTGGATGCACAAGATTGGCTAAAAGTCCTAATTGGATTAGAATAAGCCTAGGGATGACGAAAATGACCTAAATGTTCAACCAATGACACAAAATCACTTGTTGGATGCACAAGATTGGTTAAAAACCCTAATTGGATTAGAATAAGCCTTGGGAGGACGAAAATGACCTAAATGTTCAACCAATGACACAAAATCATTTGTTGGATGCACCAGATTGGTTAAAAACAGTAATAGGACTAGAATAAGTCGAAGGATGACGAAAATGACCTTAATGTTCAACCAATGACACAAAATCACTTATTTGATGCACAACATTGGTTAAAACCCGTAATAGGATTAGAATAAGCCTAGGGAGGACGAAAGTGACCTAAATATTCAACCAATGACACAAAATCACTTATTGGATGCACAAGATTGGTTAAAAACCCTAATTGGATTCGAGTAAGCCTAAGGAGAACGAAAACGACCTAAAAATTCAGACAATGACACTTAATCACTCATTGGATGCACAAGATTGGTTAAAAACCCTAATAGGATTAGATAAAGCTTAGGGAGGACAAAAATGACCTAAATGTTCAACCAATGACACAAAATCACTTATTAGATGCAAGAGATTGGTTAAAAACCCTAATTGGATTCGAATAAGCCTAGGGAGGACGAAAATGACCTAAATGTTCACACAATGACACAAAATCACTTATTGGATGCACAAGATTGTTTAAAAACCCTAAGTGGATTAGAATAAGCCTAGGGAGGACGAAAATGACCTAAATGTTCAACCAATGAAACAAAATCACTTATTGGATGCACAAGATTGGCTAAAAGTCCTAATTGGATTTGAATAAGCCTAGGGATGACGAAAATGACCTAAATGTTCAACCAATGACACAAAATCACTTGTTGGATGCACAAGATTGGTTAAAAACCCTAATTGGATTAGAATAAGCCTTGGGAGGACGAAAATGACCTAAATTTTCAACCAATGACACAAAATCACTTGTTGGATGCACAAGATTGGTTAAAAACCCTAATTGGATTAGAATAAGCCTTGGGAGGACGAAAATGACCTAAATGTTCAACCAATGACACAAAATCATTTGTTGGATGCACCAGATTGGTTAAAAACAGTAATAGGACTAGAATAAGTCGAAGGATGACGAAAATGACCTTAATGTTCAACCAATGACACAAAATCACTTATTTGATGCACAACATTGGTTAAAAACCGTAATAGGATTAGAATAAGCCTAGGGAGGACGAAAATGACCTAAATATTCAACCAATGACACAAAATCACTTATTGGATGCACAAGATTGGTTAAAAACCCTAATTGGATTCGAATAAGCCTAAGGAGAACGAAAATGACCTAAAAATTCAGACAATGACACTTAATCACTCATTGGATGCACAAGATTGGTTAAAAACCCTAATAGGATTAGATAAAGCTTAGGGAGGACAAAAATGACCTAAATGTTCAACCAATGACACAAAATCACTTATTAGATGCAAGAGATTGGTTAAAAACCCTAATTGGATTCGAATAAGCCTAGGGAGGACGAAAATGACCTAAATGTTCACACAATGACACAAAATCACTTATTGGATGCACAAGATTGTTTAAAAACCCTAAGTGGATTAGAATAAGCCTAGGGAGGACGAAAATGACCTAAATGTTCAACCAATGAAACAAAATCACTTATTGGATGCACAAGATTGGCTAAAAGCCCTAATTGGATTTGAATAAGCCTAGGGATGACGAAAATGACCTAAATGTTCAACCAATGACACAAAATCACTTGTTGGATGCACAAGATTGGTTAAAAACCCTAATTGGATTAGAATAAGCCTTGGGAGGACGAAAATGACCTAAATGTTCAACCAATGACACAAAATCATTTGTGGGATGCACCAGATTGGTTAAAAACAGTAATAGGACTAGAATAAGTCGAAGGATGACGAAAATGACCTTAATGTTCAACCAATGACACAAAATCACTTATTTGATGCACAACATTGGTTAAAAACTGTAATAGGATTAGAATAAGCCTAGGGAGGACGAAAGTGACCTAAATATTCAACCAATGACACAAAATCACTTATTGGATGCACAAGATTGGTTAAAAACCCTAATTGGATTCGAGTAAGCCTAAGGAGAACGAAAACGACCTAAAAATTCAGACAATGACACTTAATCACTCATTGGATGCACAAGATTGGTTAAAAACCCTAATAGGATTAGATAAAGCTTAGGGAGGACAAAAATGACCTAAATGTTCAACCAATGACACAAAATCACTTATTAGATGCAAGAGATTGGTTAAAAACCCTAATTGGATTCGAATAAGCCTAGGGAGGACGAAAATGACCTAAATGTTCACACAATGACACAAAATCACTTATTGGATGCACAAGATTGTTTAAAAACCCTAAGTGGATTAGAATAAGCCTAGGGAGGACGAAAATGACCTAAATGTTCAACCAATGAAACAAAATCACTTATTGGATGCACAAGATTGGCTAAAAGTCCTAATTGGATTAGAATAAGCCTAGGGATGACGAAAATGACCTAAATGTTCAACCAATGACACAAAATCACTTGTTGGATGCACAAGATTGGTTAAAAACCCTAATTGGATTAGAATAAGCCTTGGGAGGACGAAAATGACCTAAATGTTCAACCAATGACACAAAATCATTTGTTGGATGCACCAGATTGGTTAAAAACAGTAATAGGACTAGAATAAGTCGAAGGATGACGAAAATGACCTTAATGTTCAACCAATGACACAAAATCACTTATTTGATGCACAACATTGGTTAAAACCCGTAATAGGATTAGAATAAGCCTAGGGAGGACGAAAGTGACCTAAATATTCAACCAATGACACAAAATCACTTATTGGATGCACAAGATTGGTTAAAAACCCTAATTGGATTCGAGTAAGCCTAAGGAGAACGAAAACGACCTAAAAATTCAGACAATGACACTTAATCACTCATTGGATGCACAAGATTGATTAAAAACCCTAATAGGATTAGATAAAGCTTAGGGAGGACAAAAATGACCTAAATGTTCAACCAATGACACAAAATCACTTATTAGATGCAAGAGATTGGTTAAAAACCCTAATTGGATTCGAATAAGCCTAGGGAGGATGAAAATGACCTAAATGTTCACACAATGACACAAAATCACTTATTGGATGCACAAGATTGTTTAAAAACCCTAAGTGGATTAGAATAAGCCTAGGGAGGACGAAAATGACCTAAATGTTCAACCAATGAAACAAAATCACTTATTGGATGCACAAGATTGGCTAAAAGTCCTAATTGGATTTGAATAAGCCTAGGGATGACGAAAATGACCTAAATGTTCAACCAATGACACAAAATCACTTGTTGGATGCACAAGATTGGTTAAAAACCCTAATTGGATTAGAATAAGCCTAGGGAGGACGAAAATGACCTAAATGTTCAACCAATGACACAAAATCACTTGTTGGATGCACAAGATTGGTTAAAAACCCTAATTGGATTAGAATAAGCCTAGGGAGGACGAAAATGACCTAAATGTTCAACCAATGACACAAAATCACTTATTGGATGCACAAGATTGGTTAAAAACCCTAATTGGATTAGAATAAGTCTAGGGAGGACGAAAATGACCTAAATGTTCAACCAATGACACAAAATCACTTATTGGATGCACAAGATTGGTTAAAAACCCTAATTGGATTAGAATAAGCCTAGGGAGGACGAAAATGACCTAAATGTTCAAACAATGACACAAAATCACTTATTAGATGCACAAGATTGTTTAAAAACCATAAGTGGATTAGAATAAGTCTAGGGAGGACGAAAATGACGTAAATGTTCAACCAATGACAACAAACCACTCATTGGATTCACAAGATTGGTTAAAAAACCGAATTGGATTAGAATAAGCCTAGGGAGGACAAAAATGACCTAAATGTTCAACCAATGACACAAAATCACTTATTGGATGCACAAGATTGTTTAAAAACCCTAAGTGGATTAGAATAAGCCTAGGGAGGACGAAAATGACCTAAATGTTCAACCAATGAAACAAAATCACTTATTGGATGCACAAGATTGGCTAAAAGTCCTAATTGGATTTGAATAAGCCTAGGGATGACGAAAATGACCTAAATGTTCAACCAATGACACAAAATCACTTGTTGGATGCACAAGATTGGTTAAAAACCCTAATTGGATTAGAATAAGCCTTGGGAGGACGAAAATGACCTAAATTTTCAACCAATGACACAAAATCACTTGTTGGATGCACAAGATTGGTTAAAAACCCTAATTGGATTAGAATAAGCCTTGGGAGGACGAAAATGACCTAAATGTTCAACCAATGACACAAAATCATTTGTTGGATGCACCAGATTGGTTAAAAACAGTAATAGGACTAGAATAAGTCGAAGGATGACGAAAATGACCTTAATGTTCAACCAATGACACAAAATCACTTATTTGATGCACAACATTGGTTAAAAACCGTAATAGGATTAGAATAAGCCTAGGGAGGACGAAAGTGACCTAAATATTCAACCAATGACACAAAATCACTTATTGGATGCACAAGATTGGTTAAAAACCCTAATTGGATTCGAGTAAGCCTAAGGAGAACGAAAATGACCTAAATGTTCAGACAATGACACTTAATCACTCATTGGATGCACAAGATTGGTTAAAAACCCTAATAGGATTAGATAAAGCTTAGGGAGGACAAAAATGACCTAAATGTTCAACCAATGACACAAAATCACTTATTGGATGCAAGAGATTGGTTAAAAATCCTAATTGGATTCGAATAAGCCTAGGGAGGACGAAAATGAACTTAATGTTCAACCAATGACACAAAATCACTTATTTGATGCACAACATTGGTTAAAAACCGTAATAGGATTAGAATAAGCCTAGGGAGGACGAAAATGACCTAAATATTCAACCAATGACACAAAATCACTTATTGGATGCACAAGATTGGTTAAAAACCCTAATTGGATTCGAATAAGCCTAAGGAGAACGAAAATGACCTAAAAATTCAGACAATGACACTTAATCACTCATTGGATGCACAAGATTGGTTAAAAACCCTAATAGGATTAGATAAAGCTTAGGGAGGACAAAAATGACCTAAATGTTCAACCAATGACACAAAATCACTTATTAGATGCAAGAGATTGGTTAAAAACCCTAATTGGATTCGAATAAGCCTAGGGAGGACGAAAATGACCTAAATGTTCACACAATGACACAAAATCACTTATTGGATGCACAAGATTGTTTAAAAACCCTAAGTGGATTAGAATAAGCCTAGGGAGGACGAAAATGACCTAAATGTTCAACCAATGAAACAAAATCACTTATTGGATGCACAAGATTGGCTAAAAGCCCTAATTGGATTTGAATAAGCCTAGGGATGACGAAAATGACCTAAATGTTCAACCAATGACACAAAATCACTTGTTGGATGCACAAGATTGGTTAAAAACCCTAATTGGATTAGAATAAGCCTTGGGAGGACGAAAATGACCTAAATGTTCAACCAATGACACAAAATCACTTGTTGGATGCACAAGATTGGTTAAAAACCCTAATTGGATTAGAATAAGCCTAGGGAGGACGAAAATGACCTAAATGTTCAACCAATGACACAAAATCATTTGTTGGATGCACCAGATTGGTTAAAAACAGTAATAGGACTAGAATAAGTCGAAGGATGACGAAAATGACCTTAATGTTCAACCAATGACACAAAATCACTTATTTGATGCACAACATTGGTTAAAAACCGTAATAGGATTAGAATAAGCCTAGGGAGGACGAAAGTGACCTAAATATTCAACCAATGACACAAAATCACTTATTGGATGCACAAGATTGGTTAAAAACCCTAATTGGATTCGAGTAAGCCTAAGGAGAACGAAAACGACCTAAAAATTCAGACAATGACACTTAATCACTCATTGGATGCACAAGATTGGTTAAAAACCCTAATAGGATTAGATAAAGCTTAGGGAGGACAAAAATGACCTAAATGTTCAACCAATGACACAAAATCACTTATTAGATGCAAGAGATTGGTTAAAAACCCTAATTGGATTCGAATAAGCCTAGGGAGGACGAAAATGACCTAAATGTTCACACAATGACACAAAATCACTTATTGGATGCACAAGATTGTTTAAAAATCCTAAGTGGATTAGAATAAGCCTAGGGAGGACGAAAATGACCTAAATGTTCAACCAATGAAACAAAATCACTTATTGGATGCACAAGATTGGCTAAAAGTCCTAATTGGATTTGAATAAGCCTAGGGATGACGAAAATGACCTAAATGTTCAACCAATGACACAAAATCACTTGTTGGATGCACAAGATTGGTTAAAAACCCTAATTGGATTAGAATAAGCCTTGGGAGGACGAAAATGACCTAAATGTTCAACCAATGACACAAAATCACTTGTTGGATGCACAAGATTGGTTAAAAACCCTAATTGGATTAGAATAAGCCTTGGGAGGACGAAAATGACCTAAATGTTCACACAATGACACAAAATCACTTATTGGATGCACAAGATTGTTTAAAAACCCTAAGTGGATTAGAATAAGCCTAGGGAGGACGAAAATGACCTAAATGTTCAACCAATGAAACAAAATCACTTATTGGATGCACAAGATTGGCTAAAAGTCCTAATTGGATTAGAATAAGCCTAGGGATGACGAAAATGACCTAAATGTTCAACCAATGACACAAAATCACTTGTTGGATGCACAAGATTGGTTAAAAACCCTAATTGGATTAGAATAAGCCTTGGGAGGACGAAAATGACCTAAATGTTCAACCAATGACACAAAATCATTTGTTGGATGCACCAGATTGGTTAAAAACAGTAATAGGACTAGAATAAGTCGAAGGATGACGAAAATGACCTTAATGTTCAACCAATGACACAAAATCACTTATTTGATGCACAACATTGGTTAAAACCCGTAATAGGATTAGAATAAGCCTAGGGAGGACGAAAGTGACCTAAATATTCAACCAATGACACAAAATCACTTATTGGATGCACAAGATTGGTTAAAAACCCTAATTGGATTCGAGTAAGCCTAAGGAGAACGAAAACGACCTAAAAATTCAGACAATGACACTTAATCACTCATTGGATGCACAAGATTGGTTAAAAACCCTAATAGGATTAGATAAAGCTTAGGGAGGACAAAAATGACCTAAATGTTCAACCAATGACACAAAATCACTTATTAGATGCAAGAGATTGGTTAAAAACCCTAATTGGATTCGAATAAGCCTAGGGAGGACGAAAATGACCTAAATGTTCAAACAATGACACAAAATCACTTATTGGATGCACAAGATTGTTTAAAAACCCTAAGTGGATTAGAATAAGCCTAGGGAGGACGAAAATGACCTAAATGTTCAACCAATGAAACAAAATCACTTATTGGATGCACAAGATTGGCTAAAAGTCCTAATTGGATTTGAATAAGCCTAGGGATGACGAAAATGACCTAAATGTTCAACCAATGACACAAAATCACTTGTTGGATGCACAAGATTGGTTAAAAACCCTAATTGGATTAGAATAAGCCTTGGGAGGACGAAAATGACCTAAATTTTCAACCAATGACACAAAATCACTTGTTGGATGCACAAGATTGGTTAAAAACCCTAATTGGATTAGAATAAGCCTTGGGAGGACGAAAATGACCTAAATGTTCAACCAATGACACAAAATCATTTGTTGGATGCACCAGATTGGTTAAAAACAGTAATAGGACTAGAATAAGTCGAAGGATGACGAAAATGACCTTAATGTTCAACCAATGACACAAAATCACTTATTTGATGCACAACATTGGTTAAAAACCGTAATAGGATTAGAATAAGCCTAGGGAGGACGAAAGTGACCTAAATATTCAACCAATGACACAAAATCACTTATTGGATGCACAAGATTGGTTAAAAACCCTAATTGGATTCGAGTAAGCCTAAGGAGAACGAAAATGACCTAAATGTTCAGACAATGACACTTAATCACTCATTGGATGCACAAGATTGGTTAAAAACCCTAATAGGATTAGATAAAGCTTAGGGAGGACAAAAATGACCTAAATGTTCAACCAATGACACAAAATCACTTATTGGATGCAAGAGATTGGTTAAAAATCCTAATTGGATTCGAATAAGCCTAGGGAGGACGAAAATGAACTTAATGTTCAACCAATGACACAAAATCACTTATTTGATGCACAACATTGGTTAAAAACCGTAATAGGATTAGAATAAGCCTAGGGAGGACGAAAATGACCTAAATATTCAACCAATGACACAAAATCACTTATTGGATGCACAAGATTGGTTAAAAACCCTAATTGGATTCGAATAAGCCTAAGGAGAACGAAAATGACCTAAAAATTCAGACAATGACACTTAATCACTCATTGGATGCACAAGATTGGTTAAAAACCCTAATAGGATTAGATAAAGCTTAGGGAGGACAAAAATGACCTAAATGTTCAACCAATGACACAAAATCACTTATTAGATGCAAGAGATTGGTTAAAAACCCTAATTGAATTCGAATAAGCCTAGGGAGGACGAAAATGACCTAAATGTTCACACAATGACACAAAATCACTTATTGGATGCACAAGATTGTTTAAAAACCCTAAGTGGATTAGAATAAGCCTAGGGAGGACGAAAATGACCTAAATGTTCAACCAATGAAACAAAATCACTTATTGGATGCACAAGATTGGCTAAAAGTCCTAATTGGATTTGAATAAGCCTAGGGATGACGAAAATGACCTAAATGTTCAACCAATGACACAAAATCACTTGTTGGATGCACAAGATTGGTTAAAAACCCTAATTGGATTAGAATAAGCCTTGGGAGGACGAAAATGACCTAAATGTTCAACCAATGACACAAAATCATTTGTTGGATGCACCAGATTGGTTAAAAACAGTAATAGGACTAGAATAAGTCGAAGGATGACGAAAATGACCTTAATGTTCAACCAATGACACAAAATCACTTATTTGATGCACAACATTGGTTAAAAACCGTAATAGGATTAGAATAAGCCTAGGGAGGACGAAAGTGACCTAAACATTCAACCAATGACACAAAATCACTTATTGGATGCACAAGATTGGTTAAAAACCCTAATTGGATTCGAGTAAGCCTAAGGAGAACGAAAACGACCTAAAAATTCAGACAATGACACTTAATCACTCATTGGATGCACAAGATTGGTTAAAAACCCTAATAGGATTAGATAAAGCTTAGGGAGGACAAAAATGACCTAAATGTTCAACCAATGACACAAAATCACTTATTAGATGCAAGAGATTGGTTAAAAACCCTAATTGGATTCGAATAAGCCTAGGGAGGACGAAAATGACCTAAATGTTCACACAATGACACAAAATCACTTATTGGATGCACAAGATTGTTTAAAAACCCTAAGTGGATTAGAATAAGCCTAGGGAGGACGAAAATGACCTAAATGTTCAACCAATGACACAAAATCACTTATTGGATGCACAAGATTGGTTAAAAACCCTAATTGGATTCGAATAAGCCTAGGAAGGACGAAAAATACCTTAATGTTCAGATAATGACACAAAATCACTTATTGGATGCACAAGATTGTTTAAAAACCCTAAGTGGATTAGAATAAGTCTAGGGAGGACGAAAATGACCTAAATGTTCAACCAATGACACCAAATCACTCGTTGGATTCACAAGATTGGTTAAAAACCCGAATTGGATCAGAATAAGCCTAGGGAGGACAAAAATGACCTAAATGTTCAATCAATGACACAAAATCACTTATTGAATGCACAAGATTGTTTAAAAACCCTAAGTGGATTAGAATAAGCCTAGGGAGGACGAAAATGACCTAAATGTTCAACCAATGACACAAAATCACTTATTGGATGCACAAGATTGGTTAAAAACCCTAAATGGATTAGAATAAGCCTGGGGAGACCGAAAATGACCTAAATGTTCAACCAATGACACCAAATCACTAATTGGATGCACATGACTGGTCAAAAACCCTAAGTGGATTAGAATAAGCATGGGGTGACCGAAAATGACCTAAATGTTCAACCAATGACACAAAATCACTTATTAGATGCAGATGATTGGTTAAAAACCCTCATTGGATTAGAAGAAGCCTTGGGAGGACGAAAATTTCGTAAATGTTCAACCAATGACACAAAATTACTTATTGGATGCACAAGATTGGTTAAAAACCCTAATGGGATTAGAATAAGCCTTCGGAGGAGGAAAACAACCTAATTATTCAGCCAATGACACAAAATCACTTATTGGATGCACAAGATTGGTTAAAAACCCGAATTGGATTAGAATAAGCCTTGGGAGGACAAAAATGACCTAAATGTTCAACCAATGACACAAAATCACTTATTGGATGCACATGATTGGTTAAAAACCCTAATTGGATTAGAATAAGCCTTGGGAGGACGAAAATGACCTAAATGTTGAACCAATGACACAAAATCACTTATTGGATGCACAAGATTGGTTAAAAACCCTAATTGGATTAGAATAAGCCTAGGGAGACCGAAAATGACCTAAATGTTCAACCATTGACACAAAATCACTTATTGGATGCACAAGATTGGTTAAAAACCCTAATTGGATTAGAATAAGGCTTGGGAGGACGAAAAATGACCTAAATGTTCAACCAATGACACAAAATCACTTATTGGATGCACAAGATTGGTTAAAAACCCTAATTGGATTAGAATAAGCATTGGGAGGACTAAAATGACCTAAATGTTGAACCAATGACACAAAATTACTTATTGGATGCACAAGATTGGTTACAAACCCTAATTGGATTAGAATAAGCCTTAGGAGGAGGAAAACGACCTAAATGTTCAGCCAATGACTTAAAATCACTTGTTGGATGCACAAGATTGGTTAAAAACCCGAATTGGATTAGAATAAGCCTTGGGAGGACGAAAATGACCTAAATGTTCAACCAATGACACAAAATCACTTATTGGATGCACAAGATTGGTTAAAAACCCTAATTGGATTAGAATAAGCCTTGGGAGGACGAAAATGACCTAAATGTTCAACCAATGACACAAAATCACTTGTTGGATGCACAAGATTGGTTAAAAACCCTAATTGGATTAGAATAAGCCTTGGGAGGACGAAAATGACCTAAATGTTCAACCAATGACACAAAATCATTTGTTGGATGCACCAGATTGGTTAAAAACAGTAATAGGACTAGAATAAGTCGAAGGATGACGAAAATGACCTTAATGTTCAACCAATGACACAAAATCACTTATTTGATGCACAACATTGGTTAAAACCCGTAATAGGATTAGAATAAGCCTAGGGAGGACGAAAGTGACCTAAATATTCAACCAATGACACAAAATCACTTATTGGATGCACAAGATTGGTTAAAAACCCTAATTGGATTCGAGTAAGCCTAAGGAGAACGAAAACGACCTAAAAATTCAGACAATGACACTTAATCACTCATTGGATGCACAAGATTGGTTAAAAACCCTAATAGGATTAGATAAAGCTTAGGGAGGACAAAAATGACCTAAATGTTCAACCAATGACACAAAATCACTTATTAGATGCAAGAGATTGGTTAAAAACCCTAATTGGATTCGAATAAGCCTAGGGAGGACGAAAATGACCTAAATGTTCACACAATGACACAAAATCACTTATTGGATGCACAAGATTGTTTAAAAACCCTAAGTGGATTAGAATAAGCCTAGGGAGGACGAAAATGACCTAAATGTTCAACCAATGAAACAAAATCACTTATTGGATGCACAAGATTGGCTAAAAGTCCTAATTGGATTTGAATAAGCCTAGGGATGACGAAAATGACCTAAATGTTCAACCAATGACACAAAATCACTTGTTGGATGCACAAGATTGGTTAAAAACCCTAATTGGATTAGAATAAGCCTAGGGAGGACGAAAATGACCTAAATGTTCAACCAATGACACAAAATCACTTGTTGGATGCACAAGATTGGTTAAAAACCCTAATTGGATTAGAATAAGCCTTGGGAGGACGAAAATGACCTAAATGTTCAACCAATGACACAAAATCATTTGTTGGATGCACCAGATTGGTTAAAAACAGTAATAGGACTAGAATAAGTCGAAGGATGACGAAAATGACCTTAATGTTCAACCAATGACACAAAATCACTTATTTGATGCACAACATTGGTTAAAAACCGTAATAGGATTAGAATAAGCCTAGGGAGGACGAAAGTGACCTAAATATTCAACCAATGACACAAAATCACTTATTGGATGCACAAGATTGGTTAAAAACCCTAATTGGATTCGAGTAAGCCTAAGGAGAACGAAAATGACCTAAATGTTCAGACAATGACACTTAATCACTCATTGGATGCACAAGATTGGTTAAAAACCCTAATAGGATTAGATAAAGCTTAGGGAGGACAAAAATGACCTAAATGTTCAACCAATGACACAAAATCACTTATTGGATGCAAGAGATTGGTTAAAAATCCTAATTGGATTCGAATAAGCCTAGGGAGGACGAAAATGAACTTAATGTTCAACCAATGACACAAAATCACTTATTTGATGCACAACATTGGTTAAAAACCGTAATAGGATTAGAATAAGCCTAGGGAGGACGAAAATGACCTAAATATTCAACCAATGACACAAAATCACTTATTGGATGCACAAGATTGGTTAAAAACCCTAATTGGATTCGAATAAGCCTAAGGAGAACGAAAATGACCTAAAAATTCAGACAATGACACTTAATCACTCATTGGATGCACAAGATTGGTTAAAAACCCTAATAGGATTAGATAAAGCTTAGGGAGGACAAAAATGACCTAAATGTTCAACCAATGACACAAAATCACTTATTAGATGCAAGAGATTGGTTAAAAACCCTAATTGGATTAGAATAAGCCTAGGGAGGACGAAAATGACCTAAATGTTCACACAATGACACAAAATCACTTATTGGATGCACAAGATTGTTTAAAAACCCTAAGTGGATTAGAATAAGCCTAGGGAGGACGAAAATGACCTAAATGTTCAACCAATGAAACAAAATCACTTATTGGATGCACAAGATTGGCTAAAAGTCCTAATTGGATTTGAATAAGCCTAGGGATGACGAAAATGACCTAAATGTTCAACCAATGACACAAAATCACTTGTTGGATGCACAAGATTGGTTAAAAACCCTAATTGGATTAGAATAAGCCTTGGGAGGACGAAAATGACCTAAATTTCAACCAATGACACAAAATCACTTGTTGGATGCACAAGATTGGTTAAAAACCCTAATTGGATTAGAATAAGCCTTGGGAGGACGAAAATGACCTAAATGTTCAACCAATGACACAAAATCATTTGTTGGATGCACCAGATTGGTTAAAAACAGTAATAGGACTAGAATAAGTCGAAGGATGACGAAAATGACCTTAATGTTCAACCAATGACACAAAATCACTTATTTGATGCACAACATTGGTTAAAAACCGTAATAGGATTAGAATAAGCCTAGGGAGGACGAAAGTGACCTAAATATTCAACCAATGACACAAAATCACTTATTGGATGCACAAGATTGGTTAAAAACCCTAATTGGATTCGAGTAAGCCTAAGGAGAACGAAAATGACCTAAATGTTCAGACAATGACACTTAATCACTCATTGGATGCACAAGATTGGTTAAAAACCCTAATAGGATTAGATAAAGCTTAGGGAGGACAAAAATGACCTAAATGTTCAACCAATGACACAAAATCACTTATTGGATGCAAGAGATTGGTTAAAAATCCTAATTGGATTCGAATAAGCCTAGGGAGTACGAAAATGACCTAAATGTTCACACAATGACACAAAATCACTTATTTGATGCACAAGATTGTTTAAAAACCCTAAGTGGATTAGAATAAGTCTAGGGAGACGAAAACGACCTAAATGTTCAACCAATGACACCAAATCACTCATTGGATTCACAAGATTGGTTAAAAACCCGAATTGGATTAGAATAAGCCTAGGGGGACAAAAATGACCTAAATGTCCAACTAATGAGAAAAAATCACTTTTTGGATGCACAAGATTGTTTAAAAACCCTAAGTGGATTAGAATAAGCCTAGGGAGGACGAAAATGACCTAAATGTTCAACCAATGACACAAAATCACTTATTGGATGCACAAGATAGGTTAAAAACCCTAAATGGATTAGAATAAGCCTGGGGAGACCGAAAATGACCTAAATGTTCAACCAATGACACCAAATCACTAATTGGATGCACACGATTGGTTAAAAACCCTAAGTGGATTAGAATAAGCATGGGGTGACCGAAAATGACCTAAATGTTCAACCAATGACACAAAATCACTTATTGGATGCACAAGATTGGTTAAAAACCCTAATTGGATTAGAATAAGCCTAGGAATGAGGAAAATGACCTAAATGTTCAACCAATTACACAAAATCACTTATTAGATGCACAAGGTTGGTTAAAAACCCTAATTGGATTCGAATAAGCCTAGGGAGGACGAAAATGACCTAAATGTTCAACCAATGACACAAAATCACTTATTGGATGCACAAGATTAGTTAAAATACCTAATTGGTTTAGAATAAGCCTACGAAGGACGAAAATGACCTAAATATTCAACCAATGACACAAACGCACTTATTGGATGCACAAGATTGGTTAAAAACCCTAATTGGATTAGAATAATCCTAGGAAGGACGAAAATGACCTACATGTTCAAACAATGACACAAACGCACTTATTGAATGCACAAGATTGGTTAAAACCCCTAATTGGATTAGAAAAAGCCTAGGGAGGAGGAAAATGACCTTAATGTTAAACCAATGACACAAATACACTTATTGGATGCACAAGATTGTTTAAAAACCGTAAGTGGATTAGAATAAGTCTAGGGAGGACGAAAATGGCCTAAATGTTCAACCAATGACACCAAATCACTCATTGGATTCACAAGATTGGTTAAAAACCCGAATTGGATTAGAATAAGCCTAGGGAGGACGAAAATGACCTAAATGTTCAACCAATGACACAAAATCACTTATTGGATGCACAAGATTGGTTAAAAACCCTAATTGGATTAGAATAAGCCTAGGAAGGACGAAAATGACCTAAATGTTCAACCAATGACACAAAATGACACAAAAACACATATTGGATGCACAAGATTGGTTAAAAACCCTAATTGGATTAGAATAAGCTGAGGGAGGACGAAAATGACCTAAATATGCAACCAATGACACAAAATCACTTATTGGATGCACAAGATTGGTTAAAAACGCTAATTGGATTAGAATAAGCCTAGGGAGGACAAAAATGACCTAAATGCGCAACCAATGACACAATCACATATTGGATGGACAAGATAAGTTAAAAACCCTAATTGGATTAGAATAAGGCTAGGGAGGACGAAAATGACCTAAATGTTCAACCAATGACACAAAATGAAACAAAATTACATATTGGATGCACAAGATTGGTTAAAAACCCTAATTGGATTAGAATAAGCTTAGGGAGGACGAAAATGTCCTAAATGTTCAACCAATGACACAAAATCACTTATTGGATGCACAAGATTGGTCAAAAACCTTAACTGGATTAGAATAAGCCTAGGAAGGACGAAAATGACCTAAATGTTAAACCAATGACACAAAATAATACAAAATCACATATTGGATGCACATGTTTGGTTAAAAACCCTAATTGGATTAGAATAAGCTTAGGGAGGACGAAAATGACCTAAATGTTCAACCAATGACACAAAATCACTTATTGGATGCACAAGATTGGATAAAAACGTTAATTGGATTAGAATAAGCCTAAGAAGGACAAAAATGAACTAATTGGTCAACCAATGACACAAAATCACATGTTGGATGGACAAGATTGGTTACAAACCCTAATTGGATTAGAATAAGCCTAGGGAGGACGAAAATGACCTAAATGTTCAACCAATGACACAAAATGACACAAAATCACATATTGGATGCACAAGATTGGTTAAAAACCCTAATTGGATTAGAATAAGCCTAGGGAGGACGAAAATGACCTAAATTTTCAACCAATGACACAAAATGGCACAAAATCACATATTGGATGCACAAGATTGCTTAAAAACCCTAATTGGATTAGAATAAGCTTAGGGCGGACGAAAATAACCTAAATGTTCATCCAATGACACAAAATCACTTATTGGATGCACAAGATTGGTTAAAAACCCTAATTGGATGAGAATAAGCCTAGGAAGACGAAAATGACCTAACTGTTCAACCGATGACACAAAATCACTTATTGGATGCGCAAGATTGGTTAAAAACCCTAATTGGATTAAAATAAACATAGGGAGGACGAAAATGACCTAAATGTTCTACCAATGACATTAAATGGCAGAAAATCACATATTGGATGCGCTAGATTTGTTAAAAACCCTAATTGGATTAGAATAAGCCTTGGGAGGACGAAAACGACCTAAATGTTCAACCAATGACACAAAATCACATATTGGATGCACAAGATTGGTTAAAAACCCTAATTGGATTAGAATAAGCTTACGGAGGAAGAAAATGACCTAAATGTTCAACCAATGACACAAAATCACTTATTGGATGCACAAGATTGGTTAAAAACCCTAATTGGATTAGAATAAGCCTAGGGAGGACGAAAATGACCTAAATGTTCAACCAATGACACAAAATGACACAAAATCACATATTCGATGCACAAGATTGGTTAAAAACCCTAATTGAAATAGAATAAGCTTAGGGAGGACGAAAATGACCTAAATGTTCAACCAATGACACAAAATCACTTATTGGATGCACAAGATTGGTTAAAAACCCTAATTGGATTAGAATAAGCCTAGGGAGGACGAAAATGACCTAAATGTTCAAACAATGACACAAAATCACTTATTAGATGCACAAGATTGTTTAAAAACCATAAGTGGATTAGAATAAGTCTAGGGAGGACGAAAATGACGTAAATGTTCAACCAATGACAACAAACCACTCATTGGATTCACAAGATTGGTTAAAAAACCGAATTGGATTAGAATAAGCCTAGGGAGGACAAAAATGACCTAAATGTTCAACCAATGACACAAAATCACTTATTGGATGCACAAGATTGTTTAAAAACCCTAAGTGGATTAGAATAAGCCTAGGGAGGACGAAAATGACCTAAATGTTCAACCAATGAAACAAAATCACTTATTGGATGCACAAGATTGGCTAAAAGTCCTAATTGGATTAGAATAAGCCTAGGGATGACGAAAATGACCTAAATGTTCAACCAATGACACAAAATCACTTGTTGGATGCACAAGATTGGTTAAAAACCCTAATTGGATTAGAATAAGCCTTGGGAGGACGAAAATGACCTAAATGTTCAACCAATGACACAAAATCATTTGTTGGATGCACCAGATTGGTTAAAAACAGTAATAGGACTAGAATAAGTCGAAGGATGACGAAAATGACCTTAATGTTCAACCAATGACACAAAATCACTTATTTGATGCACAACATTGGTTAAAAACCGTAATAGGATTAGAATAAGCTTAGGGAGGAGCAAAATGACCTAAATGTTCAACCAATGACACAAAATCACTTATTGGATGCAACAAATTGGTTAAAAACCCTAATTGAATTCGAATAAGCCTAGGGAGGACGAAAATGACCTAAATGTTCAGACAATGACACTTAATCACTCATTGGATGCACAAGATTGGTTAAAAACCCTAATAGGATTAGATAAAGCTTAGGGAGGACAAAAATGACCTAAATGTTCAACCAATGACACAAAATCACTTATTGGATGCAAGAGATTGGTTAAAAATCCTAATGGGATTCGAATAAGCCTAGGGAGTACGAAAATGACCTAAATGTTCACACAATGACACAAAATCACTTATTGGATGCACACGATTGGTTAAAAACCCTAAGTGGATTAGAATAAGCATGGGGTGACCGAAAATGACCTAAATGTTCAACCAATGACACAAAATCACTTATTGGATGCACAAGATAGGTTAAAAACCCTAAATGGATTAGAATAAGCCTGGGGAGACCGAAAATGACCTAAATGTTCAACCAATGACACCAAATCACTAATTGGATGCACACGATTGGTTAAAAACCCTAAGTGGATTAGAATAAGCATGGGGTGACCGAAAATGACCTAAATGTTCAACCAATGACACAAAATCACTTATTGGATGCACAAGATTGGTTAAAAACCCTAATTGGATTAGAATAAGCCTTGGGATGACAAAAATGACCTAAA
Source organism: Cicer chorassanicum (assembly GCA_037974735.1). NCBI lineage: Eukaryota > Viridiplantae > Streptophyta > Magnoliopsida > Fabales > Fabaceae > Cicer > Cicer chorassanicum. The sequence goes on along the minus strand of JBBPBP010000004.1, from coordinate 37,036,030 downwards.
TGTTCAACCAATGACACAAAATTACTTATTGGATGCACAAGATTGGTTAAAAACCCGAATTGGATTAGAATAAGCCTAGGGAAGACGAAAATGACCTAAATGTTCAACCAATGACACAAAATCAATTATTGGATGCACAACATTGTTTAAAAACCCTATGTGGATTAGAATAAGCCTAGGGAGGACGTAAATGACCTAAATGTTCAACCAATGACACAAAATCACTTATTGGATGCACAAGATTGGTTAAAAACCCTAATAGGATTAGAATAAGCTTAGGGAGGAGCAAAATGACCTAAATGTTCAACCAATGACACAAAATCACTTATTGGATGCACAAGATTGGTTAAAAGTCCTAATTGGATTAGAATTAGCCTAGGGATGACGAAAATGACCTAAATGTTCAACCAATGACACAAAATCACTTGTTGGATGCACAAGATTGGTTAAAAACCCCAACTGGATTAGAATAAGCCTTGGGAGGACGAAAATGACCTAAATGTTCAACCAATGACACAAAATCACTTGTTGGATGCACCTGATTGGTTAAAAACTGTAATAGGACTAGAATAAGTCGAAGGATGACGAAAACGACCTTAATGTTCAACCAATGACACAAAATCACTTATTTGATGCACAACATTGGTTAAAAACCGTAATAGGATTAGAATAAGCTTAGGGAGGAGCAAAATGACCTATATGTTCAACCAATGACACAAAATCACTTATTGGATGCAACAGATTGGTTAAAAACCCTAATTGAATTCGAATAAGCCTAGGGAGGACGAAAATGACCTAAATGTTCAGACAATGACAAAAAATCACTTATTGGATGCACAAGATTGTTTAAAAACCCTAAGTGGATTAGAATAAGTCTAGGGAGACGAAAATGACCTAAATGTTCAACCAATGACCCCAAATCACTCATTGGATTCACAAGATTGGTTAAAAACCCGAATTGGATTAGAATAAGCCTAGAGAGGACAAAAATGACCTAAATGTTCAACCAATGACACAAAATCACTTTTTGGATGCACAAGATTGTTTAAAAACCCTAAGTGGATTAGAATAAGCCTAGGGAGGACGAAAATGACCTAAATGTTTAACCAATGACACAAAATCACTTATTGGATGCACAAGATTGGTTAAAAACCCTAAATGGATTAGAATAAGCCTGGGGAGACCGAAAATGACCTAAATGTTCAACCAATGACACCAAATCACTAAGTGGATGCACACGATTGGTTAAAAACCCTAAGTGGATTAGAATAAGCATGGGGTGACCGAAAATGACCTAAATGTTTAACCAATGACACAAAATCACTTATTGGATGCACAAGATTGGTTTAAAACCCTAATTGGATTAGAATAAGCCTTGGGATGACAAAAATGACCTAAATGTTCAATCAATGACACAAAATAACTTATTGGATGCACAAGATTGGTTAAAAGTCCTAATTGGATTAGAATTAGCCTAGGGATGACGAAAATGACATAAATGTTCAACCAATGACACAAAATCACTTGTTGGATGCACAAGATTGGTTAAAAACCCCAATTGGATTAGAATAAGCCTTGGGAGGACGAAAATGACCTAAATGTTCAACCAATGACACAAAATCACTTGTTGGATGCACCAGATTGGTTAAAAACCGTAATAGGACTAGAATAAGTCGAAGGATGACGAAAATGACCTTAATGTTCAACCAATGACACAAAATCACTTATTTGATGCACAACATTGGTTAAAAACCGTAATAGGATTAGATTAAGCCTAGGGAGGACGAAAATGACCTAAATGTTCAACCAATGACACAAAATCACTTATTGGATGCAACAGATTGGTTAAAAACCCTAATTGAATTCGAATAAGCCTAGGGAGGACGAAAATGACCTAAATGTTCAGACAATGACAAGAAATCACTTATTGGATGCACAAGATTGTTTAAAAACCCTAAGTGGATTAGAATAAGTCTAGGGAGACGAAAACGACCTAAATGTTCAACCAATGACACAAAATCACTTATTGGATGCACAAGATAGGTTAAAAACCCTAAATGGATTAGAATAAGCCTGGGGAGACCGAAAATGACCTAAATGTTCAACCAATGACACCAAATCACTAATTGGATGCACACGATTGGTTAAAAACCCTAAGTGGATTAGAATAAGCATGGGGTGACCGAAAATGACCTAAATGTTCAACCAATGACACAAAATCACTTATTGGATGCACAAGATTGGTTAAAAACCCTAATTGGATTAGAATAAGCCTTAGGAGGAGGAAAATGACCTAAATGTTCAACCAATGACACAAAATCACTTGTTGGATGCACAAGATTGGTTAAAAACCCTAATTGGATTAGAATAAGCCTAGGGAGACCGAAAATGACCTTAATGATCAACCAATGACACAAAATCACTTATTGGATGCACAAGATTGGTTAAAAAACCCTAATTGGATTAGAATAAGGCTTAGGAGGACGAAATTGACCTAAATGTTCAACCAATGACACAAAATAACTTATTGGATGCCCAAGATTGGTTAAAAAACCTAAATGGATTAGAATAAGCCTTAGGAGGAGGAAAACGACCTAATTGTTCAGCCAATGACACAAAATCACTTATTGGATGCACAAGATTGGTTAAAAACCCGAATTGGATTAGAATAAGCCTTGGGAGGACAAAAATGACCTAAATGTTCAACCAATGACACAAAATCACTTATTGGATGCACATGATTGGTTAAAAACCCTAATTGGATTAGAATAAGCCTTGGGAGGACGAAAATGACCTAAATGTTGAACCAATGACACAAAATCACTTATTGGATGCACAAGATTGGTTAAAAACCCTAATTGGATTAGAATAAGCCTAGGGAGACCGAAAATGACCTAAATGTTCAACCATTGACACAAAATCACTTATTGGATGCACAAGATTGGTTAAAAACCCTAATTGGATTAGAATAAGGCTTGGGAGGACGAAAAATGACCTAAATGTTCAACCAATGACACAAAATCACTTATTGGATGCACAAGATTGGTTAAAAACCCTAATTGGATTAGAATAAGCATTGGGAGGACTAAAATGACCTAAATGTTGAACCAATGACACAAAATTACTTATTGGATGCACAAGATTGGTTACAAACCCTAATTGGATTAGAATAAGCCTTAGGAGGAGGAAAACGACCTAAATGTTCAGCCAATGACTTAAAATCACTTGTTGGATGCACAAGATTGGTTAAAAACCCGAATTGGATTAGAATAAGCCTTGGGAGGACGAAAATGACCTAAATGTTCAACCAATGACACAAAATCACTTATTGGATGCACAAGATTGGTTAAAAACCCTAATTGGATTAGAATAAGCCTTGGGAGGACGAAAATGACCTAAATGTTCAACCAATGACACAAAATCATTTGTTGGATGCACCAGATTGGTTAAAAACAGTAATAGGACTAGAATAAGTCGAAGGATGACGAAAATGACCTTAATGTTCAACCAATGACACAAAATCACTTATTTGATGCACAACATTGGTTAAAAACCGTAATAGGATTAGAATAAGCCTAGGGAGGACGAAAATGACCTAAATATTCAACCAATGACACAAAATCACTTATTGGATGCACAAGATTGGTTAAAAACCCTAATTGGATTCGAATAAGCCTAAGGAGAACGAAAATGACCTAAAAATTCAGACAATGACACTTAATCACTCATTGGATGCACAAGATTGGTTAAAAACCCTAATAGGATTAGATAAAGCTTAGGGAGGACAAAAATGACCTAAATGTTCAACCAATGACACAAAATCACTTCTAAGATGCAAGAGATTGGTTAAAAACCCTAATTGGATTCGAATAAGCCTAGGGAGGACGAAAATGACCTAAATGTTCACACAATGACACAAAATCACTTATTGGATGCACAAGATTGTTTAAAAACCCTAAGTGGATTAGAATAAGCCTAGGGAGGACGAAAATGACCTAAATGTTCAACCAATGAAACAAAATCACTTATTGGATGCACAAGATTGGCTAAAAGTCCTAATTGGATTTGAATAAGCCTAGGGATGACGAAAATGACCTAAATGTTCAACCAATGACACAAAATCACTTGTTGGATGCACAAGATTAGTTAAAAACCCTAATTGGATTAGAATAAGCCTTGGGAGGACGAAAATGACCTAAATGTTCAACCAATGACACAAAATCACTTGTTGGATGCACAAGATTGGTTAAAAACCCTAATTGGATTAGAATAAGCCTTGGGAGGACGAAAATGACCTAAATGTTCAACCAATGACACAAAATCATTTGTGGGATGCACCAGATTGGTTAAAAACAGTAATAGGACTAGAATAAGTCGAAGGATGACGAAAATGACCTTAATGTTCAACCAATGACACAAAATCACTTATTTGATGCACAACATTGGTTAAAAACTGTAATAGGATTAGAATAAGCCTAGGGAGGACGAAAGTGACCTAAATATTCAACCAATGACACAAAATCACTTATTGGATGCACAAGATTGGTTAAAAACCCTAATTGGATTCGAGTAAGCCTAAGGAGAACGAAAACGACCTAAAAATTCAGACAATGACACTTAATCACTCATTGGATGCACAAGATTAGTTAAAAACCCTAATAGGATTAGATAAAGCTTAGGGAGGACAAAAATGACCTAAATGTTCAACCAATGACACAAAATCACTTATTAGATGCAAGAGATTGGTTAAAAACCCTAATTGGATTCGAATAAGCCTAGGGAGGACGAAAATGACCTAAATGTTCACACAATGGCACAAAATCACTTATTGGATGCACAAGATTGTTTAAAAACCCTAAGTTGATTAGAATAAGCCTAGGGAGGACGAAAATGACCTAAATGTTCAACCAATGAAACAAAATCACTTATTGGATGCACAAGATTGGCTAAAAGTCCTAATTGGATTTGAATAAGCCTAGGGATAACGAAAATGACCTAAATGTTCAACCAATGACACAAAATCACTTGTTGGATGCACAAGATTGGTTAAAAACCCTAATTGGATTAGAATAAGCCTTGGGAGGACGAAAATGACCTAAATGTTCAACCAATGACACAAAATCACTTGTTGGATGCACAAGATTGGTTAAAAACCCTAATTGGATTAGAATAAGCCTTGGGAGGACGAAAATGACCTAAATGTTCAACCAATGACACAAAATCATTTGTTGGATGCACCAGATTGGTTAAAAACAGTAATAGGACTAGAATAAGTCGAAGGATGACGAAAATGACCTTAATGTTCAACCAATGACACAAAATCACTTATTTGATGCACAACATTGGTTAAAAACCGTAATAGGATTAGAATAAGCCTAGGGAGGACGAAAGTGACCTAAACATTCAACCAATGACACAAAATCACTTATTGGATGCACAAGATTGGTTAAAAACCCTAATTGGATTCGAGTAAGCCTAAGGAGAACGAAAACGACCTAAAAATTCAGACAATGACACTTAATCACTCATTGGATGCACAAGATTGGTTAAAAACCCTAATAGGATTAGATAAAGCTTAGGGAGGACAAAAATGACCTAAATGTTCAACCAATGACACAAAATCACTTATTAGATGCAAGAGATTGGTTAAAAACCCTAATTGGATTCGAATAAGCCTAGGGAGGACGAAAATGACCTAAATGTTCACACAATGACACAAAATCACTTATTGGATGCACAAGATTGTTTAAAAACCCTAAGTGGATTAGAATAAGCCTAGGGAGGACGAAAATGACCTAAATGTTCAACCAATGAAACAAAATCACTTATTGGATGCACAAGATTGGCTAAAAGTCCTAATTGGATTTGTATAAGCCTAGGGATGACGAAAATGACCTAAATGTTCAACCAATGACACAAAATCACTTGTTGGATGCACAAGATTGGTTAAAAACCCTAATTGGATTAGAATAAGCCTTGGGAGGACGAAAATGACCTAAATGTTCAACCAATGACACAAAATCACTTGTTGGATGCACAAGATTGGTTAAAAACCCTAATTGGATTAGAATAAGCCTTGGGAGGACGAAAATGACCTAAATGTTCAACCAATGACACAAAATCA
>JBBPBP010000004.1:37000804-37027691 GCA_037974735.1 Cicer chorassanicum | reverse complement strand
CAAGATTGGTTAAAAACCCTAATAGGATTAGAATAAGCTTAGGGAGGAGCAAAATGACCTAAATGTTCAACCAATGACACAAAATCACTTATTGGATGCACAAGATTGGTTAAAAGTCCTAATTGGATTAGAATTAGCCTAGGGATGACGAAAATGACCTAAATGTTCAACCAATGACACAAAATCACTTGTTGGATGCACAAGATTGGTTAAAAACCCCAACTGGATTAGAATAAGCCTTGGGAGGACGAAAATGACCTAAATGTTCAACCAATGACACAAAATCACTTGTTGGATGCACCTGATTGGTTAAAAACTGTAATAGGACTAGAATAAGTCGAAGGATGACGAAAACGACCTTAATGTTCAACCAATGACACAAAATCACTTATTTGATGCACAACATTGGTTAAAAACCGTAATAGGATTAGAATAAGCTTAGGGAGGAGCAAAATGACCTATATGTTCAACCAATGACACAAAATCACTTATTGGATGCAACAGATTGGTTAAAAACCCTAATTGAATTCGAATAAGCCTAGGGAGGACGAAAATGACCTAAATGTTCAGACAATGACAAAAAATCACTTATTGGATGCACAAGATTGTTTAAAAACCCTAAGTGGATTAGAATAAGTCTAGGGAGACGAAAATGACCTAAATGTTCAACCAATGACCCCAAGTCACTCATTGGATTCACAAGATTGGTTAAAAACCCGAATTGGATTAGAATAAGCCTAGAGAGGACAAAAATGACCTAAATGTTCAACCAATGACACAAAATCACTTTTTGGATGCACAAGATTGTTTAAAAACCCTAAGTGGATTAGAATAAGCCTAGGGAGGACGAAAATGACCTAAATGTTTAACCAATGACACAAAATCACTTATTGGATGCACAAGATTGGTTAAAAACCCTAAATGGATTAGAATAAGCCTGGGGAGACCGAAAATGACCTAAATGTTCAACCAATGACACCAAATCACTAAGTGGATGCACACGATTGGTTAAAAACCCTAAGTGGATTAGAATAAGCATGGGGTGACCGAAAATGACCTAAATGTTTAACCAATGACACAAAATCACTTATTGGATGCACAAGATTGGTTTAAAACCCTAATTGGATTAGAATAAGCCTTGGGATGACAAAAATGACCTAAATGTTCAACCAATGACACAAAATTACTTATTGGATGCACAAGATTGGTTAAAAGTCCTAATTGGATTAGAATTAGCCTAGGGATGACGAAAATGACCTAAATGTTCAACCAATGACACAAAATCACTTGTTGGATGCACAAGATTGGTTAAAAACCCCAATTGGATTAGAATAAGCCTTGGGAGGACGAAAATGACCTAAATGTTCAACCAATGACACAAAATCACTTGTTGGATGCACCAGATTGGTTAAAAACCGTAATAGGACTAGAATAAGTCGAAGGATGACGAAAATGACCTTAATGTTCAACCAATGACACAAAATCACTTATTTGATGCACAACATTGGTTAAAAACCGTAATAGGATTAGATTAAGCCTAGGGAGGACGAAAATGACCTAAATGTTCAACCAATGACACAAAATCACTTATTGGATGCAACAGATTGGTTAAAAACCCTAAATGGATTAGAATAAGCCTGGGGAGACCGAAAATGACCTAAATGTTCAACCAATGACACCAAATCACTAAGTGGATGCACACGATTGGTTAAAAACCCTAAGTGGATTAGAATAAGCATGGGGTGACCGAAAATGACCTAAATGTTTAACCAATGACACAAAATCACTTATTGGATGCACAAGATTGGTTTAAAACCCTAATTGGATTAGAATAAGCCTTGGGATGACAAAAATGACCTAAATGTTCAATCAATGACACAAAATAACTTATTGGATGCACAAGATTGGTTAAAAGTCCTAATTGGATTAGAATTAGCCTAGGGATGACGAAAATGACCTAAATGTTCAACCAATGACACAAAATCACTTGTTGGATGCACAAGATTGGTTAAAAACCCCAATTGGATTAGAATAAGCCTTGGGAGGACGAAAATGACCTAAATGTTCAACCAATGACACAAAATCACTTGTTGGATGCACCAGATTGGTTAAAAACCGTAATAGGACTAGAATAAGTCGAAGGATGACGAAGATGACCTTAATGTTCAACCAATGACACAAAATCACTTATTTGATGCACAACATTGGTTAAAAACCGTAATAGGATTAGATTAAGCCTAGGGAGGACGAAAATGACCTAAATGTTCAACCAATGACACAAAATCACTTATTGGATGCAACAGATTCGAATAAGTCTAGGGAGGACGAAAATGACCTAAATGTTCAGATAATGACAAAAAATCACTTATTGGATGCACAAGATTGTTTAAAAACCCTAAGTGGATTAGAATAAGTCTAGGGAGACGAAAATGACCTAAATGTTCAACCAATGACCCCAAATCACTCATTGGATTCACAAGATTGGTTAAAAACCCGAATTGGATTAGAATAAGCCTAGGAAGGACAAAAATAACCTAAATGTTCAACCAATGACACAAAATCACTTTTTGGATGCACAAGATTGTTTAAAAACCCTAAGTGGATTAGAATAAGCCTAGGTAGGACGAAAATGACCTAAATGTTCAATCAATGACACAAAATCACTTATTGGATGCACAAGATTGGTTAAAAACCCTAAATGGATTAGAATAAGCCTGGGGAGACCGAAAATGACCTAAATGTTCAACCAATGACACCAAATCACTAAGTGGATGCACACGATTGGTTAAAAACCCTAAGTGGATTAGAATAAGCATGGGGTGACCGAAAATGACCTTAATGTTCAACCAATGACACAAAATCACTTGTTGGATGCACAAGATTGGTTAAAAATCCTAATTGGATTAGAATAAGCCTTGGGAGGACGAAAATGACCTAAATGTTCAACCAATGACACAAAATTACTTATTGGATGCACCAGATTGGTTAAAAACCATAATAGGACTACAATAAGCCTAGGGAGGACGAAAATGACCTAATTGTTCAACCAATGACACAAAATCACTCATTGGATGCACAGATTGGTTAAAAAACCCTAATTGGATTAGAACAAGCCTAGGGTGGACAAAAATGACCTAAATGATCAACCAATAACACAAAATCACTTATTGGATGCACAAAATTTGGTTAAAAGCCCTAATTAGATTAGAATAAGCCTAGGGATGACGAAAATGACCTAAATGTTCAACCAATGACACAAAATCACTTATTGGATGCACAAGATTGGTTAAAAATCCTAATTGGATTAGAATAAGCTTAGGGAGGACGAAAATGACCTAAATGTTCAACCCATGACACAAAATCACTTATTGGATACACAAGATTGGTTAAAAATCCTAATTGGATTAGAATAAGCCTACGGAGGACGAAAATGACCTAAATATTCAACCAATGACACAAACGCACTTATTGAATGCACAAGATTGGTTAAAAACCCTATTTGGATTAGAATAAGCCTAGGGAGGAGGAAAATGACCTTAATGTTAAACCAATGATACAAATTCACTTATTGGATGCACAAGATTGGTTAAAAAACCCTAATTGGATTAGAATAAGTTGAAGGATGACGAAAATGACCTAAATGTTAATTCAATGACACAAACGCACATATTGGATGCACAAGATTGGTTAAAAACCCTAATTGGATTAGAATAAGCCTAGGGAGGACGAAAATTACCTAAATGTTAATCCAATGACACAAACGCACTTATTGGATGCACAAGATTGGTGAAAAACCCTAATTGGATTAGAATAAGCCTAGGGAAGCTATAAATGACCTAAATGTTAAACCAATGACACAAACGCACTTATTGGATGCACAACATTGGTTTAAAACCCTAATTGGATTAGAATAAACCAAGGGAGGACGAAAATGACCTAAATATTCAACCAATGACACAAACGCACTTATTGAATGCACAAGATTGGTTAAAAACCTTAATTGGATTAGAATAAGCCTAGGGAGGACGAATATGATCTTAATGTTAAACCAATGACACAAATACACTTATTTGATGCACAAGATTGGTTAAAAAAACCCTAATTGGATTAGAAGAAGTCGAAGGATAATGAAAAGGACCTAAATGTTAATTCAATAACACAAACGCACTTATTGGAAGCACAAGATTGGTTACAAATCCTAATTGGATTAGAATAAGCCTAGGGAGGACGAAGATGACCTAAAAGTTAATCCAACGACACAAACGCACTTATTGGATGCACAAGATTAGTGAAAAACCTTAATTGGATTAGAATAAGCTTAAGGAGGACGAAAATGACCTAAATGTTCAAACAATAACACCAAATAACTCATTGGATACACAAGATTGGTTAAAAACCGGAATTGGATTAGAATAAGCCTAGGAAGGACAAAAATGACCTAAATGTTCAACCAATAACACAAAATCAATTATTGGATGCACAAGATTGGTTAAAAGCCCAAATTGGATTAGAATAAGCCTAGGAAGGACGAAAATGACCTACATGTTCAAACAATGACACAAACGCACTTATTGAATGCACAAGATTGGTTAAAACCCCTAATTGGATTAGAAAAAGCCTAGGGAGGAGGAAAATGACCTTAATGTTAAACCAATGACACAAATACACTTATTGGATGCACAAGATTGGTTAAAAAACTCTAATTGGATTAGAATAAGTCAAAGGATGACGAAAATGACCTAAGTGTTCAACCAATGACACAAAATCACTTATTGGATGCACAAGATTGGCTAAAACCCGTAATAGGATTAGAATAAGCCTAGGGAGGACGAAAATGACCTAAATGTTCAACCAATGAAACAAAATCACTTATTGGATGCACAAGATTGGTTAAAAACCCTAATTTGATTCGAATAAGCCTAAGAAGGACGAAAATTAGCTTAATGTTCAGGCAATGATACAAAATCACTTATTGGATGCACTAGATTGTTTAAAAACCCTAAGTGGATTAGAATAAGTCTAGGGAGGACGAAAATGACCTAAATGTTCAACCAATGACACCAAATTACTCATTGGATTCAAAAGATCGGTTAAAAACCCAAATTGGATTAGAATAAGCCTAGGGAGGACAAAAATGACCTAAATGTTCAACCAATGACACAAAATCACTTATTGGATGCACAAGATTGTTTAAAAACCCTAAGTGGATTAGAATAAGCCTAGGGAGGACGAAAATGACCTAAATGTTCAACCAATGAAACAAAATCACTTATTGGATGCACAAGATTGGCTAAAAGTCCTAATTGGATTTGAATAAGCCTAGGGATGACGAAAATGACCTAAATGTTCAACCAATGACACAAAATCACTTGTTGGATGCACAAGATTGGTTAAAAACCCTAATTCGATTAGAATAAGCCTTGGGAGGACGAAAATGACCTAAATGTTCAACCAATGACACAAAATCACTTGTTGGATGCACAAGATTGGTTAAAAACCCTAATTGGATTAGAATAAGCCTTGGGAGGACGAAAATGACCTAAATGTTCAACCAATGACACAAAATCATTTGTTGGATGCACCAGATTGGTTAAAAACAGTAATAGGACTAGAATAAGTCGAAGGATGACGAAAATGACCTTAATGTTCAACCAATGACACAAAATCACTTATTTGATGCACAACATTGGTTAAAAACCGTAATAGGATTAGAATAAGCTTAGGGAGGAGCAAAATGACCTAAATGTTCAACCAATGACACAAAATCACTTATTGGATGCAACAGATTGGTTAAAAACCCTAATTGAATTCGAATAAGCCTAGGGAGGACGAAAATGACCTAAATGTTCAGACAATGACAAAAAATCACTTATTGGATGCACAAGATTGTTTAAAAACCCTAAGTGGATTAGAATAAGTCTAGGGAGACGAAAATGACCTAAATGTTCAACCAATGACCCCAAATCACTCATTGGATTCACAAGATTGGTTAAAAACCCGAATTGGATTAGAATAAGCCTAGAGAGGACAAAAATGACCTAAATGTTCAACCAATGACACAAAATCACTTTTTGGATGCACAAGATTGTTTAAAAACCCTAAGTGGATTAGAATAAGCCTAGGGAGGACGAAAATGACCTAAATGTTTAACCAATGACACAAAATCACTTATTGGATGCACAAGATTGGTTAAAAACCCTAAATGGATTAGAATAAGCCTGGGGAGACCGAAAATGACCTAAATGTTCAACCAATGACACCAAATCACTAAGTGGATGCACACGATTGGTTAAAAACCCTAAGTGGATTAGAATAAGCATGGGGTGACCGAAAATGACCTAAATGTTTAACCAATGACACAAAATCACTTATTGGATGCACAAGATTGGTTTAAAACCCTAATTGGATTAGAATAAGCCTTGGGATGACAAAAATGACCTAAATGTTCAATCAATGACACAAAATAACTTATTGGATGCACAAGATTGGTTAAAAGTCCTAATTGGATTAGAATTAGCCTAGGGATGACGAAAATGACATAAATGTTCAACCAATGACACAAAATCACTTGTTGGATGCACAAGATTGGTTAAAAACCCCAATTGGATTAGAATAAGCCTTGGGAGGACGAAAATGACCTAAATGTTCAACCAATGACACAAAATCACTTGTTGGATGCACCAGATTGGTTAAAAACCGTAATAGGACTAGAATAAGTCGAAGGATGACGAAAATGACCTTAATGTTCAACCAATGACACAAAATCACTTATTTGATGCACAACATTGGTTAAAAACCGTAATAGGATTAGATTAAGCCTAGGGAGGACGAAAATGACCTAAATGTTCAACCAATGACACAAAATCACTTATTGGATGCAACAGATTGGTTAAAAACCCTAAATGGATTAGAATAAGCCTGGGGAGACCGAAAATGACCTAAATGTTCAACCAATGACACCAAATCACTAAGTGGATGCACACGATTGGTTAAAAACCCTAAGTGGATTAGAATAAGCATGGGGTGACCGAAAATGACCTAAATGTTTAACCAATGACACAAAATCACTTATTGGATGCACAAGATTGGTTTAAAACCCTAATTGGATTAGAATAAGCCTTGGGATGACAAAAATGACCTAAATGTTCAATCAATGACACAAAATAACTTATTGGATGCACAAGATTGGTTAAAAGTCCTAATTGGATTAGAATTAGCCTAGGGATGACGAAAATGACATAAATGTTCAACCAATGACACAAAATCACTTGTTGGATGCACAAGATTGGTTAAAAACCCCAATTGGATTAGAATAAGCCTTGGGAGGACGAAAATGACCTAAATGTTCAACCAATGACACAAAATCACTTGTTGGATGCACCAGATTGGTTAAAAACCGTAATAGGACTAGAATAAGTCGAAGGATGACGAAGATGACCTTAAGGTTCAACCAATGACACAAAATCACTTATTTGATGCACAACATTGGTTAAAAACCGTAATAGGATTAGATTAAGCCTAGGGAGGACGAAAATGACCTAAATGTTCAACCAATGACACAAAATCACTTATTGGATGCAACAGATTCGAATAAGCCTAGGGAGGACGAAAATGACCTAAATGTTCAGATAATGACAAAAAATCACTTATTGGATGCACAAGATTGTTTAAAAACCCTAAGTGGATTAGAATAAGTCTAGGGAGACGAAAATGACCTAAATGTTCAACCAATGACCCCAAATCACTCATTGGATTCACAAGATTGGTTAAAAACCCGAATTGGATTAGAATAAGCCTAGGAAGGACAAAAATAACCTAAATGTTCAACCAATGACACAAAATCACTTTTTGGATGCACAAGATTGTTTAAAAACCCTAAGTGGATTAGAATAAGCCTAGGTAGGACGAAAATGACCTAAATGTTCAATCAATGACACAAAATCACGTATTGGATGCACAAGATTGGTTAAAAACCCTAAATGGATTAGAATAAGCCTGGGGAGACCGAAAATGACCTAAATGTTCAACCAATGACACCAAATCACTAAGTGGATGCACACGATTGGTTAAAAACCCTAAGTGGATTAGAATAAGCATGGGGTGACCGAAAATGACCTTAATGTTCAACCAATGACACAAAATCACTTGTTGGATGCACAAGATTGGTTAAAAATCCTAATTGGATTAGAATAAGCCTTGGGAGGACGAAAATGACCTAAATGTTCAACCAATGACACAAAATTACTTATTGGATGCACCAGATTGGTTAAAAACCATAATAGGACTACAATAAGCCTAGGGAGGACGAAAATGACCTAATTGTTCAACCAATGACACAAAATCACTCATTGGATGCACAGATTGGTTAAAAAACCCTAATTGGATTAGAACAAGCCTAGGGTGGACAAAAATGACCTAAATGATCAACCAATAACACAAAATCACTTATTGGATGCACAAAATTTGGTTAAAAGCCCTAATTAGATTAGAATAAGCCTAGGGATGACGAAAATGACCTAAATGTTCAACCAATGACACAAAATCACTTATTGGATGCACAAGATTGGTTAAAAATCCTAATTGGATTAGAATAAGCTTAGGGAGGACGAAAATGACCTAAATGTTCAACCCATGACACAAAATCACTTATTGGATACACAAGATTGGTTAAAAATCCTAATTGGATTAGAATAAGCCTACGGAGGACGAAAATGACCTAAATATTCAACCAATGACACAAACGCACTTATTGAATGCACAAGATTGGTTAAAAACCCTATTTGGATTAGAATAAGCCTAGGGAGGAGGAAAATGACCTTAATGTTAAACCAATGATACAAATTCACTTATTGGATGCACAAGATTGGTTAAAAAACCCTAATTGGATTAGAATAAGTTGAAGGATGACGAAAATGACCTAAATGTTAATTCAATGACACAAACGCACATATTGGATGCACAAGATTGGTTAAAAACCCTAATTGGATTAGAATAAGCCTAGGGAGGACGAAAATTACCTAAATGTTAATCCAATGACACAAACGCACTTATTGGATGCACAAGATTGGTGAAAAACCCTAATTGGATTAGAATAAGCCTAGGGAAGCTATAAATGACCTAAATGTTAAACCAATGACACAAACGCACTTATTGGATGCACAACATTGGTTTAAAACCCTAATTGGATTAGAATAAACCAAGGGAGGACGAAAATGACCTAAATACTCAACCAATGACACAAACGCACTTATTGAATGCACAAGATTGGTTAAAAACCTTAATTGGATTAGAATAAGCCTAGGGAGGACGAATATGATCTTAATGTTAAACCAATGACACCAATGTACTTATTTGATGCACAAGATTGGTTAAAAAACCCTAATTGGATTAGAAAAAGTCGAAGGATAACGAAAAGGACCTAAATGTTAATTCAATAACACAAACGCACTTATTGGAAGCACAAGATTGGTTAAAAATATTAATTGGATTAGAATAAGCCTAGGGAGGACGAAAATGACCTTAATGTTAAACCAACGACACAAATGCACTTATTGGATGCACAAGATTGGTTAAAAAACCCTAATTGGATTAGAATAAGTCGAAGGATGACGAAAATGACCTAAATGTTAATTCAATGACACAAACGCACTTATTGGATTCACAAGATTGCTTAAAAACCCTAATTGGATTAGAATAAGCCTAGGGAGGACGAAAATTACCTAAATGTTTATCAAATGACAAAAACGCACTTATTGGATGCACAAGATTGGTGAAAAACCCTAATTGGATTAGAATAAGCCTAGGGAGGACGAATATGATCTTAATGTTAAACCAATGACACAAATGCACTTATTTGATGCACAAGATTGGTTAAAAGAACCCTAATTGGATTAGAATAAGTCGAAGGATAACAAAAAGGTCTTAAATGTTAATTCAATAACACAAACGCACTTATTGGAAGCACAAGATTGGTTAAAAATCCTAACTGGATTAGAATAAGCCTAGGGAGGACGAAAATGACCTAAATGTTAATCCAACAACACAAATGCACTTATTGGATGCACAAGATCGGTGAAAAACCATAGTTAGATTAGAATAAGCCTAGGGAGGACGAAAATTACCTAAATGTTCAACCAATGACACCAAATCACTCATTGGATGCACAAGATTGGTTAAAAACCTGAATTGGATTATAATAAGCCAAGGGAGGACAAAAATGACCTAAATGTTCAACCAATAATACAAAATCACTTATTGGATGCACAAGATTGGTTAAAAGCCCAAATTGGATTAGAATAAGCCTAGGGATGACGAAAATGACCTAAATGTTCAACCAATGACACAAAATCACTTATTTGATGCACAAGATTGGTTAAAAATTCTAATTGGATTAGAATAAGCCTAGGGAGGATAAAAATGACCTAAAGTTCAACCAATGACACAAAATCACTTATTTGATGCACAATATTGGTTAAAAATCCTAATTATTTATAGAATAAGCCTAGGGAGGATGAAAATGACCTAAATGTTCAACCAATGACACAAAATCACTTATTGGATACACAAGATTGTTTAAAAATCCTAATTGGATTAGAATAAGCCTACGGAGGACGAAAATGACCTAAATGTTCAACCAATGACACAAACGCAAGTATTGGATGCAAAAGATTGGTTAAAAATCCTAATTGGCTTAGAATAAGCCAACGTAGGACGAAAATGACCTAAATGTTCAACCAATGACACAAACTCACTTATTGGATGCACAAGATTGGCTAAAAGCCCAAATTGGATTAGAAAAAGCCTAAGGAGGACGAAAGTGACCTACATGTTCAAACAATGACACTAACGCACTTAATGAATGCACAAGATTAGTTAAAAACCCTAATTGGATTAGAATGAGCCTAGGGAGGAGGAACATGACCTTAATATTAAAACAATGACACAAATGCACTTATTGGATGCACAAGATTGGTTAAAAAACCCTAATTGGATTAGAATAAGTCGAAGGATGACTTAAATGACCTAAATGTTAATTCAATAACACAAACGCACTTATTTGATGCTCAAGATTGGTTAAAAACCCTAATTGGATTAGAATGAACCTAGGGAGGACGAAATTGACCTAAATGTTAATCCAATGACACAAACGCACTTATTGGATGCACAAGATTGGTGAAAGTCCCTAATTGGATTAGAATAAGCCAAGGGAAGACAAAAATGACCTAAATGTTCAACCAATGACACAAACGCACTTATTGGATGCACAAGATTGGTTAAAAACCCTAATTGGATTAGAATAAACCAAGGGAGGACGAGAATGAGCTAAATATTCAACCATTGACCCAAACGCACTTTATGAATCCACAAGATTGGTTAAAAACCTTAATTGGATTAGAATAAGCTTAGGGAGGACGAAAATGACCTTAATGTTAAACCAACGACACAAATGCACTTATTGGATGCACAAGATTGGTTAAAAAACCCTAATTGGATTAGAATAAGTCGAAGGATGACGAAAATGACCTAAATGTTAATTCAATGACACAAACGCACTTATTGGATTCACAAGATTGGTTAAAAACCCTAATTGGATTAGAATAAGCCTAGGGAGGACGAAAATTACCTAAATGATAATCAAATGACAAAAACGCACTTATTGGATGCACAAGATTGGTGAAAAACCCTAATTGGATTAGAATAAGCCTAGGGAGGACGAATATGATCTTAATGTTAAACCAATGACACAAATGCACTTATTTGATGCACAAGATTGGTTAAAAGAACCCTAATTGGATTAGAATAAGTCGAAGGATAACAAAAAGGTCCTAAATGTTAATTCAATAACACAAACACACTTATTGGAAGTACAAGATTGGTTAAAAATCCTAACTGGATTAGAATAAGCCTAGGGAGGACGAAAATGACCTAAATGTTAATCCAACAACACAAATGCACTTATTGGATGCACAAGATTGGTTAAAAAACCCTAATTGGATTAGAATAAGTCGAAGGATGACGAAAATGACCGAAATGTTAATTCAATAACACAAACGCACTTATTTGATGCTCAAGATTGGTTAAAAGCCCTAATTGGATTAGAATAAGCCTAGGGAGGACGAAATTGACCTAAATGTTAATCCAATGACACAAACGCACTTATTGGATGCACAAGATTGGTGAAAATCCCTAATTGGATTAGAATAAGCCAAGGGAAGACAAAAATGACCTAAATGTTCAACCAATGACACAAACCCACTTATTGGATGCACAAGATTGGTTAAAAACCCTAATTGGATTAGAATAAACCAAGGGAGGACGAGAATGAGCTAAATATTCAACCATTGACCCAAACGCACTTATTGAATCCACAAGATTGGTTAAAAACCTTAATTGGATTAGAATAAGCTTAGGGAGGACGAAAATGACCTTAATGTTAAACCAACGACACAAATGCACTAATTGGATGCACAAGATTGGTTAAAAAACCCTAATTGGATTAGAATAAGTCGAAGGATGACGAAAATGACCTAAATGTTAATTCAATGACACAAACGCACTTATTGGATTCACAAGATTGGTTAAAACCCCTAATTGGATTAGAATAAGCCTAGGGAGGACGAAAATTACCTAAATGTTAATCAAATGACAAAAACGCACTTATTGGATGCACAAGATTGGTGAAAAACCCTAATTGGATTAGAATAAGCCTAGGGAGGACGAATATGATCTTAATGTTACACCAATGACACAAATGCACTTATTTGATGCACAAGATTGGTTAAAAGAACCCTAATTGGATTAGAATAAGTCGAAGGATAACAAAAAGGTCCTAAATGTTAATTCAATAACACAAACGCACTTATTGGAAGTACAAGATTGGTTAAAAATCCTAACTGGATTAGAATAAGCCTAGGGAGGACGAAAATGACCTAAATGTTAATCCAACAACACAAATGCACTTATTGGATGCACAAGATCGGTGAAAAACCATAGTTGGATTAGAATAAGCCTAGGGAGGACGAAAATTACCTAAATGTTCAACCAATGACACCAAATCACTCATTGGATGCACAAGATTGGTTAAAAACCTGAATTGGATTATAATAAGCCTAGGGAGGACAAAAATGACCTAAATGTTCAACCAATAATACAAAATCACTTATTGGATGCACAAGATTGGTTAAAAGCCCAAATTGGATTAGAATAAGCCTAGGGATGACGAAAATGACCTAAATGTTCAACCAATGACACAAAATCACTTATTTGATGCACAAGATTGGTTAAAAATTCTAATTGGATTAGAATAAGCCTAGGGAGGATAAAAATGACCTAAAGTTCAACCAATGACACAAAATCACTTATTTGATGCACAATATTGGTTAAAAATCCTAATTATTTATAGAATAAGCCTAGGGAGGATGAAAATGACCTAAATGTTCAACCAATGACACAAAATCACTTATTGGATACACAAGATTGTTTAAAAATCCTAATTGGATTAGAATAAGCCTACGGAGGACGAAAATGACCTAAATGTTCAACCAATGACACAAACGCAAGTATTGGATGCAAAAGATTGGTTAAAAATCCTAATTGGCTTAGAATAAGCCAACGTAGGACGAAAATGACCTAAATGTTCAACCAATGACACAAACTCACTTATTGGATGCACAAGATTGGCTAAAAGCCCAAATTGGATTAGAAAAAGCCTAAGGAGGACGAAAGTGACCTACATGTTCAAACAATGACACTAACGCACTTAATGAATGCACAAGATTAGTTAAAAACCCTAATTGGATTAGAATGAGCCTAGGGAGGAGGAACATGACCTTAATATTAAAACAATGACACAAATGCACTTATTGGATGCACAAGATTGGTTAAAAAACCCTAATTGGATTAGAATAATTCGAAGGATGACTTAAATGACCTAAATGTTAATTCAATAACACAAACGCACTTATTTGATGCTCAAGATTGGTTAAAAACCCTAATTGGATTAGAATGAACCTAGGGAGGACGAAATTGACCTAAATGTTAATCCAATGACACAAACGCACTTATTGGATGCACAAGATTGGTGAAAGTCCCTAATTGGATTAGAATAAGCCAAGGGAAGACAAAAATGACCTAAATGTTCAACCAATGACACAAACGCACTTATTGGATGCACAAGATTGGTTAAAAACCCTAATTGGATTAGAATAAACCAAGGGAGGACGAGAATGAGCTAAATATTCAACCATTGACCCAAACGCACTTTATGAATCCACAAGATTGGTTAAAAACCTTAATTGGATTAGAATAAGCTTAGGGAGGACGAAAATGACCTTAATGTTAAACCAACGACACAAATGCACTTATTGGATGCACAAGATTGGTTAAAAAACCCTAATTGGATTAGAATAAGTCGAAGGATGACGAAAATGACCTAAATGTTAATTCAATGACACAAACGCACTTATTGGATTCACAAGATTGGTTAAAACCCCTAATTGGATTAGAATAAGCCTAGGGAGGACGAAAATTACCTAAATGTTAATCAAATGACAAAAACGCACTTATTGGATGCACAAGATTGGTGAAAAACCCTAATTGGATTAGAATAAGCCTAGGGAGGACGAATATGATCTTAATGTTAAACCAATGACACAAATGCACTTATTTGATGCACAAGATTGGTTAAAAGAACCCTAATTGGATTAGAATAAGTCGAAGGATAACAAAAAGGTCCTAAATGTTAATTCAATAACACAAACGCACTTATTGGAAGTACAAGATTGGTTAAAAATCCTAACTGGATTAGAATAAGCCTAGGGAGGACGAAAATGACCTAAATGTTAATCCAACAACACAAATGCACTTATTGGATGCACAAGATTGGTTAAAAAACCCTAATTGGATTAGAATAAGTCGAAGGATGACGAAAATGACCTAAATGTTAATTCAATAACACAAACGCACTTATTTGATGCTCAAGATTGGTTAAAAGCCCTAATTGGATTAGAATAAGCCTAGGGAGGACGAAATTGACCTAAATGTTAATCCAATGACACAAACGCACTTATTGGATGCACAAGATTGGTGAAAATCCCTAATTGGATTAGAATAAGCCAAGGGAAGACAAAAATGACCTAAATGTTCAACCAATGACACAAACGCACTTATTGGATGCACAAGATTGGTTAAAAACCCTAATTGGATTAGAATAAACCAAGGGAGGACGAGAATGAGCTAAATATTCAACCATTGACCCAAACGCACTTATTGAATCCACAAGATTGGTTAAAAACCTTAATTGGATTAGAATAAGCTTAGGGAGGACGAAAATGACCTTAATGTTAAACCAACGACACAAATGCACTTATTGGATGCACAAGATTGGTTAAAAAACCCTAATTGGATTAGAATAAGTCGAAGGATGACGAAAATGAGCTAAATGTTAATTCAATGACACAAACGCACTTATTGGATTCACAAGATTGGTTAAAACCCCTAATTGGATTAGAATAAGCCTAGGGAGGACGAAAATTACCTAAATGTTAATCAAATGACAAAAACGCACTTATTGGATGCACAAGATTGGTGAAAAACCCTAATTGGATTAGAATAAGCCTAGGGAGGACGAATATGATCTTAATGTTAAACCAATGACACAAATGCACTTATTTGATGCACAAGATTGGTTAAAAGAACCCTAATTGGATTAGAATAAGTCGAAGGATAACAAAAAGGTCCTAAATGTTAATTCAATAACACAAACGCACTTATTGGAAGTACAAGATTGGTTAAAAATCCTAACTGGATTAGAATAAGCCTAGGGAGGACGAAAATGACCTAAATGTTAATCCAACAACACAAATGCACTTATTGGATGCACAAGATTGGTTAAAAAACCCTAATTGGATTAGAATAAGTCGAAGGATGACGAAAATGACCTCAATGTTAATTCAATAACACAAACGCACTTATTTGATGCTCAAGATTGTTTAAAAGCCCTAATTGGATTAGAATAAGCCTAGGGAGGACGAAATTGACCTAAATGTTAATCCAATGACACAAACGCACTTATTGGATGCACAAGA
This sequence comes from Cicer chorassanicum, assembly GCA_037974735.1. Classification (NCBI taxonomy): domain Eukaryota; kingdom Viridiplantae; phylum Streptophyta; class Magnoliopsida; order Fabales; family Fabaceae; genus Cicer; species Cicer chorassanicum. Next base: position 37,011,606 of record JBBPBP010000004.1, on the reverse strand, counting down.
TTGGTGAAAATCCCTAATTGGATTAGAATAAGCCAAGGGAAGACAAAAATGACCTAAATGTTCAACCAATGACACAAACGCACTTATTGGATGCACAAGATTGGTTAAAAACCCTAATTGGATTAGAATAAACCAAGGGAGGACGAGAATGAGCTAAATATTCAACCATTGACCCAAACGCACTTATTGAATCCACAAGATTGGTTAAAAACCTTAATTGGATTAGAATAAGCTTAGGGAGGACGAAAATGACCTTAATGTTAAACCAACGACACAAATGCACTTATTGGATGCACAAGATTGGTTAAAAAACCCTAATTGGATTAGAATAAGTCGAAGGATGACGAAAATGACCTAAATGTTAATTCAATGACACAAACGCACTTATTGGATTCACAAGATTGGTTAAAACCCCTAATTGGATTAGAATAAGCCTAGGGAGGACGAAAATTACCTAAATGTTAATCAAATGACAAAAACGCACTTATTGGATGCACAAGATTGGTGAAAAACCCTAATTGGATTAGAATAAGCCTAGGGAGGACGAATATGATCTTAATGTTAAACCAATGACACAAATGCACTTATTTGATGCACAAGATTGGTTAAAAGAACCCTAATTGGATTAGAATAAGTCGAAGGATAACAAAAAGGTCCTAAATGTTAATTCAATAACACAAACGCACTTATTGGAAGTACAAGATTGGTTAAAAATCCTAACTGGATTAGAATAAGCCTAGGGAGGACGAAAATGACCTAAATGTTAATCCAACAACACAAATGCACTTATTAAATGCACAAGATTGGTTAAAAAACCCTAATTGGATTAGAATAAGTCGAAGGATGACGAAAATGACCTAAATGTTAATTCAATAACACAAACGCACTTATTTGATGCTCAAGATTGGTTAAAAGCCCTAATTGGATTAGAATAAGCCTAGGGAGGACGAAATTGACCTAAATGTTAATCCAATGACACAAACGCACTTATTGGATGCACAAGATTGGTGAAAATCCCTAATTGGATTAGAATAAGCCAAGGGAAGACAAAAATGACCTAAATGTTCAACCAATGACACAAACGCACTTATTGGATGCACAAGATTGGTTAAAAACCCTAATTGGATTAGAATAAACCAAGGGAGGACGAGAATGAGCTAAATATTCAACCATTGACCCAAACGCACTTATTGAATCCACAAGATTGGTTAAAAACCTAAATTGGATTAGAATAAGCTTAGGGAGGACGAAAATGACCTTAATGTTAAACCAACGACACAAATGCACTTATTGGATGCACAAGATTGGTTAAAAAACCCTAATTGGATTAGAATAAGTCGAAGGATGACGAAAATGACCTAAATGTTAATTCAATGACACAAACGCACTTATTGGATTCACAAGATTGGTTAAAACCCCTAATTGGATTAGAATAAGCCTAGGGAGGACGAAAATTACCTAAATGTTAATCAAATGACAAAAACGCACTTATTGGATGCACAAGATTGGTGAAAAACCCTAATTGGATTAGAATAAGCCTAGGGAGGACGAATATGATCTTAATGTTAATCCAATGACACAAATGCACTTATTTGATGCACAAGATTGGTTAAAAGAACCCTAATTGGATTAGAATAAGTCGAAGGATAACAAAAAGGTCCTAAATGTTAATTCAATAACACAAACGCACTTATTGGAAGTACAAGATTGGTTAAAAATCCTAACTGGATTAGAATAAGCCTAGGGAGGACGAAAATGACCTAAATGTTAATCCAACAACACAAATGCACTTATTGGATGCACAAGATCGGTGAAAAACCATAGTTGGATTAGAATAAGCCTAGGGAGGACGAAAATTACCTAAATGTTAAACCAATGACACCAAATCACTCATTGGATGCACAAGATTGGTTAAAAACCCGAATTGGATTATAACAAGCCTAGGGAGGACAAAAATGACCTAAATGTTCAACCAATAATACAAAATCACTTATTGGATGCACAAGATTGGTTAAAAGCCCAAATTGGATTAGAATAAGCCTAGGGATGACGAAAATGACCTAAATGTTCAACCAATGACACAAACGCACTTATTGGATGCACAAGATTGGTTAAAAACCCTAATTGGATTAGAATAAACCAAGGGAGGACGAGAACGAGCTAAATATTCAACCATTGACCCAAACGCACTTATTGAATCCACAAGATTGGTTAAAAACCTTAATTGGATTAGAATAAGCTTAGGGAGGACGAAAATGACCTTAATGTTAAACCAACGACACAAATGCACTTATTGGATGCACAAGATTGGTTAAAAAACCCTAACTGGATTAGAATAAGTCGAAGGATGACGAAAATGACCTAAATGTTAATTCAATGACACAAACGCACTTATTGGATTCACAAGATTGGTTAAAAACCCTAATTGGATTAGAATAAGCCTAGGGAGGACGAAAATTACCTAAATGTTAATCAAATGACAAAAACGCACTTATTGGATGCACAAGATTGGTGAAAAACCCTAATTGGATTAGAATAAGCCTAGGGGGACGAATATGATCTTAATTTTAAACCAATGACACAAATGCACTTATTTGATGCACAAGATTGGTTAAAAGAACCCTAATTGGATTAGAATAAGTCGAAGGATAACAAAAAGGTCCTAAATGTTAATTCAATAACACAAACGCACTTATTGGAAGCACAAGATTGGTTAAAAATCCTAACTAGATTAGAATAAGCCTAGAGAGGACGAAAATGACCTAAATGTTAGTCCAACAACACAAATGCACTTATTGGATGCACAAGATCGGTGAAAAACCATAGTTGGATTAGAATAAGCCTAGGGAGGACGAAAATTACCTATATGTTAAACCAATGACACCAAATCACTCATTGGATGCACAAGATTGGTTAAAAACCCGAATTGGATTATAACAAGCCTAGGGAGGACAAAAATGACCTAAATGTTCAACCAATAATACAAAATCACTTATTGGATGCACAAGATTGGTTAAAAGCCCAAATTGGATTAGAATAAGCCTAGGGATGACGAAAATGACCTAAATGTTCAACCAATGACACAAACGCACTTATTGGATGCACAAGATTGGTTAAAAACCCTAATTGGATTAGAATAAACCAAGGGAGGACGAGAACGAGCTAAATATTCAACCATTGACCCAAACGCACTTATTGAATCCACAAGATTGGTTATAAACCTTAATTGGATTAGAATAAGCTTAGGGAGGACGAAAATGACCTTAATGTTAAACCAACGACACAAATGCACTTATTGGATGCACAAGATTGGTTAAAAAACCCTAATTGGATTAGAATAAGTCGAAGGATGACGAAAATGACCTAAATGTTAATTCAATGACACAAACGCACTTATTGGATTCACAAGATTGGTTAAAAACCCTAATTGGATTAGAATAAGCCTAGGGAGGACGAAAATTACCTAAATGTTAATCAAATGACAAAAACGCACTTATTGGATGCACAAGATTGGTGAAAAACCCTAATTGGATTAGAATAAGCCTAGGGGGACGAATATGATCTTAATGTTAAACCAATGACACAAATGCACTTATTTGATGCACAAGATTGGTTAAAAGAACCCTAATTGGATTAGAATAAGTCGAAGGATAACAAAAAGGTCCTAAATGTTAATTCAATAACACAAACGCACTTATTGGAAGCACAAGATTGGTTAAAAATCCTAACTAGATTAGAATAAGCCTAGAGAGGACGAAAATGACCTAAATGTTAGTCCAACAACACAAATGCACTTATTGGATGCACAAGATCGGTGAAAAACCATAGTTGGATTAGAATAAGCCTAGGGAGGACGAAAATTACCTATATGTTAAACCAATGACACCAAATCACTCATTGGATGCACAAGATTGGTTAAAAACCCGAATTGGATTATAACAAGCCTAGGGAGGACAAAAATGACCTAAATGTTCAACCAATAATACAAAATCACTTATTGGATGCACAAGATTGGTTAAAAGCCCAAATTGGATTAGAATAAGCCAAGGGATGACGAAAATGACCTAAATGTTCAACCAATGACACAAAATCACTTATTTGATGCACAAGATTGGTTAAAAATTCTAATTGGATTAGAATAAGCCTAGGGAGGATGAAAATGACCTAAAGTTCAACCAATGACACAAAATCACTTATTTGATGCACAATATTGGTTAAAAATTCTAATTATTTATAGAATAAGCCTAGGGAGGATGAAAATGACCTAAATGTTCAACCAATGACACAAAATCACTTATTGGATACACAAGATTGTTTAAAAATCCTTATTGGATTAGAATAAGCCTACGGAGGACGAAAATGACCTAAATGTTCAACCAATGACACAAACGCAAGTATTGGATGCAAAAGATTGGTTAAAAATCCTAATTGGCTTAGAATAAGCCAACGGAGGACGAAAATGACCTAAATGTTCAACTAATGACACAAACGCACTTATTGGATGCACAAGATTGGCTAAAAGCCCAAATTGGATTAGAAAAAGCCTAGGGAGGACGAAAGTGACCTACATGTTCAAACAATGACACTAACGCATTTAATGAATGCACAAGATTAGTTAAAAACCCTAATTGGATTAGAATGAGCCTAGGGAGGAGGAACATGACCTTAATATTAAAACAATGACACAAATGCACTTATTGGATGCACAAGATTGGTTAAAAGTCCTAATTGGATTAGAATTAGCCTAGGGATGACGAAAATGACCTAAATGTTCAACCAATGACACAAAATCACTTGTTGGATGCACAAGATTGGTTAAAAACCCAAATTGGATTAGAATAAGCCTTGGGAGGACGAAAATGACCTAAATGTTCAACCAATGACACAAAATCACTTGTTGGATGCACCAGATTGGTTAAAAACCGTAATAGGACTAGAATAAGTCGAAGGATGACGAAAATGACCTTAATGTTCAACCAATGACACAAAATCACTTATTTGATGCACAACATTGGTTAAAAACCGTAATAGGATTAGATTAAGCCTATGGAGGACGAAAATGACCTAAATGTTCAACCAATGACACAAAATCACTTATTGGATGCAACAGATTGGTTTAAAACCCTAATTGAATTCGAATAAGCCTAGGGAGGACGAAAATGACCTAAATGTTCAGACAATGACAAAAAATCACTTATTGGATGCACAAGATTGTTTAAAAACCCTAAGTGGATTAGAATAAGTCTAGGGAGACGAAAATGACCTAAATGTTCAACCAATGACCCCAAATCACTCATTGGATTCACAAGTTTGGTTAAAAACCCGAATTGGATTAGAATAAGCCTAGGGAGGACAAAAATGACCTAAATGTTCAACCAATGACACAAAATCACTTTTTGGATGCACAAGATTGTTTAAAAACCCTAAGTGGATTAGAATAAGCCTAAGGAGGACCAAAATGACCTAAATGTTCAACCAATGACACAAAATCACTTATTGGATGCACAAGATTGGTTAAAAACCCTAAATGGATTAGAATAAGCCTGGGGAGACCGAAAATGACCTAAATGTTCAACCAATGACACCAAATCACTAAGTGGATGCACACGATTGGTTAAAAACCCTAAGTGGATTAGAATAAGCAAGGGGTGACCGAAAATGACCTAAATGTTCAACCAATGACACAAAATCACTTATTGGATGCACAAGATTGGTTAAAAACCCTAATTGGATTAGAATAAGCCTTGGGAGGACAAAAATGACCTAAATGTTCAACCAATGACACAAAATTACTTATTGGACGCACAAGATTTGTTAAAAACCCGAATTGGATTAGAATAAGCCTAGGGAAGACAAAAATGACCTAAATGTTCAACCAATGACACAAAATCAATTATTGGATGCACAAGATTGTTTAAAAACCCTAAATGGATTAGAATAAGCCTAGGGAGGACGAAAATGACCTAAATGTTCAACCAATGACACAAAATCACTTATTGGATGCACAAGATTGGTTAAAAACCCTAATAGGATTAGAATAAGCTTAGGGAGGACAAAAATATCCTAAATGTTCAACCAATGACACAAAATCACTTATTGGATGCACAAGATTGGTTAAAAGTCCTAATTGGATTAGAGTAAGCCTAGGGATGACGAAAATGACCTAAATGTTCAACCAATGACACAAAATCACTTGTTGGATGCACAAGATTGGTTAAAAATCCTAATTGGATTAGAATAAGCCTTGGGAGGATGAAAATGACCTAAATGTTCAACCAATGACACAAAATTACTTATTGGATGCACCAGATTGGTTAAAAACCGTAATAGGACTACAATAAGCCTAGGGAGGACGAAAATGACCTAATTGTTCAACCAACGACACAAAATCACTCATTGGATGCACAGATTGGTTAAAAAACCCTAATTGGATTAGAACAAGCCTAGGGTGGACAAAAATGACCTAAATGATCAACCAATAACACAAAATCACTTTTTGGATGCACAAAATTTGGTTAAAAGCCCTAATTAGATTAGAATAAGCCTAGGGATGACGAAAATGACCTAAATGTTCAACCAATGACACAAAATCACTTATTGGATGCACAAGATTGGTTAAAAATCCTAATTGGATTAGAATAAGCCTTGGGAGGATGAAAATGACCTAAATGTTCAACCAATGACACAAAATTACTTATTGGATGCACCAGATTGGTTAAAAACCATAATAGGACTACAATAAGCCTAGGGAGGACGAAAATGACCTAATTGTTCAACCAATGACACAAAATCACTCATTGGATGCACAGATTGGTTAAAAAACCCTAATTGGATTAGAACAAGCCTAGGGTGGACAAAAATGACCTAAATGATCGACCAATAACACAAAATCACTTCTTGGATGCACAAAATTTGGTTAAAAGCCCTAATTAGATTAGAATAAGCCTAGGGATGACGAAAATGACCTAAATGTTCAACCAATGACACAAAATCACTTATTGGATGCACAAGATTGGTAAAAAATCCTAATTGGATTAGAATAAGCTTAGGGAGGACGAAAATGACCTAAATGTTCAACCTATGACACAAAATCACTTATTGGATACACAAGATTGGTTAAAAATCCTAATTGGATTAGAATAAGCCTACGGAGGACGAAAATGACCTAAATATTCAACCAATGACACAAACGCACTTATTGGATGCACAAGATTTGTTAAAAACCCTAATTGGATTAGAATAAGCCTAGGGAGGACGAAAATGACCTAAATGTTAATCCAACAACACAAACGCACTTATTGGATGCACAAGATTGGTGAAAAACCATAATTGGATTAGAATAAGCCTAGGGAGGACGAAAATGACCTAAATGTTAATCCAACAACACAAACGCACTTATTGGATGCAAAAGATTGGTTAAAAATCCTAATTGGATTACAATAAGCCTACGGAGGACGAAAATGACCTAAATGTTCAACCAATGACACAAACGCACTTATTGGATGCACAAGATTGGTTAAAAGCCCAAATTGGATTAGAAAAAGCCTAGGGATGACGAAAATGACCTGAATGTTCAACAATTGACACAAAATCACTTATTGGATGCACAAGATTGTTTAAAATCCAAAGTGGATTAGAATAAGCCTAGGGAGTACGAAAATGACCTAAATGTTCAACCAATGACACCAAATCACTAAGTGGATGCACACGATTGGTTAAAAACCCTAAGTGGATTAGAATAAGCATGGGGTGACCGAAAATGACCTAAATGTGCAACCAATGACACAAAATCACTTATTGGATGCACAAGATTGGTTAAAAACCTTAATTGGATTAGAATAAGCCTTGGGAGGACAAAAATGACCTAAATGTTCAACCAATGACACAAAATTACTTATTGGATGCACAAGATTTGTTAAAAACCCGAATTGGATTAGAATAAGCCTAGGGAAGACAAAAATAACCTAAATGTTCAACCAATGACACAAAATCAATTATTGGATGCACAAGATTGTTTAAAAACCCTAAATGGATTAGAATAAGCCTTGGGAGGACGAAAATGACCTAAATGTTCAACCAATGACACAAAATCACTTATTGGATGCACAAGATTGGTTAAAAACCCTAATAGGATTAGAATAAGCTTAGGGAGGACAAAAATATCCTAAATGTTCAACCAATGACACAAAATCACTTATTGGATGCACAAGATTGGTTAAAAGTCCTAATTGGATAAGAGTAAGCCTAGGGATGACGAAAATGACCTAAATGTTCAACCAATGACACAAAATCACTTGTTGGATGCACAAGATTGGTTAAAAATCCTAATTGGATTAGAATAAGCCTTGGGAGGATGAAAATGACCTAAATGTTCAACCAATGACACAAAATTACTTATTGGATGCACCAGATTGGTTAAAAACCGTAATAGGACTACAATAAGCCTAGGGAGGACGAAAATGACCTAATTGTTCAACCAATGACACAAAATCACTCATTGGATGCACAGATTGGTTAAAAAACCCTAATTGGATTAGAACAAGCCTAGGGTGGACAAAAATGACCTAAATGATCAACCAATAACACAAAATCACTTCTTGGATGCACAAAATTTGGTTAAAAGCCCTAATTAGATTAGAATAAGCCTAGGGATGACGAAAATGACCTAAATGTTCAACCAATGACACAAAATCACTTATTGATTGCACAAGATTGGTTAAAAATCCTAATTGGATTAGAATAAGCTTAGGGAGGACGAAAATGACCTAAATGTTCAACCTATGACACAAAATCACTTATTGGATACACAAGATTGGTTAAAAATCCTAATTGGATTAGAATAAGCCTACGGAGGACGAAAATGACCTAAATATTCAACCAATGACACAAACGCACTTATTGGATGCACAAGATTTGTTAAAAACCCTAATTGGATTAGAATAAGCCTAGGGAGGACGAAAATGACCTAAATGTTAATCCAATGACACAAACGCACTTATAGGATGCACAAGATTGGTGAAAAACCTTAATTGGATTAGAATGAGCCTAGGGAGGACGAAAATGACCTAAATGTTAATCCAATGACACAAACGCACTAATTGGATGCACAAGATTGGTGAAAAACCTTAATTGGATTAGAATAAGCCTAGGGAGGACGAAAATGACCTAAATGTTCAACGATTGACACCAAATCACTCATTGGATTCATAAGATTGGTTAAAAACCCGAATTGGATTAGAATAAGCCTAGGGAGGACGAAAATTACCTAAATGTTAATCCAATGACACAAACACACTTATTGGATGCACAAAATTGGTGAAAAACCCTAATTGGATTAGAATAAACCAAGGGAGGACGAAAATGACCTAAATATTCAACCAATGACACAAACGCACTTATTTGATGCACAAGATTGGTTAAAAGAACCCTAATTGGATTAGAATAAGTCGAAGGATAACGAAAAGGACCTAAATGTTAATTCAATAACACAAACGCACTTATTGGAAGCAAAAGAGTGGTTAAAAATCATAATTGGATTAGAATAAGCCTAGGGAGGACAAAAATGACCTAAATGTTAATCCAACAACACAAACGCACTTATTGGATGCACAAGATTGGTGAAAAACCATAATTGGATTAGAATAAGCCTAGGGAGGACGAAAATGACCTAAATGTTCAACCAATGACACCAAATCACTCATTGGATGCACAAGATTGGTTAAAAACCCGAATTGGATTAGAATAAGTCTAGGGAGGACAAAAATGACCTAAATGTTCAACCAATGACACAAACGCACTTATTTGATGCACAAGATTGGTTAAAAGAAGCCTAATTGGATTAGAATAAGTCGAAGGATAACGAAAAGGACCTAAATGTTAATTCAATAACACAAACGCACTTATTGGAAGCACAAGATTGGTTAAAAATCCTAATTGGATTAGAATAAGCCTAGGGAGGACGAAAATGATCTAAATGTTCAACCAATGACACAAAATTACTTATTGGACGCACAAGATTTGTTAAAAACCCGAATTGGATTAGAATAAGTCTAGGGAAGACAAAAATGACCTAAATGTTCAACCAATGACACAAAATCAATTATTGGATGCACAAGATTGTTTAAAAACCCTAAATGGATTAGAATAAGCCTAGGGAGGACGAAAATGACCTAAATGTTCAACCAATGACACAAAATCACTTATTGGATGCACAAGATTGGTTAAAAACCCTAATAGGATTAGAATATACTTAGGGAGGACAAAAATATCCTAAATGTTCAACCAATGACACAAAATCACTTATTGGATGCACAAGATTGGTTAAAAGTCCTAATTGGATTAGAGTAAGCCTAGGGATGACGAAAATGACCTAAATGTTCAACCAATGACACAAAATCACTTGTTGGATGCACAAGATTGGTTAAAAATCCTAATTGGATTAGAATAAGCCTTCGGAGGATGAAAATGACCTAAATGTTCAACCAATGACACAAAATTACTTATTGGATGCACCAGATTGGTTAAAAACCGTAATAGGACTACAATAAGCCTAGGGAGGACGAAAATGACCTAATTGTTCAACCAACGACACAAAATCACTCATTGGATGCACAGATTGGTTAAAAAACCCTAATTGGATTAGAACAAGCCTAGGGTGGACAAAAATGACCTAAATGATCAACCAATAACACAAAATCACTTTTTGGATGCACAAAATTTGGTTAAAAGCCCTAATTAGATTAGAATAAGCCTAGGGATGACGAAAATGACCTAAATGTTCAACCAATGACACAAAATCACTT
>JBBPBP010000004.1:36971710-36996930 GCA_037974735.1 Cicer chorassanicum | reverse complement strand
CTTATTGGATGCACAAGATTGGTTAAAAGTCCTAATTGGATAAGAGTAAGCCTAGGGATGACGAAAATGACCTAAATGTTCAACCAATGACACAAAATCACTTGTTGGATGCACAAGATTGGTTAAAAATCCTAATTGGATTAGAATAAGCCTTGGGAGGATGAAAATGACCTAAATGTTCAACCAATGACACAAAATTACTTATTGGATGCACCAGATTGGTTAAAAACCGTAATAGGACTACAATAAGCCTAGGGAGGACGAAAATGACCTAATTGTTCAACCAATGACACAAAATCACTCATTGGATGCACAGATTGGTTAAAAAACCCTAATTGGATTAGAACAAGCCTAGGGTGGACAAAAATGACCTAAATGATCAACCAATAACACAAAATCACTTCTTGGATGCACAAAATTTGGTTAAAAGCCCTAATTAGATTAGAATAAGCCTAGGGATGACGAAAATGACCTAAATGTTCAACCAATGACACAAAATCACTTATTGATTGCACAAGATTGGTTAAAAATCCTAATTGGATTAGAATAAGCTTAGGGAGGACGAAAATGACCTAAATGTTCAACCTATGACACAAAATCACTTATTGGATACACAAGATTGGTTAAAAATCCTAATTGGATTAGAATAAGCCTACGGAGGACGAAAATGACCTAAATATTCAACCAATGACACAAACGCACTTATTGGATGCACAAGATTTGTTAAAAACCCTAATTGGATTAGAATAAGCCTAGGGAGGACGAAAATGACCTAAATGTTAATCCAATGACACAAACGCACTTATAGGATGCACAAGATTGGTGAAAAACCTTAATTGGATTAGAATGAGCCTAGGGAGGACGAAAATGACCTAAATGTTAATCCAATGACACAAACGCACTTATTGGATGCACAAGATTGGTGAAAAACCTTAATTGGATTAGAATAAGCCTAGGGAGGACGAAAATGACCTAAATGTTCAACGATTGACACCAAATCACTCATTGGATGCATAAGATTGGTTAAAAACCCGAATTGGATTAGAATAAGCCTAGGGAGGACGAAAATTACCTAAATGTTAATCCAATGACACAAACACACTTATTGGATGCACAAGATTGGTGAAAATTCCTAATTGGATTAGAATAAACCAAGGGAGGACGAAAATGACCTAAATATTCAACCAATGACACAAACGCACTTATTTGATGCACAAGATTGGTTAAAAGAACCCTAATTGGATTAGAATAAGTCGAAGGATAACGAAAAGGACCTAAATGTTAATTCAATAACACAAACGCACTTATTGGAAGCACAAGAGTGGTTAAAAATCATAATTGGATTAGAATAAGCCTAGCGAGGACGAAAATGACCTAAATGTTAATCCAACAACACAAACGCACTTATTGGATGCACAAGATTGGTGAAAAACCATAATTGGATTAGAATAAGCCTAGGGAGGACGAAAATGACCTAAATGTTCAACCAATGACACCAAATCACTCATTGGATGCACAAGATTGGTTAAAAACCCGAATTGGATTAGAATAAGTCTAGGGAGGACAAAAATGACCTAAATGTTCAACCAATGACACAAACGCACTTATTTGATGCACAAGATTGGTTAAAAGAAGCCTAATTGGATTAGAATAAGTCGAAGGATAACGAAAAGGACCTAAATGTTAATTCAATAACACAAACGCACTTATTGGAAGCACAAGATTGGTTAAAAATCCTAATTGGATTAGAATAAGCCTAGGGAGGACGAAAATGACCTAAATGTTCAACCAATGACACAAAATTACTTGTTGGACGCACAAGATTTGTTAAAAACCCGAATTGGATTAGAATAAGTCTAGGGAAGACAAAAATGACCTAAATGTTCAACCAATGACACAAAATCAATTATTGGATGCACAAGATTGTTTAAAAACCCTAAATGGATTAGAATAAGCCTAGGGAGGACGAAAATGACCTAAATGTTCAACCAATGACACAAAATCACTTATTGGATGCACAAGATTGGTTAAAAACCCTAATAGGATTAGAATAAGCTTAGGGAGGACAAAAATATCCTAAATGTTCAACCAAAGAGACAAAATCACTTATTGGATGCACAAGATTGGTTAAAAGTCCTAATTGGATTAGAGTAAGCCTAGGGATGACGAAAATGACCTAAATGTTCAACCAATGACACAAAATCACTTGTTGGATGCACAAGATTGGTTAAAAATCCTAATTGGATTAGAATAAGCCTTCGGAGGATGAAAATGACCTAAATGTTCAACCAATGACACAAAATTACTTATTGGATGCACCAGATTGGTTAAAAACCGTAATAGGACTACAATAAGCCTAGGGAGGACGAAAATGACCTAATTGTTCAACCAACGACACAAAATCACTCATTGGATGCACAGATTGGTTAAAAAACCCTAATTGGATTAGAACAAGCCTAGGGTGGACAAAAATGACCTAAATGATCAACCAATAACACAAAATCACTTCTTGGATGCACAAAATTTGGTTAAAAGCCCTAATTAGATTAGAATAAGCCTAGGGATGACGAAAATGACCTAAATGTTCAACCAATGACACAAAATCACTTATTGATTGCACAAGATTGGTTAAAAATCCTAATTGGATTAGAATAAGCTTAGGGAGGACGAAAATGACCTAAATGTTCAACCTATGACACAAAATCACTTATTGGATACACAAGATTGGTTAAAAATCCTAATTGGATTAGAATAAGCCTACGGAGGACGAAAATGACCTAAATATTCAACCAATGACACAAACGCACTTATTGGATGCACAAGATTTGTTAAAAACCCTAATTGGATTAGAATAAGCCTAGGGAGGACGAAAATGACCTAAATGTTAATCCAACAACACAAACGCACTTATTGGATGCACAAGATTGGTGAAAAACCATAATTGGATTAGAATAAGCCTAGGGAGGACGAAAATGACCTAAATGTTCAACCAATGATACCAAATCACTCATTGGATGCACAAGATTGGTTAAAAACCCGAATTGGATTAGAATAAGTCTAGGGAGGACAAAAATGACCTAAATGTTCAACCAATGACACAAACGCACTTATTTCATGCACAAGATTGGTTAAAAGAAGCCTAATTGGATTAGAATAAGTCGAAGGATAACGAAAAGGACCTAAATGTTAATTCAATAACACAAACGCACTTATTGGAAGCACAAGATTGGTTAAAAATCCTAATTGGATTAGAATAAGCCTAGGGAGGACGAAAATGACCTAAATGTTAATCCAACAACACAAACGCACTTATTGGATGCATATGATTGGTGAAAAACCATAATTGGATTAGAATAAGCCCAGGGAGGACGAAAATGGCCTAAATGTTCAACCAATGACACCAAATCAGTCATTTGATGCACAAGATTGGTTAAAAACCCGGATTGGATTAGAATAAGCCTAGGGAGGACAAAAATGACCTAAATGTTCAACCAATAACACAAAATCACTTATTGGATGCACAAGATTGGTTAAAAGCCCAAATTGGATTAGAATAAGCCTAGGGATGACGAAAATGACCTAAATGTTCAACCAATGACACAAAATCATTTATTGGATGCACAAGATTGGTTTAAAATCCTAATTGGATTAGAATAAGCCTAGGGAGGACAAAAATGACCTAAATGTTCAACCAAAGATACAAAATCACTTATTGGATTCACAAGATTGGTTAAAAATCCTAATTGGATTGGAATAAGCCAACGGAGGACAAAATGACCTAAATAATCAACCAATGACACAAACGCAAGTATTGGATGCAAAAGATTGGTTAAAAATCCTAATTGGATTACAATAAGCCTACGGAGGACGAAAATGACCTAAATGTTCAACCAATGACACAAACGCACTTATTGGATGCACAAGATTGGTTAAAAGCCCAAATTGGATTAGAAAAAGCCTAGGGATGACGAAAATGACCTGAATGTTCAACAATTGACACAAAATCACTTATTGGATGCACAAGATTGTTTAAAATCCAAAGTGGATTAGAATAAGCCTAGGGAGTACGAAAATGACCTAAATGTTCAACCAATGACACCAAATCACTAAGTGGATGCACACGATTGGTTAAAAACCCTAAGTGGATTAGAATAAGCATGGGGTGACCGAAAATGACCTAAATGTGCAACCAATGACACAAAATCACTTATTGGATGCACAAGATTGGTTAAAAACCTTAATTGGATTAGAATAAGCCTTGGGAGGACAAAAATGACCTAAATGTTCAACCAATGACACAAAATTACTTATTGGATGCACAAGATTTGTTAAAAACCCGAATTGGATTAGAATAAGCCTAGCGAAGACAAAAATAACCTAAATGTTCAACCAATGACACAAAATCAATTATTGGATGCACAAGATTGTTTAAAAACCCTAAATGGATTAGAATAAGCCTTGGGAGGACGAAAATGACCTAAATGTTCAACCAATGACACAAAATCACTTATTGGATGCACAAGATTGGTTAAAAACCCTAATAGGATTAGAATAAGCTTAGGGAGGACAAAAATATCCTAAATGTTCAACCAATGACACAAAATCACTTATTGGATGCACAAGATTGGTTAAAAGTCCTAATTGGATAAGAGTAAGCCTAGGGATGACGAAAATGACCTAAATGTTCAACCAATGACACAAAATCACTTGTTGGATGCACAAGATTGGTTAAAAATCCTAATTGGATTAGAATAAGCCTTGGGAGGATGAAAATGACCTAAATGTTCAACCAATGACACAAAATTACTTATTGGATGCACCAGATTGGTTAAAAACCGTAATAGGACTACAATAAGCCTAGGGAGGACGAAAATGACCTAATTGTTCAACCAACGACACAAAATCACTCATTGGATGCACAGATTGGTTAAAAAACCCTAATTGGATTAGAACAAGCCTAGGGTGGACACAAATGACCTAAATGATCAACCAATAACACAAAATCACTTCTTAGATGCACAAAATTTGGTTAAAAGCCCTAATTAGATTAGAATAAGCCTAGGGATGACGAAAATGACCTAAATGTTCAACCAATGACACAAAATCACTTATTGGATGCACAAGATTGGTTAAAAATCCTAATTGGATTAGAATAAGCTTAGGGAGGACGAAAATGACCTAAATGTTCAACCTATGACACAAAATCACTTATTGGATACACAAGATTGGTTAAAAATCCTAATTGGATTAGAATAAGCCTACGGAGGACGAAAATGACCTAAATATTCAACCAATGACACAAACGCACTTATTGGATGCACAAGATTTGTTAAAAACCCTAATTGGATTAGAATAAGCCTAGGGAGGACGAAAATGACCTACATGTTCAAACCATGACACAAACTCACTTATTGAATGCACAAGATTGGTTAAAAACCCTATTTGGATTAGAATAAGCCTAGGGAGGAGGAAAATGACCTTAATGTTAAACCAATGACACAAATTCACTTATTGGACGCACAAGATTGGTTAAAAAACCCTAATTGGATTAGAATAAGTTGAAGGATGACGAAAATGACTTAAATGTTAATTCAATGACACAAACGCACATATTGGATGCACAAGATTGATTAAAAACCCTAATTGGATTAGAATAAGCATAGGGAGGACGAAAATGACCTAAATGTTAATCCAATGACACAAACGCACTTATTGGATGCACAAGATTGGTGAAAAACCTTAATTGGATTAGAATGAGCCTAGGGAGGACGAAAATGACCTAAATGTTAATCCAATGACACAAACGCACTTATTGGATGCACAAGATTGGTGAAAAACCTTAATTGGATTAGAATAAGCCTAGGGAGGACGAAAATGACCTAAATGTTCAACGATTGACACCAAATCACTCATTGGATGCATAAGATTGGTTAAAAACCCGAATTGGATTAGAATAAGCCTAGGGAGGACGAAAATTACCTAAATGTTAATCCAATGACACAAACACACTTATTGGATGCACAAAATTGGTGAAAAACTCTAATTGGATTAGAATAAACCAAGGGAGGACGAAAATGACCTAAATATTCAACCAATGACACAAACGCACTTATTTGATGCACAAGATTGGTTAAAAGAACCCTAATTGGATTAGAATAAGTCGAAGGATAACGAAAAGGACCTAAATGTTAATTCAATAACACAAACGCACTTATTGGAAGCACAAGAGTGGTTAAAAATCATAATTGGATTAGAATAAGCCTAGGGAGGACGAAAATGACCTAAATGTTAATCCAACAACACAAACGCACTTATTGGATGCACAAGATTGGTGAAAAACCATAATTGGATTAGAATAAGCCTAGGGAGGACGAAAATGACCTAAATGTTCAACCAATGACACCAAATCACTCATTGGATGCACAAGATTGGTTAAAAACATGAATTGGATTAGAATAAGTCTAGGGAGGACAAAAATGACCTAAATGTTCAACCAATGACACAAACGCACTTATTTGATGCACAAGATTGGTTAAAAGAAGCCTAATTGGATTAGAATAAGTCGAAGGATAACGAAAAGGACCTAAATGTTAATTCAATAACACAAACGCACTTATTGGAAGCACAAGAGTGGTTAAAAATCATAATTGGATTAGAATAAGCCTAGGGAGGACGAAAATGACCTAAATGTTAATCCAATAACACAAACGCACTTATTGGATGCACAAGATTGGTGAAAAACCATAATTGGATTAGAATAAGCCTAGGGAGGACGAAAATGACCTAAATGTTCAACCAATGACACCAAATCACTCATTGGATGCACAAGATTGGTTAAAAACCCGAAATGGATTAGAATAAGCCTAGGGAGGACAAAAATGACCTAAATGTTCAACCAATGACACAAACGCACTTATTTGATGCACAAGATTGGTTAAAAGAACCCTAATTGGATTAGAATAAGTCGAAGGATAACGAAAAGGACCTAAATGTTAATTCAATAACACAAACGCACTTATTGGAAGCACAAGAGTGGTTAAAAATCATAATTGGATTAGAATAAGCCTAGCGAGGACGAAAATGACCTAAATGTTAATCCAACAACACAAACGCACTTATTGGATGCACAAGATTGGTGAAAAACCATAATTGGATTAGAATAAGCCTAGGGAGGACGAAAATGACCTAAATGTTCAACCAATGACACCAAATCACTCATTGGATGCACAAGATTGGTTAAAAACCCGAATTGGATTAGAATAAGTCTAGGGAGGACAAAAATGACCTAAATGTTCAACCAATGACACAAACGCACTTATTTGATGCACAAGATTGGTTAAAAGAAGCCTAATTGGATTAGAATAAGTCGAAGGATAACGAAAAGGACCTAAATGTTAATTCAATAACACAAACGCACTTATTGGAAGCACAAGATTGGTTAAAAATCCTAATTGGATTAGAATAAGCCTAGGGAGGACGAAAATGACCTAAATGTTCAACCAATGACACAAAATTACTTGTTGGACGCACAAGATTTGTTAAAAACCCGAATTGGATTAGAATAAGTCTAGGGAAGACAAAAATGACCTAAATGTTCAACCAATGACACAAAATCAATTATTGGATGCACAAGATTGTTTAAAAACCCTAAATGGATTAGAATAAGCCTAGGGAGGACGAAAATGACCTAAATGTTCAACCAATGACACAAAATCACTTATTGGATGCACAAGATTGGTTAAAAACCCTAATAGGATTAGAATAAGCTTAGGGAGGACAAAAATATCCTAAATGTTCAACCAATGACACAAAATCACTTATTGGATGCACAAGATTGGTTAAAAGTCCTAATTGGATAAGAGTAAGCCTAGGGATGACGAAAATGACCTAAATGTTCAACCAATGACACAAAATCACTTGTTGGATGCACAAGATTGGTTAAAAATCCTAATTGGATTAGAATAAGCCTTGGGAGGATGAAAATGACCTAAATGTTCAACCAATGACACAAAATTACTTATTGGATGCACCAGATTGGTTAAAAACCGTAATAGGACTACAATAAGCCTAGGGAGGACGAAAATGACCTAATTGTTCAACCAACGACACAAAATCACTCATTGGATGCACAGATTGGTTAAAAAACCCTAATTGGATTAGAACAAGCCTAGGGTGGACAAAAATGACCTAAATGATCAACCAATAACACAAAATCACTTTTTGGATGCACAAAATTTGGTTAAAAGCCCTAATTAGATTAGAATAAGCCTAGGGATGACGAAAATGACCTAAATGTTCAACCAATGACACAAAATCACTTATTGGATGCACAAGATTGGTTAAAAATCCTAATTGGATTAGAATAAGCCTAGGGAGGACGAAAATGACCTAAATGTTCAACCAATGACACAAAATCACTTATTGGATGCACAAGATTGGTTAAAAACCCTAATTGGAAGAGAATAAGCCTAGGGAGGACGAAAATGACCTAAATGTTCAACCAATGACACAAAATAACTTATTGGATGCACAAGATTGGTTAAAAACCCTAATTGGACGAGAATAAGCCTTGGGAGGACGAAAATGACCTAAATGTTCAAACAATGACACAAATGTACTTATTGGATGCAAAAGATTGGTTAAAAACCCTAATTGGACGAGAATTAGCCTTGGGAGGACGAAAATGACCTAAATGTTCAACCAATGACACAAATGTACTTATTGGATGCACAAGATTGGTTAAAAACCCTAATTGGACGAGAATAAGCCTTGGGAGGACGAAAATGACCTAAATGTTCAACCAATGACACAAAATCACTAACTGGATGCACAAGATTGGTTAAAAACCCTAATTGGACGAGAATAAGCCTTCGGAGGACGAAAATGACCTAAATGTTCAACCTATGACACAAATTTACTCATTGGATGCACAAGATTGGTTAAAAACCCTAATTCGACGAGAATAAGCCTAGGGAGGATGAAAATGACCTAAATGTTCAACCAATGACACAAAATCACTTATTGGATGCACAATATTGGTTAAAAACCCTAATTGGACGAGAATAAGCCTTGGGAGAACGAAAATGACCTAAATGTTCAACCAATGACACAAAATCACTTATTGGATGCACAAGATTGGTTAAAAACCCTAATTGGACGAGAATAAGCTTTGGGAGGACGAAAATGACCTAGATGTTTAACCAATGACACAAAATCACTTATTGGATGCACAAGATTGGTTAAAAACCCTAATTGGACGAGAATAAGCCTTGGGAGAACGAAAATGACCTAAATGTTCAACCAATGACACAAAATCACTTATTGGATGCACAAGATTGGTTAAAAACCCTAATTGGACGAGAATAAGCCTTGAGAGGACGAAAATGACCTAAATGTTCAACCAATGACACAAAAGTACTTATTGGATGCACAAGATTGGTTAAAAACCCTAATTGGACGAGAATAAGCCTTGGGAGGACGAAAATGACCTAAATGTTCAACCAATGACACAAAATCACTTATTGGATGCACAAGAATGGTTAAAAACCCTAATTGGACGAGAATATGCCTTGGGAAGACGAAAATGACCTAAATGTTCAACCAATGACACAAAATGACACAAAATCACATATTGGATGCACAAGATTGGTTAAAATACCTAATTGGATTAGAATTAGCCTAGGGAGGACGAAAATGACCTAAATGTTCAACCAATGACACAAAATGACACAAAATCACATATTGGATGCACAAGATTGGTTAAAAACCCTAATTGGATTAGAATAAGCCTAGGGAGGACGAAAATGACCTAAATGTTGAACCAATGACACAAAATGACACAAAATCACATATTGGATACACAAGATTGGTTAAAAACCCTAATTGGATTAGAATAAGCCTAGGGAGGACGAAAATGACCTAAATGTTCAACCAATGACACAAAATGACAAAAAATCACATATTGGATGCACAAGATTGGTTAAAAACCCTAATTGGATTAGAATAAGCTTAGGGAGGACGAAAATGACCTAAATGTTCAACCAATGACACAAAATCACTTATTGGATGCACAAGATTGGTCAAAACCCTAATTGGATTAGAATAAGCCTAAGGAGGACGAAAATGACCTAAATGTTCAACCAATGACACAAAATCACATATTGGATGCACAAGATTGGTTAAAAACCCTAATTGGATTAGAATAAGCTTAGGGAGGACGAAAATGACCTAAATGTTCAACCAATGACACAAAATCACTTATTGGATCCACAAGATTGGTCAAAAACCCTAATTGGATTATAATTAGCCTAGGGAGGACGAAAATGACCTAAATGTTCAACCAATGACACAAAATGACACAAAAACACATATTGGATGCACAAGATTGGTTAAAAACCCTAATTGGATTAGAATAAGCTTAGGGAGGACGAAAATGACCTAAATGTTCAACCAATGACACAAAATCACTTATTGGATGCACAAGATTGGTCAAAACCCTAATTGGATTAGAATAAGCCTAAGGAGGACGAAAATGACCTAAATGTTCAACCAATGACACAAAATCACATTTTGGATGCACAAGTTTGGTTAAAAACCTTAATTGGAATAGAATAAGCTTAGGGAGGACGAAAATGACCTAAATGTGCAACCAATAACACTAAATCACATATTGGATGCACAAGATTAGTTAAAACCCCTAATTGGATTAGCATAATCCTAAGGAGGACGAATATGACAAAAATGTGCAACCAATGACACAAAATGAAACAAAATCACATAATAGATGCACAAGATTGGTTAAAAACCCTAATTAGATTAGAATAAGACTTGGGAGGACGAGAATGACCTAAATGTGCAACCAATGCCACAAAATTACATATTGGATGCACAAGATTAATTAAAAACCCTAATTAGATTAGAATAAGCCTAGGGAGGATGCAAATGACCTAAATGTTCAACCAATGACACAAAATGATACAAAATCAAATATTGGATGCACAAGTTTGATTAAAAACCCTAATTGGATTAGAATAAGCTTAGGGAGGAAGAAAATGACCTAAATGTTCAACCAATGACACAAAATCACTTATTGGATGCACAAGATTGGTCAAAAACCCTAATAGGATTAGAATAAGCCTAGGGAGAACGAAAATGACCTAAATGTTCAACTCATAACACAAAATCACATATTGGATGCACAAGATTGGTTAAAAACCCTAATTGGATTAGAATAAGCTTAGGGAGGACAAAAATGACCTAAATGTTCAACCAATGACACAAAATCACTTATTGGATGCCCAAGATTGGTCTAAAACCCTAATTGGATTAGAATAAGCCTAGGGAGAACGAAAATGACCTAAATGTTCAACCAATGACACAAAATCACATATTGGATGCACAAGATTGGTTAAAAACCCTAATTGGATTAGAATAAGCCTAGGGAGGACGAAAATGACCTAAATGTTCAACCAATGACACAAAATCACTTATTGGATGCACAAGATTGGTTAAAAACCCTAATAGGATTAGAATAAGCCTAGGGAGGACGAAAATGACCTAAATGTTAATCCAACAACACAAACGCACTTATTGGATGCAAAAGATTGGTTAAAAATCCTAATTGGATTACAATAAGCCTACGGAGGACGAAAATGACCTAAATGTTCAACCAATGACACAAACGCACTTATTGGATGCACAAGATTGGTTAAAAGCCCAAATTGGATTAGAAAAAGCCTAGGGATGACGAAAATGACCTGAATGTTCAACAATTGACACAAAATCACTTATTGGATGCACAAGATTGTTTAAAATCCAAAGTGGATTAGAATAAGCCTAGGGAGTACGAAAATGACCTAAATGTTCAACCAATGACACCAAATCACTAAGTGGATGCACACGATTGGTTAAAAACCCTAAGTGGATTAGAATAAGCATGGGGTGACCGAAAATGACCTAAATGTGCAACCAATGACACAAAATCACTTATTGGATGCACAAGATTGGTTAAAAACCTTAATTGGATTAGAATAAGCCTTGGGAGGACAAAAATGACCTAAATGTTCA
Source organism: Cicer chorassanicum (assembly GCA_037974735.1). NCBI lineage: Eukaryota > Viridiplantae > Streptophyta > Magnoliopsida > Fabales > Fabaceae > Cicer > Cicer chorassanicum. The sequence continues at coordinate 36,984,864 of JBBPBP010000004.1, read as the reverse complement.
ACCAATGACACAAAATTACTTATTGGATGCACAAGATTTGTTAAAAACCCGAATTGGATTAGAATAAGCCTAGGGAAGACAAAAATGACCTAAATGTTCAACCAATGACACAAAATCAATTATTGGATGCACAAGATTGTTTAAAAACCCTAAATGGATTAGAATAAGCCTAGGGAGGACGAAAATGACCTAAATGTTCAACCAATGACACAAAATCACTTATTGGATTCACAAGATTGGTTAAAAACCCTAATAGGATTAGAATAAGCTTAGGGAGGACAAAAATATCCTAAATGTTCAACCAATGACACAAAATCAATTATTGGATGCACAAGATTGGTTAAAAGTCCTAATTGGATTAGAATAAGCCTAGGGATGACGAAAATGACCTAAATGTTCAACCAATGACACAAAATTACTTATTGGATGCACCAGATTGGTTAAAAACCGTAATAGGACTACAATAAGCCTAGGGAGGACGAAAATGACCTAATTGTTCAACCAATGAAACAAAATCACTCATTGGATGCACAGATTGGTTAAAAAACCCTAATTGGATTAGAACAAGCCTAGGGTGGACAAAAATGACCTAAATGATCAACCAATAACACAAAATCACTTATTGGATGCACAAAATTTGGTTCAAAGCCCTAATTAGATTAGAATAAGCCTAGGGATGACGAAAATGACCTAAATGTTCAACCAATGACACAAAATCACTTATTGGATGCACAAGATTGGTTAAAAATCCTAATTGGATAAAAATAAGCTTAGGGAGGACGAAAATGACCTGAATGTTCCACCCATGACACTAAATCACTTATTGGATACACAAGATTGGTTAAAAATCCTAATTGGATTAGAATAAGCCTACGGAGGACGAAAATGACCTAAATATTCAACCAATGACACAAACGCACTTATTGGATGCACAAGATTTGTTAAAAACCCTAATTGGATTAGAATAAGCCTAGGGAGGACGAAAATGACCTACATGTTCAAACCATGACACAAACTCACTTATTGAATGCACAAGATTGGTTAAAAACCCTATTTGGATTAGAATAAGCCTAGGGAGGAGGAAAATGACCTTAATGTTAAACCAATGACACAAATTCACTTATTGGACGCACAAGATTGGTTAAAAAACCCTAATTGGATTAGAATAAGTTGAAGGATGACGAAAATGACTTAAATGTTAATTCAATGACACAAACGCACATATTGGATGCACAAGATTGATTAAAAACCCTAATTGGATTAGAATAAGCATAGGGAGGACGAAAATGACCTAAATGTTAATCCAATGACACAAACGCACTTATTGGATGCACAAGATTGGTGAAAAACCTTAATTGGATTAGAATGAGCCTAGGGAGGACGAAAATGACCTAAATGTTAATCCAATGACACAAACGCACTTATTGGATGCACAAGATTGGTGAAAAACCTTAATTGGATTAGAATAAGCCTAGGGAGGACGAAAATGACCTAAATGTTCAACGATTGACACCAAATCACTCATTGGATGCATAAGATTGGTTAAAAACCCGAATTGGATTAGAATAAGCCTAGGGAGGACGAAAATTACCTAAATGTTAATCCAATGACACAAACACACTTATTGGATGCACAAAATTGGTGAAAAACTCTAATTGGATTAGAATAAACCAAGGGAGGACGAAAATGACCTAAATATTCAACCAATGACACAAACGCACTTATTTGATGCACAAGATTGGTTAAAAGAACCCTAATTGGATTAGAATAAGTCGAAGGATAACGAAAAGGACCTAAATGTTAATTCAATAACACAAACGCACTTATTGGAAGCACAAGAGTGGTTAAAAATCATAATTGGATTAGAATAAGCCTAGGGAGGACGAAAATGACCTAAATGTTAATCCAACAACACAAACGCACTTATTGGATGCACAAGATTGGTGAAAAACCATAATTGGATTAGAATAAGCCTAGGGAGGACGAAAATGACCTAAATGTTCAACCAATGACACCAAATCACTCATTGGATGCACAAGATTGGTTAAAAACCCGAATTGGATTAGAATAAGTCTAGGGAGGACAAAAATGACCTAAATGTTCAACCAATGACACAAACGCACTTATTTGATGCACAAGATTGGTTAAAAGAAGCCTAATTGGATTAGAATAAGTCGAAGGATAACGAAAAGGACCTAAATGTTAATTCAATAACACAAACGCACTTATTGGAAGCACAAGATTGGTTAAAAATCCTAATTGGATTAGAATAAGCCTAGGGAGGACGAAAATGACCTAAATGTTCAACCAATGACACAAAATTACTTATTGGACGCACAAGATTTGTTAAAAACCCGAATTGGATTAGAATAAGTCTAGGGAAGACAAAAATGACCTAAATGTTCAACCAATGACACAAAATCAATTATTGGATGCACAAGATTGTTTAAAAACCCTAAATGGATTAGAATAAGCCTAGGGAGGACGAAAATGACCTAAATGTTCAACCAATGACACAAAATCACTTATTGGATGCACAAGATTGGTTAAAAACCCTAATAGGATTAGAATAAGCCTAGGGAGGACGAAAATGACCTAAATGTTAATCCAACAACACAAACGCACTTATTGGATGCAAAAGATTGGTTAAAAATCCTAATTGGATTACAATAAGCCTACGGAGGACGAAAATGACCTAAATGTTCAACCAATGACACAAACGCACTTATTGGATGCACAAGATTGGTTAAAAGCCCAAATTGGATTAGAAAAAGCCTAGGGATGACGAAAATGACCTGAATGTTCAACAATTGACACAAAATCACTTATTGGATGCACAAGATTGTTTAAAATCCAAAGTGGATTAGAATAAGCCTAGGGAGTACGAAAATGACCTAAATGTTCAACCAATGACACCAAATCACTAAGTGGATGCACACGATTGGTTAAAAACCCTAAGTGGATTAGAATAAGCATGGGGTGACCGAAAATGACCTAAATGTGCAACCAATGACACAAAATCACTTATTGGATGCACAAGATTGGTTAAAAACCTTAATTGGATTAGAATAAGCCTTGGGAGGACAAAAATGACCTAAATGTTCAACCAATGACACAAAATTACTTATTGGATGCACAAGATTTGTTAAAAACCCGAATTGGATTAGAATAAGCCTAGGGAAGACAAAAATAACCTAAATGTTCAACCAATGACACAAAATCAATTATTGGATGCACAAGATTGTTTAAAAACCCTAAATGGATTAGAATAAGCCTTGGGAGGACGAAAATGACCTAAATGTTCAACCAATGACACAAAATCACTTATTGGATGCACAAGATTGGTTAAAAACCCTAATAGGATTAGAATAAGCTTAGGGAGGACAAAAATATCCTAAATGTTCAACCAATGACACAAAATCACTTATTGGATGCACAAGATTGGTTAAAAGTCCTAATTGGATAAGAGTAAGCCTAGGGATGACGAAAATGACCTAAATGTTCAACCAATGACACAAAATCACTTGTTGGATGCACAAGATTGGTTAAAAATCCTAATTGGATTAGAATAAGCCTTGGGAGGATGAAAATGACCTAAATGTTCAACCAATGACACAAAATTACTTATTGGATGCACCAGATTGGTTAAAAACCGTAATAGGACTACAATAAGCCTAGGGAGGACGAAAATGACCTAATTGTTCAACCAATGACACAAAATCACTCATTGGATGCACAGATTGGTTAAAAAACCCTAATTGGATTAGAACAAGCCTAGGGTGGACAAAAATGACCTAAATGATCAACCAATAACACAAAATCACTTCTTGGATGCACAAAATTTGGTTAAAAGCCCTAATTAGATTAGAATAAGCCTAGGGATGACGAAAATGACCTAAATGTTCAACCAATGACACAAAATCACTTATTGATTGCACAAGATTGGTTAAAAATCCTAATTGGATTAGAATAAGCTTAGGGAGGACGAAAATGACCTAAATGTTCAACCTATGACACAAAATCACTTATTGGATACACAAGATTGGTTAAAAATCCTAATTGGATTAGAATAAGCCTACGGAGGACGAAAATGACCTAAATATTCAACCAATGACACAAACGCACTTATTGGATGCACAAGATTTGTTAAAAACCCTAATTGGATTAGAATAAGCCTAGGGAGGACGAAAATGACCTAAATGTTAATCCAATGACACAAACGCACTTATAGGATGCACAAGATTGGTGAAAAACCTTAATTGGATTAGAATGAGCCTAGGGAGGACTAAAATGACCTAAATGTTAATCCAATGACACAAACGCACTTATTGGATGCACAAGATTGGTGAAAAACCTTAATTGGATTAGAATAAGCCTAGGGAGGACGAAAATGACCTAAATGTTCAACGATTGACACCAAATCACTCATTGGATGCATAAGATTGGTTAAAAACCCGAATTGGATTAGAATAAGCCTAGGGAGGACAAAAATTACCTAAATGTTAATCCAATGACACAAACACACTTATTGGATGCACAAAATTGGTGAAAAACCCTAATTGGATTAGAATAAACCAAGGGAGGACGAAAATGACCTAAATATTCAACCAATGACACAAACGCACTTATTTGATGCACAAGATTGGTTAAAAGAACCCTAATTGGATTAGAATAAGTCGAAGGATAACGAAAAGGACCTAAATGTTAATTCAATAACACAAACGCACTTATTGGAAGCACAAGAGTGGTTAAAAATCATAATTGGATTAGAATAAGCCTAGGGAGGACGAAAATGACCTAAATGTTAATCCAACAACACAAATGCACTTATTGGATGCACAAGATTGGTGTAAAACCATAATTGGATTAGAATAAGCCTAGGGAGGACGAAAATGACCTAAATGTTCAACCAATGACACCAAATCACTCATTGGATGCACAAGATTGGTTAAAAACCCGAATTGGATTAGAATAAGCCTAGGGAGGACAAAAATGACCTAAATGTTCAACCAATGACACAAACGCACTTATTTGATGCACAAGATTGGTTAAAAGAACCCTAATTGGATTAGAATAAGTCGAAGGATAACGAAAAGGACCTAAATGTTAATTCAATAACACAAACGCACTTATTGGAAGCACAAGATTGTTTAAAAATCCTAATTGGATTAGAATAAGCCTAGGGAGGACGAAAATGACCTAAATGTTAATCCAACAACACAAACGCACTTATTGGATGCACAAGATTGGTGAAAAACCATAATTGGATTAGAATAAGCCTAGGGAGGACGAAAATGACCTAAATGTTCAACCAATGATACCAAATCACTCATTGGATGCACAAGATTGGTTAAAAACCCGAATTGGATTAGAATAAGTCTAGGGAGGACAAAAATGACCTAAATGTTCAACCAATGACACAAACGCACTTATTTCATGCACAAGATTGGTTAAAAGAAGCCTAATTGGATTAGAATAAGTCGAAGGATAACGAAAAGGACCTAAATGTTAATTCAATAACACAAACGCACTTATTGGAAGCACAAGATTGGTTAAAAATCCTAATTGGATTAGAATAAGCCTAGGGAGGACGAAAATGACCTAAATGTTAATCCAACAACACAAACGCACTTATTGGATGCATAAGATTGGTGAAAAACCATAATTGGATTAGAATAAGCCCAGGGAGGACGAAAATGGCCTAAATGTTCAACCAATGACACCAAATCACTCATTGGATGCACAAGATTGGTTAAAAACCCGAATTGGATTAGAATAAGTCTAGGGAGGACAAAAATGACCTAAATGTTCAACCAATGACACAAACGCACTTATTTGATGCACAAGATTGGTTAAAAGAAGCCTAATTGGATTAGAATAAGTCGAAGGATAACGAAAAGGACCTAAATGTTAATTCAATAACACAAACGCACTTATTGGAAGCACAAGATTGGTTAAAAATCCTAATTGGATTAGAATAAGCCTAGGGAGGACGAAAATGACCTAAATGTTCAACCAATGACACAAAATTACTTGTTGGACGCACAAGATTTGTTAAAAACCCGAATTGGATTAGAATAAGTCTAGGGAAGACAAAAATGACCTAAATGTTCAACCAATGACACAAAATCAATTATTGGATGCACAAGATTGTTTAAAAACCCTAAATGGATTAGAATAAGCCTAGGGAGGACGAAAATGACCTAAATGTTCAACCAATGACACAAAATCACTTATTGGATGCACAAGATTGGTTAAAAACCCTAATAGGATTAGAATAAGCTTAGGGAGGACAAAAATATCCTAAATGTTCAACCAAAGAGACAAAATCACTTATTGGATGCACAAGATTGGTTAAAAGTCCTAATTGGATTAGAGTAAGCCTAGGGATGACGAAAATGACCTAAATGTTCAACCAATGACACAAAATCACTTGTTGGATGCACAAGATTGGTTAAAAATCCTAATTGGATTAGAATAAGCCTTCGGAGGATGAAAATGACCTAAATGTTCAACCAATGACACAAAATTACTTATTGGATGCACCAGATTGGTTAAAAACCGTAATAGGACTACAATAAGCCTAGGGAGGACGAAAATGACCTAATTGTTCAACCAACGACACAAAATCACTCATTGGATGCACAGATTGGTTAAAAAACCCTAATTGGATTAGAACAAGCCTAGGGTGGACAAAAATGACCTAAATGATCAACCAATAACACAAAATCACTTCTTGGATGCACAAAATTTGGTTAAAAGCCCTAATTAGATTAGAATAAGCCTAGGGATGACGAAAATGACCTAAATGTTCAACCAATGACACAAAATCACTTATTGATTGCACAAGATTGGTTAAAAATCCTAATTGGATTAGAATAAGCTTAGGGAGGACGAAAATGACCTAAATGTTCAACCTATGACACAAAATCACTTATTGGATACACAAGATTGGTTAAAAATCCTAATTGGATTAGAATAAGCCTACGGAGGACGAAAATGACCTAAATATTCAACCAATGACACAAACGCACTTATTGGATGCACAAGATTTGTTAAAAACCCTAATTGGATTAGAATAAGCCTAGGGAGGACGAAAATGACCTAAATGTTAATCCAATGACACAAACGCACTTATTGGATGCACAAGATTGGTGAAAAACCTTAATTGGATTAGAATAAGCCTAGGGAGGACGAAAATGACCTAAATGTTCAACGATTGACACCAAATCACTCATTGGATGCATAAGATTGGTTAAAAACCCGAATTGGATTAGAATAAGCCTAGGGAGGACGAAAATTACCTAAATGTTAATCCAATGACATAAACACACTTATTGGATGCACAAGATTGGTGAAAAACCCTAATTGGATTAGAATAAACCAAGGGAGGACGAAAATGACCTAAATATTCAACCAATGACACAAACGCACTTATTTGATGCACAAGATTGGTTAAAAGAACCCTAATTGGATTAGAATAAGTCGAAGGATAACGAAAAGGACCTAAATGTTAATTCAATAACACAAACGCACTTATTGGAAGCACAAGAGTGGTTAAAAATCATAATTGGATTAGAATAAGCCTAGGGAGGACGAAAATGACCTAAATGTTAATCCAACAACACAAACGCACTTATTGGATGCACAAGATTGGTGAAAAACCATAATTGGATTAGAATAAGCCTAGGGAGGACGAAAATGACCTAAATGTTCAACCAATGACACCAAATCACTCATTGGATGCACAAGATTGGTTAAAAACATGAATTGGATTAGAATAAGTCTAGGGAGGACAAAAATGACCTAAATGTTCAACCAATGACACAAACGCACTTATTTGATGCACAAGATTGGTTAAAAGAAGCCTAATTGGATTAGAATAAGTCGAAGGATAACGAAAAGGACCTAAATGTTAATTCATTAACACAAACGCACTTATTGGATGCATAAGATTCGTGAAAAACCATAATTGGATTAGAATAAGCCCAGGGAGGACGAAAATGGCCTAAATGTTCAACCAATGACACCAAATCACTCATTTGATGCACAAGATTGGTTAAAAACCCGGATTGGATTAGAATAAGCCTAGGGAGGACAAAAATGACCTAAATGTTCAACCAATAACACAAAATCACTTATTGGATGCACAAGATTGGTTAAAAGCCCAAATTGGATTAGAATAAGCCTAGGGATGACGAAAATGACCTAAATGTTCAACCAATGACACAAAATCATTTATTGGATGCACAAGATTGGTTTAAAATCCTAATTGGATTAGAATAAGCCTAGGGAGGACGAAAATGACCTAAATGTTCAACCAAAGATACAAAATCACTTATTGGATTCACAAGATTGGTTAAAAATCCTAATTGGATTGGAATAAGCCAACAGAGGACGAAAATGACCTAAATAATCAACCAATGATACAAACGCAAGTATTGGATGCAAAAGATTGGTTTAAAATCCTAATTGGATTACAATAAGCCTACGGAGGACGAAAATGACCTAAATGTTCAACCAATGACACAAACGCACTTATTGGATGCACAAGATTGGTTTAAAGCCCAAATTGGATTAGAAAAAGCCTAGGGATGGCGAAAATGACCTGAATGTTCAACCAATGACACAAAATCACTTATTGGATGCACAAGATTGTTTAAAATCCAAAGTGGATTAGAATAAGCCTAGGGAGGACGAAAATGACCTAAATGTTCAACCAATGACACCAAATCACTAAGTGGATGCACACGATTGGTTAAAAACCCTAAGTGGATTAGAATAAGCATGGGGAGGACAAAAATGTCCTAAATGTTCAACCAATAACACAAAATCACTTATTGGATGCACAAGATTGGTTAAAAGCCCAAATTGGATTAGAATAAGCCTAGGGATGACGAAAATCACCAGAATGTTCAACCAATGACACAAAATCACTTATTGGATGCACAAGATTGTTTAAAATCCAAAGTGGATTAGAATAAGCCTAGGGAGGACGAAAATGACCTAAATGTTCAACCAATGACACCAAATCACTCATTGGATGCACAAGATTTGTTAAAAACCCGAATTGGATTAGAATAAGCCTAGGGCGGACAAAAATGACCTAAATGTTCAACCAATAACACAAAATTACTTATTGGATGCACAACATTGGTTAAAAGCCCAAATTGGATTAGAATAATCCTAAGGATGATGAAAATGACCTAAATGTTCAACCAATGACACAAAATCACTTATTGGATGCACAAGATTGATTAAAAATCCTAATTGGATTAGAATAAGCCTAGGGAGGACGAAAATGACCTAAATGTTCAACCAATGACACAAAATCACTTATTGGATGCACAAGATTGGTTAAAAATCCTAATTGGATTAGAATAAGCCTAGGGAGGAAGAAAATGACCTACATGTTCAAACAATGACACAAACGCACTTATTGAATGCACAAGATTGGTTAAAAACCCTAATTGGATTAGAATTAGCCTAGGAAGGAGGAAAATGACCTTAATGTTAAACCAACGACACAAATGCACTTATTGGATGCACAAGATTGGTTAAAAAACCCTAATTGGATTAGAATAAGTCGAAGGATGACGAAAATGACCTAAATGTTAATTCAATGACACAAACGCACTTATTGGATGCACAAGATTGGTTAAAAACCCTAATTGGATTAGAATAAGCCTAGGGAGGACGAAAATTACCTAAATGTTAATCCAATGACACAAACACACTTATTGGATGCATAAGATTGGTGAAAAACCCTAATTAGATTAGAATAAACCAAGGGAGGACGAAAATGACCTAAATATTCAACCAATGACACAAACGCACTTATTTGATGCACAAGATTGGTTAAAAGAACCCTAATTGGATTAGAATAAGTCGAAGGATAACGAAAAGGACCTAAATGTTAATTCAATAACACAAACGCACTTATTGGAAGCACAAGAGTGGTTAAAAATCATAATTGGATTAGAATAAGCCTAGGGAGGACGAAAATGACCTAAATGTTAATCCAATAACACAAACGCACTTATTGGATGCACAAGATTGGTGAAAAACCATAATTGGATTAGAATAAGCCTAGGGAGGACGAAAATGACCTAAATGTTCAACCAATGACACCAAATCACTCATTGGATGCACAAGATTGGTTAAAAACATGAATTGGATTAGAATAAGTCTAGGGAGGACAAAAGTGACCTAAATGTTCAACCAATGACACAAACGCACTTATTTGATGCACAAGATTGGTTAAAAGAAGCCTAATTGGATTAGAATAAGTCGAAGGATAACGAAAAGGACCTAAATGTTAATTCAATAACACAAACGCACTTATTGGAAGCACAAGATTGGTTAAAAATCCTAATTGGATTAGAATAAGCCTAGGGAGGACGAAAATGACCTAAATGTTAATCCAACAACACAAACGCACTTATTGGATGCACAAGATTGGTGAAAAACCATAATTGGATTAGAATAAGCCTAGGGAGGACGAAAATGACCTAAATGTTCAACCAATGACACCAAATCACTCATTGGATGCACAAGATTGGTTAAAAACCCGAATTGGATTAGAATAAGTCTAGGGAGGACAAAAATGACCTAAATGTTCAACCAATGACACAAACGCACTTATTTGATGCACAAGATTGGTTAAAAGAACCCTAATTGGATTAGAATAAGTCGAAGGATAACGAAAAGGACCTAAATGTTAATTCAATAACACAAACGCACTTATTGGAAGCACAAGAGTGGTTAAAAATCATAATTGGATTAGAATAAGCCTAGCGAGGACGAAAATGACCTAAATGTTAATCCAACAACACAAACGCACTTATTGGATGCACAAGATTGGTGAAAAACCATAATTGGATTAGAATAAGCCTAGGGAGGACGAAAATGACCTAAATGTTCAACCAATGACACCAAATCACTCATGGGATGCACAAGATTGGTTAAAAACCCGATTTGGATTATAATAAGCCTAGGGAGGACAAAAATGACCTAAATGTTCAACCAATGACACAAACGCACTTATTTGATGCACAAGATTGGTTAAAAGAACCCTAATTGGATTAGAATAAGTCGAAGGATAACGAAAAGGACCTAAATGTTAATTCAATAAAACAAACGCACTTATTGGAAGCACATGATTGGTTCAAAATCCTAATTGGATTAGAATAAGCATAGGGAGGACGAAAATGACCTAAATGTTAATCCAACAACACAAACGCACTTATTGGATGCATAAGATTGGTGAAAAACCATAATTGGATTAGAATAAGCCCAGGGAGGACGAAAATGGCCTAAATGTTCAACCAATGACACCAAATCACTCATTTGATGCACAAGATTGGTTAATAACCCGGATTGGATTAGAATAAGCCTAGGGAGGACAAAAATGACCTAAATGTTCAACCAATAACACAAAATCACTTATTGGATGCACAAGATTGGTTAAAAGCCCAAATTGGATTAGAATAAGCCTAGGGATGACGAAAATGACCTAAATGTTCAACCAATGACACAAAATCATTTATTGGATGCACAAGATTGGTTTAAAATCCTAATTGGATTAGAATAAGCCTAGGGAGGACGAAAATGACCTAAATGTTCAACCAAAGATACAAAATCACTTATTGGATTCACAAGATTGGTTAAAAATCCTAATTGGATTGGAATAAGCCAACGGAGGACGAAAATGACCTAAATAATCAACCAATGACACAAACGCAAGTATTGGATGCAAAAGATTTGTTAAAAATCCTAATTGGATTACAATAAGCCTACGGAGGACGAAAATGACCTAAATGTTCAACCAATGACACAAACGCACTTATTGGATGCACAAGATTGGTTAAAAGCCCAAATTGGATTAGAAAAAGCCTAGGGATGACGAAAATGACCTGAATGTTCAACCAATGACACAAAATCACTTATTGGATGCACAAGATTGTTTAAAATCCAAAGTGGATTAGAATAAGCCTAGGGAGGACGAAAATGACCTAAATGTTCAACCAATGACACCAAATCACTCATTGGATGCACAAGATTTGTTAAAAACCCGAATTGGATTAGAATAAGCCTAGGGCGGACAAAAATGACCTAAATGTTCAACCAATAACACAAAATTACTTATTGGATGCACAACATTGGTTAAAAGCCCAAATTGGATTAGAATAATCCTAAGGATGATGAAAATGACCTAAATGTTCAACCAATGTCACAAAATCACTTATTGGATGCACAAGATTGATTAAAAATCCTAATTGGATTAGAATAAGCCTAGGGAGGACGAAAATGACCTAAATGTTCAACCAATGACACAAACGCATTTATTTAATGCTCAAGATTGGTTAAAAACCCTAATTGGATTAGAATTAGCCTAGGAAGGAGGAAAATGACCTTAATGTTAAACCAACGACACAAATGCACTTATTGGATGCACAAGATTGGTTAAAAAACCCTAATTGGATTAGAATAAGTCGAAGGATGACGAAAATGACCTCAATGTTAATTCAATGACACAAACGCACTTATTGGATGCACAAGATTGGTTAAAAACCCTAATTGGATTAGAATAAGCCTAGGGAAGACATAAATGACATAAATGTTCAACCAATGACACAAACGCACTTATTTGATGCACAAGATTGGTTAAAAGAACCCTAATTGGATTAGAATAAGTCGAAGGATAACGAAAAGGACCTAAATGTTAATTCAATAACACAAACGCACTAAGTGGATGCACAAGATTGGTTAAAAACCCTAAGTGGATTAGAATAAGCATGGGTAGACCGAAAATGACTTAAATGTTCAACCAATGACACAAAATCACTTATTGGATGCACAAAATTGGTTAAAAACCCTAATTGTATTAGAATAAGCCTTGGGAGGACGAAAATGACCTAAATGTTCAAACAATGACACAAACGCACTTATTGAATGCACAAGATTGGTTAAAAACCCTAATTGGATTAGAATAAGCCTAGGGAGACCGAAAATGACCTAAATGTTCAACCAATGACACAAAATCACTTATTGGATGCTCAAGATTGGTTAAAAACCCTAATTGGATTAGAATAAGCCTTGGGATGACGAAAATGACCTAAATGTTCAACCAATGACACAAAATCACTTATTGG
>JBBPBP010000004.1:36954281-36966106 GCA_037974735.1 Cicer chorassanicum | reverse complement strand
CACTTATTGGATGCACAAGATTGGTGAAAAACCCTAATTGGATTAGAATAAGACTAGGGAAGACAGAAATGACCTAAATGTTCAACCAATGACACAAACGCACTTATTGAATGCACAAAATTGGTTAAAAACCTTAATTGGATTAGAATAAGCCTAGGGAGGACGAAAATGACCTTAATGTTAAACCAATGACACAAATGACCTTATTTGATTCACAAGATTGGTTAAAAAACCCAAATTGGATTAGAATAAATCGAAGGATAACGAAAAGGACCTAAATGTTAATTCAATGACACGAACGCACTTATTGGAAGCACAAGATTGGTGGAAAAACCTGAATTGGATTAGAATAAACCTAGGGAGGACGAAAATGACCTAAATGTTCAACGAATGACACCAAATCACCCATTGGATGCACAAGATTGGTTAAAAACCCTAATTGTATTAGAATAAGCCTAGGGAGGACGAAAATGACCTAAATGTTCAACCAATGACACAAAATTACTTATTGGATGCACGAGATTGGTTAAAAACCCTATTTGGTTTAGAATAAGACTTAGGAGGACGAAAATGACCTAAATGTTCAACAAATGACACAAAATCACTTATTGGATGCACAAGATTGGTTAAAAACCTCAATTGGATTAGAATTAGCCTATGGAGACCGAAAATGACCTAAATGTTCAACCAATGACACAAAATCACTTATTGGATGCACAAGATTGGTTAAAAACCCTAATTGTATTAGAATAAGCCTTGGGAGGACGAAAATGACCTAAATGTTCAACCAATGACACAAAGTTACTTATTGGATGCACGAGATTGGTTAAAAACCCTATTTGGTTTAGAATAAGACTTAGGAGGACGAAAATGACCTAAATGTTTAACAAATGACACAAAATCACTTATTGGATGCACAAGATTGGTTAAAAACCTCAATTGGATTAGAATTAGCCTATGGAGACCGAAAATGACCTAAATGTTCAACCAATGACACAAAATCAGTTATTGGATGCACAAGATTGGTTAAAAACCCTAATTGTATTAGAATAAGCCTTGGGAGGACGAAAATGACCCAAATGTTCAACCAATGACACAAACGCACTTATTGAATGCACAAAATTGGTTAAAAACCTTAATTGGATTAGAATAAGCCTAGGGAGGACGAAAATGACCTTAATGTTAAACCAATGACACAAATGCACTTATTTGATTCACAAGATTGGTTAAAAAACCCTAATTGGATTACAATAAGTCGAAGGATAACGAAAAGGACCTAAATGTTAATTCAATAACACAAACGCACTTATTGGAAGCACAAGATTGGTTAAAAACCCTAATTGGATTAGACTAAGCCTAGGGAAGACAAAAATGACCTAAATGTTAATCCAATGACACAAACGCATTTATTGGATGCACAAGATTGGTGGAAAAACCTGAATTGGATTAGAATAAGCCTAGGGAGGACGAAAATGACCTAAATGTTCAACGAATGACACCAAATCACTCATTGGATGCACAAGATTGGTTAAAAACCCGAATTGGATTAGAATAAGTCTAGGGAGGTAAAAAATGACCTAAATGTTCAACCAATGACACAAAATCAATTATTGGATACACAAGATTGTTTAAAAACCCTAAGTGGATTAGAATATGCCTAGGGAGGACGAAAATGACCTAAATGTTCAACCAATGACACAAAATCACTTATTGGATGCACAAGATTGGTTAAAAACCCTAATTGTAATAAAATAAGCCTTGGGATGACGAACATGACCTAAATGTTCAACCTATGTCACAAAATTACTTATTGGATGCAGCAGATTGGTTAAAAACCCTAATTGGATTAGAATAAGCCTTGGGAGGACGAAAATGCACTACATGTTCACCCAATGACACAAACGCACTTATTGAATGCACAAGATTGGTTAAAAACCCTAATTGGATTAGAATAAGCCTAGGGAGGAGGAAAATGACCTTAATGTTAAACCAATGACACAAATGCGCTTATTAGATGCACAAGATTGGATAAAAAACCCTAATTGGATTAGAATAAGTCGAAGGATGACGAAAATGACCTAAATGTGAGTTCAATGACACAGACGCACTTATTGGAGGCACAAGATTGGTTAAAAACTCTAATTGGATTAGAATAAGCTTAGGGAGGAAGAAAATGACCTAAAAGTTAATCCAATGACACAAACGCACTTATTGGATGCACAAGATTGGTGAAAAACCCTAATTGGATTTGAATAAGCTTAGGGAGGAGGAAAATGACCGTAATGTTAAACCAATGACACAAATGCACTTATTGGATGCACAAGATTGGTTAAAAGCCCTAATTGGATTAGAATAAGTCGAAGGATGACGAAAATGACCTAAATGTTAATTCAATGACACAAACGCACTTATTGGATGCACAAGATTGGTGAAAAACCCTAATTGGATTAGAATAAGCCTAGGGAAGACAGAAATGACCTAAATGTTCAACCAATGACACAAACGCACTTATTGAATGCACAAAATTGGTTAAAAACATTAATTGGATTAGAATAAGCCTAGGGAGGACGAAAATGACCTTAATGTTAAACCAATGACACAAATGCACTTATTTGATTAACAAGATTGGTTAAAAAACCCAAATTGGATTAGAATAAGTCGAAGGATGACGAAAAGGACCTAAATGTTAATTCAATGACACGAACGCACTTATTGGAAGCACACGATTGGTGGAAAAACCTGAATTGGATTAGAATAAACCTAGGGAGGACGAAAATGACCTAAATGTTCAACGAATGACACGAAATCACTCATTGGATGCACAAGATTGGTTAAAAACCTGAATTGGATTAGAATAAGCCTAGGGAGGACAAAAATGACCTAAATGTTCAATCAATGACACAAAATCAATTATTGGATACACAAGATTGTTTAAAAACCCTAAGTGTATTAGAATATGCCTAGGGAGGACGAAAATGACCTAAATGTTCAACCAATGACACAAAATCACTTATTGGATGCACAAGATTGGTTAAAAACCCTACGTGGATTAGAATAAGCATGGAGAGACCAAAAATGACCTAAATCTTCAACCAATGACACAAAATCACTTATTGGATGCACAAGATTGGTTAAAAACCCTAATTGTATTAGAATAAGCCTTGGGAGGACGAAAATGACCTAAATGTTCAACCAATGACACAAAATTACTTATTGGATGCAAGAGATTTGTTAAAAACCCTATTTGGTTTAGAATAAGACTTAGGAGGACGAAAATGACCTAAATGTTCCACAAATAACACAAAATCACTTATTGGATGCACAAGATTGGTTAAAAACCTCAATTGGATTAGAATTAGCCTACGGAGACCGAAAATGACCTAATTGTTCAACCAATGACACAAAATCACTTATTGGATGCACAAGATTGGTTAAAAACCCTAATTGGATTAGAATAACCCTTTGGAGGACGAAAAAGACCTAAATGTTCAACCAATGACATAAAATCACTTGTTGGATGCACAAGATTGGTTAAAAACCGTAATAGGATTAGAATAAGCCTAGGGAGGACGAAAATGACCTTAATGTTAAACCAATGACACAAATGCACTTATTGGATGCACAAGATTGGTTAAAAGACCCTAACTGGATTAGAATAAGTCGAAGGATGACGAAAATGACCTAAATGTGAATTCAAAGACACACACCCACTTATTGGAGGTACAATATTGGTTAAAAACCCTAATTGGATTAGAATAAGCCATTGGAGGACGAAAAAGACCTAAATGTTCAACCAATGACACAAAATAACTTGTTGGATGCACAAGATTGGTTAAAAACCGTAATAGGATTGGAATAAGCCTAGGGAAGACGAAAATGACCTAAATGTTCAACCAATGACACAAAATCACTTATTGGATGCACAAGATTGGTTCAAAACCCTAATTGGATTCGAATAAGCCTAGGGACGACGAAAATGACCTAAATGTTCAACCAATGACACAAAATCATTCATTGGATGCACAAGATTGTTTAAAAACCCTAAGTGGATTAGAATAAGCCTAGGGAGGTTGAAAATGACTTAAATGTTCAACCAATGACACCAAATCACTCATTGGATGCACAAGATTGGTTAAAAATCCGAATTGAATTAGAATAAGCCTAGGGAGGATGAAAACGACCTAAATGTTCAACCAATGACACAAAATCACTTATTGGAAGCACCAGATTGGTTAAAAACCCTAATAAGATTAGAATAAGCCTAGGGAGGACCAAAATGACCTAAATCTTCAACCAATGACACAAAATCACTTATTGGATGCACAAGATTGGTTAAAAATCCTAATTGGATTAGAATAAGCCTATGGAGGACGAAAATGACCTGAATGTTCAACCAATGACACAAACGCTTTTATTGGATGCACAAGATTGGTTAAAAACCCTAATTCGATTAGAATAAGCTTAGGGAGGACGAAAATGACCTAAATGTTCAACCAATGACACAAAATTACTTATTGGATGCACAAGATTGGTTAAAAACCCTATTTGGTTTAGAATAAGACTTAGGAGGACGAAAATGACCTAAATGTTCAACAAATGACACAAAATCACTTATTGGATGCACAAGATTGGTTGAAAACCCTAATTGGATTAGAATAAGCCTATGGAGACCGAAAATGACCTAAATGTAAAACCAATGACACAAATGCACTTATTGGATGCACAAGATTGGTTAAAAGACCCTAATTGGATTAGAATAAGTCGAAGGATGATGAAAATGACCTAAATGTGAATTCAATGACACAGACCCACTTATTGGAGGTACAATATTGGTTAAATACACTAATTGGATTAGAATAAGCTTACGGAGGACGAAAATGACCTAAATGTTAATCCAATGACACAAACGCACTTATTGGATGCACAAGATTGGTGAAAAACCCTAATTGGATTAGAATAAGCCTAGGGAAGACAGAAATGACCTAAATGTTCAACCAATGACACAAACGCACTAATTGGATGCACAAAATTGGTTCAAAACCCTAATTGGATTAGAATAAACCAAGGGAGGATGAAAATGACCTAAATATTCAACCAATGAAACAAACGCACTTATTGAATGCACAAGATTGGTTAGAAACCTTAATTGGATTAGAATAAGCCTAGGGAGGACGAAAATGACCTTAATGTTAAACCAATGACACAAATGCACTTATTTGATGCACAAGATTGGTTAAAAAACCCTAATTGGTTTAGAATAAGTCGAGGGATAACGAAAAGGACCTAAATGTTAATTCAATGACACAAATGCACTTATTGGAAGCACAAGATTGGTTAAAAACCCTAATTGGATTAGAATAAGCCTAGGGAGGACGAAAATGACCTAAATGTTAATCCAATGACACAAACGCACTTATTGGATGCACAAGTTTGGTGAAAAACCATAATTGGATTAGAATAAGACTAGGGAGGACGAAAATGACCTAAATGTTCAACCAATGACACAAAATCACTCATTGGATGCACAAGATTGTTTAAAAACCCTAAGTGGATTAGAATAAGCCTAGGGAGGTTGAAAATGACCTAATTGTTCAACCAATGACACAAAATCACTTATTGGATGCACAAGATTGGTTAAAAACCCTAATTGGATTAGAATAAGCCTATGGAGACCGAAAATGACCTAAATGTTCAACCAATGACACAAAATCACTTATTGGATGCACAAGATTGGTTAAAAACCCTAATTGGATTAGAATAAGCCATTGGATCACAAAAAAGACCTAAATGTTCAACCAATGACACAAAATCACTATTTGGATGCACAAGATTGGTTAAAAACCGTAATAGGATTGGAATAAGCCTAGGGAAGACGAAAATGACCTAAATGTTCAACCAATGACACAAAATCACTTATTGGATGCACAAGATTGGTTCAAAACCCTAATTGGATTCGAATAAGCCTAGGGAGGACGAAAATGACCTAAATGTTCAACCAATGACACAAAATCATTCATTGGATGCACAAGATTGTTTAAAAACCCTAAGTGGATTAGAATAAGCCTAGGGAGGTTGAAAATGACCTAAATGTTCAACCAATGACACCAAATCACTCATTGGATGCACATGATTGGTTAAAAACCCAAATTGAATTAGAATAAGCCTAGGGAGGACAAAAACGACCTAAATGTTCAACCAACGACATAAAATCACTTATTGGATGCACAAGATTGGTTAAAAATCCTAAATGGATTAGAATAAGCCTATGGAGACCGAAAATGACCTAATTGTTCAACCAATGACACAAAATCACTTATTGGATGCACAAGATTGGTTAAAAACCCTAATTGGATTAGAATAAGCCTATGGAGACCGAAAATGACCTAAATGTTCAACCAATGACACAAAATTACTTATTGGATGCACAAGATTGGTTAAAAACCCTAATTGGATTAGAATAAGCCTATGGAGACCGAAAATGACCTAAATGTTCAACCAATGACACAAAATTACTTATTGGATGCACAAGATTGGTTAAAAACCCTAATTGGATTAGAATAAGCCTATGGAGACCGAAAATGACCTAAATGTTAAACCAATGACACAAATGCACTTATTGGATGCACAAGATTGGTTAAAAGACCCTAATTGGATTAGAATAAGTCGAAGGATGATGAAAATGACCTAAATGTCAACTCAATGACACAGACCCACTTATTGGAGGTACAATTTTGGTTAAAAACACTAATTGGATTAGAATAAGCTTAGGGAGGACGAAAATGACCTAAATGTTAATCCAATGACACAAACGCACTTATTGGATGCACAAGATTGGTGAAAAACCCTAATTGGATTAGAATAAGCATAGGGAAGACAGAAATGACCTAATGTTCAACCAATGACACAAACGCACTAATTGGATGCATAACATTGGTTCAAAACCCTAATTGGATTAGAATAAACCAAGGGAGGATGAAAATGACCTAAATATTCAACCAATGAAACAAACACACTTATTGAATGCACAAGATTGGTTAGAAACCTTAATTGGATTAGAATAAGCCTAGGGAGGACGAAAATGACCTTAATGTTAAACCAATGACACAAACGCACTTATTGGATGCACAAGATTGGTGAAAAACCTTAATTGGATTAGAATAAGCCAAGGGAGGACGAAAATGACCTAAATGTTCAACCAATGACACAAAATCACTCATTGGATGCACAAGATTGTTTAAAAACCCTAAGTGGATTAGAATAAGCCTAGGGAGGTTGAAAATGACCTAAATGTTCAACCAATGACACCAAATGACTCATTGGATGCCCAAGATTGGTTAAAAACCCGAATTGAATTAGAATAAGCCTAGGGAAGACAAAAACGACGTAAATGTTCAACCAATACTTATTGGAAGCACAAGATTGGTTAAAAACCCTAATAAGATTAGAATAAGCCTACGGAGGACGAAAATGACCTAAATGTTCAACCAATGACACAAAATCACTTATTGGATGCACAAGATTGGTTAAAAGCCCTAATTGTATTAGAATAAGCCTTGGGAGGACGAAAGTGACCTAAATGTTCAACCAATGACACAAAATTACTTATTGGATGCACAAGATTGGTTAAAAACCCTAAATGGATTAGAATAAGCCTATGGAGACCGAAAATGACCTAATTGTTCAACCAATGACACAAAATCACTTATTGGATGCACAAGATTGGTTAAAAACCCTAATTGGATTAGAATAAGCCTATGGAGACCGAAAATGACCTAAATGTTCAACCAATGACACAAAATCACTTATTGGATGCACAAGATTGGTTAAAAACCCTAATTGGATTAGAATAAGCCATTGGGTCACGAAAAAGACCTAAATGTTCAACCAATGACACAAAATCACTTGTTGGATGCACAAGATTGGTTAAAAACCCTAAGTGGATTAGAATAAGCATGGGGAGACCAAAAATGACCTAAATCTTCAACCAATGACACAACTCACTTATTGGATGCACAAGATTGGTTAAAAACCCTAATTGTATTAGAATAAGCCTAGGGAGGACGAAAATGACCTAAATGTTCAACCAATGACACAAAATTACTTATTGGATGCACGAGATTGGTTAAAAACCCTATTTGGTTTAGAATAAGACTTAGGAGGACGAAAATGACCTAAATGTTCAACAAATGACACAAAATCACTTATTGGATGCACAAGATTGGTTAAAAACCTCAATTGGATTAGAATTAGCCTATGGAGACCGAAAATGACCTAATTGTTCAACCAATGACACAAAATCACTTATTGGATGCACAAGATTGGTTAAAAACCCTAATTGTATTAGAATAAGCCTTGGGAGGACGAAAATGACCTAAATGTTCAACCAATGACACAAAATTACTTATTGGATGCACGAGATTGGTTAAAAACCCTATTTGGTTTAGAATAAGACTTAGGAGGACGAAAATGACCTAAATGTTCAACAAATGACACAAAATCACTTATTGGATGCACAAGATTGGTTAAAAACCTCAATTGGATTAGAATTAGCCTATGGAGACCGAAAATGACCTAATTGTTCAACCAATGACACAAAATCACTTATTGGATGCACAAGATTGGTTAAAAACCCTAATTGTATTAGAAAAAGCCTTGGGAGGACGGAAATGACCTAAATGTTGAACCAATGACACAAAATCACTTATTGGATGCACAAGATTGGTTAAAAACCCTAATTGGATTAGAATAAGACTTAGGAGGACGAAAATGACCTAAATGTTCAACAAATGACACAAAATCACTTATTGGATGCACAAGATTGTTTAAAAACACTAAGTGGATTAGAATAAGCCTACGGAGGACGAAAATGCAATACATGTTCAACCAATGACACAAACGCACTTATTGAATGCACAAGTTTGGTTAAAAACCCTAATTGGATTAGAATAAGCCTAGGGAGGAGGAAAATGACCTTAATGTTAAACCAATGACACAAATGCACTTATTGGATGCACAAGATTGGTTAAAAGCCCTAATTGGATTAGAATAAGTCGAAGGATGACGAAAATGACCTAAATGTTCAACCAATGACACAAAATCACTTATTGGATGCACAAGATTGGTTAAAAACCCTAAGTGGATTAGAATAAGCATGGGGAGTTAAAAAATGACCTAAATGTTCAACCAATGACACCAAATCACTCATTGGATGCACAAGATTGGTTAGAAACCTGAATTGGATTAGAATAAGCCTAGGGAGGACAAAAATGACCTAAATGTTCAATCAATGACACAAAATCAATTATTGGATACACAAGATTGTTTAAAAACCCTAAGTGGATTAGAATATGCCTATGGAGGACGAAAATGACCTAAATATTCAACCAATGACACAAAATCACTTATTGGATGCACAAGATTGGTTAAAAACCCTAAGTGGATTAGAATAAGCATGGGGAGACCAAAAATGACCTAAATCTTCAACCAATGACACAAATCACTTATTGGATGCACAAGATTGAAAAAAACCCTAATTGTATTAGAATAAGCCTTGGGAGGACGAAAATGACCTAAATGTTCAACCAATGACACAAAATTACTTATTGGATGCACGAGATTGGTTAAAAACCCTATTTGGTTTAGAATAAGACTTAGGAGGACGAAAATGACCTAAATGTTCAACAAATGACACAAAATCACTTATTGGATGCACAAGATTGGTTAAAAACCTCAATTGGATTAGAATTAGCCTATGGAGACCGAAAATGACCTAAATGTTCAACCAATGACACAAAATCAGTTATTGGATGCACAAGATTGGTTAAAAACCCTAATTGTATTAGAATAAGCCTTGGGAGGACGAAAATGACCCAAATGTTCAACCAATGACACAAACGCACTTATTGAATGCACAAAATTGGTTAAAAACCTTAATTGGATTAGAATAAGCCTAGGGAGGACGAAAATGACCTTAATGTTAAACCAATGACACAAATGCACTTATTTGATTCACAAGATTGGTTAAAAAACCGTAATTGGATTACAATAAGTCGAAGGATAACGAAAAGGACCTAAATGTTAATTCAATAACACAAACGCACTTATTGGAAGCACAAGATTGGTTAAAAACCCTAATTGGTTTAGACTAAGCCTAGGGAAGACAAAAATGACCTAAATGTTAATCCAATGACACAAACGCATTTATTGGATGCACAAGATTGGTGGAAAAACCTGAATTGGATTAGAATAAGCCTAGGGAGGACGAAAATGACCTAAATGTTCAACGAATGACACCAAATCACTCATTGGATGCACAAGATTGGTTAAAAACCTGAATTGGATTAGAATAAGCCTAGGGAGGACAAAAATGACCTAAATGTTCAATCAATGACACAAAATCAATTATTGGATACACAAGATTGTTTAAAAACCCTAAGTGTATTAGAATATGCCTAGGGAGGACGAAAATGACCTAAATGTTC
This sequence comes from Cicer chorassanicum, assembly GCA_037974735.1. Classification (NCBI taxonomy): domain Eukaryota; kingdom Viridiplantae; phylum Streptophyta; class Magnoliopsida; order Fabales; family Fabaceae; genus Cicer; species Cicer chorassanicum. The sequence goes on along the minus strand of JBBPBP010000004.1, from coordinate 36,955,625 downwards.
AACCAATGACACAAAATCACTTATTGGATGCACAAGATTGGTTAAAAACCCTAAGTGGATTAGAATAAGCATGGGAAGACCAAAAATGACCTAAATCTTCAACCAATGACACAAAATCACTTATTGGATGCACAAGATTGGTTAAAAACCCTAATTGTATTAGAATAAGCCTTGGGAGGACGAAAATGACCTAAATGTTCAACCAATGACACAAAATTACTTATTGGATGCACGAGATTTGTTAAAAACCCTATTTGGTTTAGAATAAGACTTAGGAGGACGAAAATGACCTAAATGTTCAACAAATGACACAAACGCACTTATTGGATGCACAAGATTGGTTAAAAACCTCAATTGGATTAGAATTAGCCTACGGAGACCGAAAATGACCTAATTGTTCAACCAATGACACAAAATCACTTATTGGATGCACAAGATTGGTTAAAAACCCTTATTGGATTAGAATAACCCTTTGGAGGACGAAAAAGACCTAAATGTTCAACCAATGACATAAAATCACTTGTTGGATGCACAAGATTGGTTAAAATCCGTAATAGGATTAGAATAAGCCTAGGGAGGACGAAAATGACCTTAATGTTAAACCAATGACACAAATGCACTTATTGGATGCACAAGATCGGTTAAAAGACCCTAACTGGATTAGAATAAGTCGAAGGATGACAAAAATGACCTAAATGTGAATTCAAAGACACACACCCACTTATTGGAGGTACAATATTGGTTAAAAACCCTAATTGGATTAGAATAAGCCATTGGAGGACGAAAAAGACCTAAATGTTCAACCAATGACACAAAATCACTTGTTGGATGCACAAGATTGGTTAAAAACCGTAATAGGATTGGAATAAGCCTAGGGAAGACGAAAATGACCTAAATGTTCAACCAATGACACAAAATCACTTATTGGATGCACAAGATTGGTTCAAAACCCTAATTGGATTCGAATAAGCCTAGGGACGACGAAAATGACCTAAATGTTCAACCAATGACACAAAATCATTCATTGGATGCACAAGATTGTTTAAAAACCCTAAGTGGATTAGAATAAGCCTAGGGAGGTTGAAAATGACCTAAATGTTCAACCAATGACACCAAATCACTCATTGGATGCACAAGATTGGTTAAAAATCCGAATTGAATTAGAATAAGCCTAGGGAGGACGAAAACGACCTAAATGTTCAACCAATGACACAAAATCACTTATTGGAAGCACCAGATTGGTTAAAAACCCTAATAAGATTAGAATAAGCCTAGGGAGGACCAAAATGACCTAAATGTTCAACCAATGACACAAAATCACTTATTGGATGCACAAGATTGGTT
>JBBPBP010000004.1:36930520-36949706 GCA_037974735.1 Cicer chorassanicum | reverse complement strand
ATCACTTATTGGATGCACAAGATTGGTTAAAAATCCTAATTGGATTAGAATAAGCTTAGGGAGGACGAAAATGACCTAAATGTTCAACCAATGACACAAAATCACTTATTGGATGCACAAGTTTGGTGAAAAATCCTAATTGGATTAGAATAAGCCTACGGAGGACGAAAATGACCTGAATGTTCAACCAATGACACAAACGCACTTATTGGATGCACAAGATTGGTTAAAAACCCTAATTGGATTAGAATAAGCCTAGGGAGGACGAAAATGACCTCAATGTTCATCCAATGTTACAAACGCACTTACGGGATACACAAGATTGGTGAAAAATCCAAATTGGATTAGAGAAAGCCTAGGGAGGACGAAAATGACCTAAATTTTCCACCAATAACACAAACACACTTATTGGACGCACAAGATTGGTTAAAAACCCTAATTGGAATAGAATAAACCAAGGGAGGATGAAAATGATCTAAATGTTCAACAAATGACACAAACGCACTTATTGGATGCACAAGATTGGTTAAAAACCCTAATTGGATAAGAATAAGCCTAGGGAGGACGAAAATGACCTTAATTTTAAACCAATGACACCAAATCACTCATTGGATGCACAAGATTGGTTAAAAACCCTATTTTGTTTAGAATAAGACTTAGGAGGACGAAAATGACCTAAATGTTCAACAAATGACACAAAATCACTTATTGGATGCACAAGATTGGTTAAAAACCCTAATTGGATTAGAATAAGCCTATGGAGACCGAAAATGACCTAAATGTTCAACCAATGACACAAAATCACTTATTGGATGCACAAGATTGGTTAAAAACGCTAATTGGATTAGAATAAGCCATTGGTGGACGAAAAAGACCTAAATGTTCAACCAATGACACAAAATCACTTGTTGGATGCACAAGATTGGTTAAAAGCCGTAATAGGATTAGAATAAGCCTATGGAGGAAGAAAATGACCTTAATGTTAAACCAATGACACAAATGCACTTATTGGATGCACAAGATTGGTTAAAAGACCATAATTGGATTAGAATAAGTCGAAGGATGACGAAAATGACCTAAATTTGAATTCAATGACACAGACCCACTTATTGGAGGTACAATATTGGTTAAAAACACTAATTGGATTAGAATAAGCTTAGGGAGGACGAAAATGACCTAAATGTTAATCCAATGACACAAAAGCACTTATTGGATGCACAAGATTGGTGAAAAACCCTAATTGGATTAGAATAAGCCTTGGGAAGACAGAAATGACCTAAATGTTCAACCAATGACACAAACGCACTAATTGGATGCACAACATTGGTTCAAAACCCTAATTGGAATAGAATAAACCAAGGGAGGATGAAAATGACCTAAATATTCAACCAATGAAACAAATGCACTTATTGAATGCACAAGATTGGTTAGAAACCTTAATTGGATTAGAATAAGCCTAGGGAGGACGAAAATGACCTTAATGTTAAACCAATGACACAAATGCACTTATTTGATGCACAAGATTGGTTAAAAAACCCTTATTGGTTTAGAATAAGTCGAAGGATAACGAAAATGACCTAAATGTTAATTCAATGACACAAATGCACTTATTGGAAGCACAAGATTGGTTAAAAACCCTAATTGGATTAGATTAAGCCTAGGGAGGACGAAAAATGACCTAAATGTTAATCCAATGACACAAACGCACTTATTGGATGCACAAGATTGGTGAAAAACCTTAATTGGATTAGAATAAGCCTAGGGAGGACGAAAATGACCTAAATGTTCAACCAATGACACAAAATCACTCATTGGATGCACAAGATTGTTTAAAAACCCTAAGTGGATTAGAATAAGCCTAGGGAGGTTGAAAATGACCTAAATGTTCAACCAATGACACCAAATGACTCATTGGATGCCCAAGATTGGTTAAAAACCCGAATTGAATTAGAATAAGCCTAGGGAGGACAAAAACGACGTAAATGTTCAACCAATGACACAAAATCACTTATTGGAAGCACAAGATTGGTTAAAAACCCTAATAAGATTAGAATAAGCCTACGGAGGACGAAAATGACCTAAATGTTCAACCAATGACACAAAATCACATATTGGATGCACAAGATTGGTTAAAAGCCCTAATTGTATTAGAATAAGCCTTGGGAGGACGAAAGTGACCTAAATGTTCAACCAATGACACAAAATTACTTATTGGATGCACAAGATTGGTTAAAAACCCTAATTGGATTAGAATAAGCCTATGGAGACCGAAAATGACCTAATTGTTCAACCAATGACACAAAATCACTTATTGGATGCACAAGATTGGTTAAAAACCCTAATTGGATTAGAATAAGCCTATGGAGACCGAAAATGACCTAAATGTTCAACCAATGACACAAAATCACTTATTGGATGCACAAGATTGGTTAAAAACCCTAATTGGATTAGAATAAGCCATTGGATCACGAAAAAGACCTAAATGTTCAACCAATGACCCAAAATCACTTGTTGGATGCACAAGATATGTTAAAAACCGTAATAGGATTGGAATAAGCCTAGGGAAGACGAAAATGACCTAAATGTTCAACCAATGACACAAAATCACTTATTGGATGCACAAGATTGGTTCAAAACCCTAATTGGATTCGAATAAGCCTAGGGAGGACGAAAATGACCTAAATGTTCAACCAATGACACAAAATCATTCATTGGATGCACAAGATTGGTTAAAAACCCGAATTGAATTAGAATAAGCCTAGGGAGGACAAAAATGACCTGAATGTTCAACCAATGACACAAAATCACTTATTGGATGCACAAGATTGGTTAAAAATCCTAATTGGCTTAGAATAAGCCTACCGAGGACGAAAATGACCTGAATGTTCAACCAATGACAGAAACGCACTTATTGGATCCACAAGATTTGTTAAAAACCCTAACTGGATTAGAATAAGCCTAGGGAGGAGGAAAATGACCTAAATGTTCAACCAATGACACAAAATCACTTATTGGATGCACAAGATTGGTTAAAAATCCTAATTGGATTAGAATAAGCTTAGGGAGGACGAAAATGACCTAAATGTTCAACCAATGACACAAAATCTTTTATTGGATGCACCAGTTTGGTTAAAAATCCTAATTGGATTAGAATAAGACTACGGAGGACGAAAATGACCTGAATGTTCAACCAATGACACAAACGCACTTATTGGATGCAAAAGATTGGTTAAAAACCCTAATTGGATTAGAATAAGCCTAGGGAGGACGAAAATGACCTAAATGTTCAACCAATGTTACAAACGCACTTACGGGATGCATAAGATTGGTGAAAAATCCAAATTGAATTAGAGAAAGCCTAGGGAGGACGAAAATGACCTAAATTTTCCACCAATAACATTAACACACTTATTGGACGCACAAGATTGGTTAAAAACCCTAATTGGATTAGAATAAACCAAGGGAGGACGAAAATGACCTAAATGTTCAACAAATGACACAAACGCACTTATTGGATGCACAAGATTGGTTAAAAACCCTAATTGGATAAGAATAAGCCTAGGGAGGACGAAAATGACCTTAATGTTAAACCAATGACACAATTGCACTTATTGGATGCACAAGATTGGTTAAAAAACCTTAATTGGATTAGAATAAGGCTAGAGAGGACGAAAATGACCTAAATGTTAATCCAATGACACAAACGCACTTATTGGATGCACAAGATTGGTTAAAAACCCTAATTGGATTAGAATAAGCCTATGGAGACCGAAAATGACCTAAATGTTCAACCAATGACACAAAATCACTTATTGGATGCACAAGATTGGTTAAAAACGCTAATTGGATTAGAATAAGCCATTGGTGGACGAAAAAGACCTTAATGTTCAACCAATGACACAAAATCACTTGTTGGATGCACAAGATTGGTTAAAAGCCGTAATAGGATTAGAATAAGCCTAGGGAGGAAGAAAATGACCTTAATGTTAAACCAATGACACAAATGCACTTATTGGATGCACAAGATTGGTTAAAAGACCCTAATTGGATTAGAATAAGTCGAAGGATGACGAAAATGACCTAAATGTGAATTCAATGACACAGACCCACTTATTGGAGGTACAATATTGGTTAAAAACACTAATTGGATTAGAATAAGCTTAGGGAGGACGAAAATGACCTAAATGTTAATCCAATGACACAAAAGCACTTATTGGATGCACAAGATTGGTGAAAAACCCTAATTGGATTAGAATAAGCCTAGGGAAGACAGAAATGACCTAAATGTTCAACCAATGACACAAACGCACTAATTGGATGCACAACATTGGTTCCAAACCCTAATTGGAATAGAATAAACCAAGGGAGGATGAAAATGACCTAGATATTCAACCAATGAAACAAATGCACTTATCGAATGCACAAGATTGGTTAGAAACCTTAATTGGATTAGAATAAGCCTAGGGAGGACGAAAATGACCTTAATGTTAAACCAATGACACAAATGCACTTATTTGATGCACAAGATTGGTTAAAAAACCCTTATTGGTTTAGAATAAGTCGAAGGATAACGAAAAGGACCTAAATGTTAATTCAATGACACAAATGCACTTATTGGAAGCACAAGATTGGTTAAAAACCCTAATTGGATTAGAATAAGCCTAGGGAGGACGAAAAATGACCTAAATGTTAATCCAATGACACAAACGCACTTATTGGATGCACAAGATTGGTGAAAAACCTTAATTGGATTAGAATAAGCCTAGGGAGGACGAAAATGACCTAAATGTTCAACCAATGACACAAAATCACTCATTGGATGCACAAGATTGTTTAAAAACCCTAAGTGGATTAGAATAAGCCTAGGGAGGTTGAAAATGACCTAAATGTTCAACCAATGACACCAAATGACTCATTGGATGCCCAAGATTGGTTAAAAACCCGAATTGAATTAGAATAAGCCTAGGGAGGACAAAAACGACGTAAATGTTCAACCAATGACACAAAATCACTTATTGGAAACACAAGATTGGTTAAAAACCCTAATAAGATTAGAATAAGCCTACGGAGGACGAAAATGACCTAAATGTTCAACCAATGACACAAAATCACTTATTGGATGCACAAGATTGGTTAAAAGCCCTAATTGTATTAGAATAAGCCTTGGGAGGACGAAAGTGACCTAAATGTTCAACCAATGACAGAAAATTACTTATTGGATGCACAAGATTGGTTAAAAACCCTAAATGGATTAGAATAAGCCTATGGAGACCGAAAATGACCTAATTGTTCAACCAATGACACAAAATCACTTATTGGATGCACAAGATTGGTTAAAAACCCTAATTGGATTAGAATAAGCCTATGGAGACCGAAAATGACCTAAATGTTCAACCAATGACACAAAATCACTTATTGGATGCACAAGATTGGTTAAAAACCCTAATTGGATTAGAATAAGCCATTGGATCACAAAAAAGACCTAAATGTTCAACCAATGACACAAAATCACTATTTGGATGCACAAGATTGGTTAAAAACCGTAATAGGATTGGAATAAGCCTAGGGAAGACGAAAATGACCTAAATGTTCAACCAATGACACAAAATCACTTATTGGATGCACAAGATTGGTTAAAAACCCTAATTGGATTCGAATAAGCCTAGGGAGGACGAAAATGACCTAAATGTTCAACCAATGACACAAAATCATTCATTGGATGCACAAGATTGGTTAAAAACCCGAATTGAATTAGAATAAGCCTAGGGAGGACAAAAACGACCTAAATGTTCAACCAATGACACAAAATCACTTATTGGATGCACAAGATTGGTTAAAAATCCTAATTGGCTTAGAATAAGCCTACCGAGGACGAAAATGACCTGAATGTTCAACCAATGACAGAAACGCACTTATTGGATGCACAAGATTTGTTAAAAACCCTAACTGGATTAGAATAAGCCTAGGGAGGAGGAAAATGACCTAAATGTTAATTCAATGACACAAACACAGTTATTGGATGCACAAGATTGGTTAAAAACCTTAATTGGATTAGAATAAGCCTAGGGAGGACGAAAATGACCTAAATGTTCAACAGTTGACACAAACGAACTTATTGAATGCACAAGATTGGTTAAAAACCCTAATTGGATTAGAATAATCCTAGGGAGGACGAAAATGAACTAAATGTTCAACCAATGACACAAACGCACTTATTGGATTCACAAGATTGGTTTAATACCCTAATTGGATTAGAATAAGTTTAGGGAAGACAAAAATGACCTAAATGTTAATCCAATGACACAAACGCACTTATTGGATGCACAAGATTTGTGAAAAACCCTAATTGGATTAGAATAAGCCTAGGGAAGACATAAATGACTTAAATGACACAAACGCACTTATTGGATGCACAACATTGGTTAAAAATCCTATTTAGAAGATAATAAGCCTAGGGGGGACGAAAATTACCTAAATGTTCAACCAATGACACAAACGCACTTTTTGGATGCACAACATTGGTTAAAAACCCTAATTGGATTAGAATAAGCCTTGGGAGGACGAAAATGACCTAAATGTTCAACCAATAACACAAAATCACTTATTGGATGCACAAGATTGGTTAAAAATCCTAATTGGATTATAATAAGCCTGGGGAAACCGTAAATGACCTAAATGTTCAACCAATGACACAAAATCACTTATTGAATGCACAAGATTGGTTATTAACCCTAATTGGAATGGAATAAGCCTATGGAGGACAAAAATGACCTAAATGTTCAACCAATAACACAAAATCACTTATTGGATGCAAAAGTTTGGTTAAAAACCCTAATTGGATTAGAATAAGCCTTGGGAGGACGAAAATTACCTAAATGTTCAACCAATAACACCAAATCACTTATTGGATGCACAAGATTGGTTAAAAACCCTAATTGGAATATAATAAGCCTTGGGAGGACGAAAATCACCTAAATGTTCAACCAATGATTCAAAATCACTTATTGGATGCACAAGATTGGTTAAAAACCCTAATTGGATTATAATAAGCCTGGGGAAACCGAAAATGACCTAAATGTTCAACCAATGACACAAAATCACTTATTGAATGCACAAGATTGGTTAAAAACCCTAATTGGATTAGAATAAGCCTTGGGAGGACGAAAATGACCTAAATGTTCAACCAATAACACAAAATCACTTATTGGATGCACAAGATTGGTTAAAAACCCTAAGTGGAATATAATAAGCCTGGGGAACCTGAAAATGCTCTAAATGTTCAACCAATGACACAAAATCACTTATTGGATGCACAAGTTTGGTTAAAAAACCTAATTGGATTAGAATAAGCCTTGGGAGGACGAAAATAACCTAAATGTTCAACCAATAACACAAAATCACTTATTGGATGCACAAGATTGGTTAAAAACCCTAATTGGAATATAATAAGCCTTGGGAGGACGAAAATAACCTAAATGTTCAACCAATGATTCAAAATCACTTATTGGATGCACAAGATTGGTTAAAAACCCTATTTGGATTATAATAAGCCTGGGGAAACCGAAAATGACCTAAATGTTCAACCAATGACACAAAATCACTTATTGAATGCACAAGATTGGTTAAAAACCCTAATTGGATTAGAATAAGCCTTGGGAGGACAAAAATGACCTAAATGTTCAACCAATAACACAAAATCACTTATTGGATGCACAAGATTGGTTAAAAATCCTAATTGGATTAGAATAAGCCTTGGGAGGACGAAAATGACCTAAATAATCAACCAATGACACAAAATTACTTATTGGATGCACCAGATTGGTTAAAAACCGTAATAGGACTACAATAAGCCTAGGGAGGAAGAAAATGACCTAATTGTTCAACCAATGAAACAAAATCACTCATTGGATGCACAGATTGGTTAAAAAACCCTAATTGGATTAGAACAAGCCTAGGGTGGACAAAAATGACCTAAATGATCAACCAATAACACAAAATCACTTATTGGATGCACAAAATTTGGTTAAAAGCCCTAATTAGATTAGAATAAGCCTAGGGATGACGAAAATGACCTAAATGTTCAACCAATGACACAAAATCACTTATTGGATGCACAAGATTGGTTAAAAATCCTAATTGGATTAGAATAAGCTTAGGGAGGACGAAAATGACCTAAATGTTCAACCAATGACACAAAATCACTTATTGGATGCACCAGTTTGGTTAAAAATCCTAATTGGATTAGAATAAGCCTACGGAGGACGAAAATGACCTGAATGTTCAACCAATGACACAAACGCACTTATTGGATGCACAAGATTGGTTAAAACCCTAATTGGATTAGAATAAGCCTAGGGAGGACGAAAATGACCTAAATGTTCAACCAATGTTACAAACGCACTTACGGGATGCACAAGATTGGTGAAAAATCCAAATTGGATTAGAGAAAGCCTAGGGAGGACGAAAATGACCTAAATTTTCCACCAATAACACAAACACACTTATTGGACGCACAAGATTGGTTAAAAACCCTAATTGGAATAGAATAAACCAAGGGAGGATGAAAATGATCTAAATGTTCAACAAATGACACAAACGCACTTATTGGATGCACAAGATTGGTTAAAAACCCTAATTGGATAAGAATAAGCCTAGGGAGGACGAAAATGACCTTAATTTTAAACCAATGACACCAAATCACTCATTGGATGCACAAGATTGGTTAAAAACCCTATTTTGTTTAGAATAAGACTTAGGAGGACGAAAATGACCTAAATGTTCAACAAATGACACAAAATCACTTATTGGATGCACAAGATTGGTTAAAAACCCTAATTGGATTAGAATAAGCCTATGGAGACCGAAAATGACCTAAATGTTCAACCAATGACACAAAATCACTTATTGGATGCACAAGATTGGTTAAAAACGCTAATTGGATTAGAATAAGCCATTGGTGGACGAAAAAGACCTAAATGTTCAACCAATGACACAAAATCACTTGTTGGATGCACAAGATTGGTTAAAAGCCGTAATAGGATTAGAATAAGCCTAGGGAGGAAGAAAATGACCTTAATGTTAAACCAATGACACAAATGCACTTATTGGATGCACAAGATTGGTTAAAAGACCATAATTGGATTAGAATAAGTCGAAGGATGACGAAAATGACCTAAATGTGAATTCAATGACACAGACCCACTTATTGGAGGTACAATATTGGTTAAAAACACTAATTGGATTAGAATAAGCTTAGGGAGGACGAAAATGACCTAAATGTTAATCCAATGACACAAAAGCACTTATTGGATGCACAAGATTGGTGAAAAACCCTAATTGGATTAGAATAAGCCTTGGGAAGACAGAAATGACCTAAATGTTCAACCAATGACACAAACGCACTAATTGGATGCACAACATTGGTTCAAAACCCTAATTGGAATAGAATAAACCAAGGGAGGATGAAAATGACCTAAATATTCAACCAATGAAACAAATGCACTTATTGAATGCACAAGATTGGTTAGAAACCTTAATTGGATTAGAATAAGCCTAGGGAGGACGAAAATGACCTTAATGTTAAACCAATGACACAAATGCACTTATTTGATGCACAAGATTGGTTAAAAAACCCTTATTGGTTTAGAATAAGTCGAAGGATAACGAAAATGACCTAAATGTTAATTCAATGACACAAATGCACTTATTGGAAGCACAAGATTGGTTAAAAACCCTAATTGGATTAGAATAAGCCTAGGGAGGACGAAAAATGACCTAAATGTTAATCCAATGACACAAACGCACTTATTGGATGCACAAGATTGGTGAAAAACCTTAATTGGATTAGAATAAGCCTAGGGAGGACGAAAATGACCTAAATGTTCAACCAATGACACAAAATCACTCATTGGATGCACAAGATTGTTTAAAAACCCTAAGTGGATTAGAATAAGCCTAGGGAGGTTGAAAATGACCTAAATGTTCAACCAATGACACCAAATGACTCATTGGATGCCCAAGATTGGTTAAAAACCCGAATTGAATTAGAAAAAGCCTAGGGAGGACAAAAACGACGTAAATGTTCAACCAATGACACAAAATCACTTATTGGAAGCACAAGATTGGTTAAAAACCCTAATAAGATTAGAATAAGCCTACGGAGGACGAAAATGACCTAAATGTTCAACCAATGAAACAAAATCACTTATTGGATGCACAAGATTGGTTAAAAGCCCTAATTGTATTAGAATAAGCCTTGGGAGGACAAAAGTGACCTAAATGTTCAACCAATGACACAAAATTACTTATTGGATGCACAAGATTGGTTAAAAACCCTAATTGGATTAGAATAAGCCTATGGAGACCGAAAATGACCTAATTGTTCAACCAATGACACAAAATCACTTATTGGATGCACAAGATTGGTTAAAAATCCTAATTGGATTAGAATAACCCTATGGAGACCGAAAATGACCTAAATGTTCAACCAATGACACAAAATCACTTATTGGATGCACAAGATTGGTTAAAAACCCTAATTGGATTAGAATAAGCCATTGGATCACGAAAAAGACCTAAATGTTCAACCAATGACACAAAATCACTATTTGGATGCACAAGATTGGTTAAAAACCGTAATAGGATTGGAATAAGCCTAGGGAAGACGAAAATGACCTAAATGTTCAACCAATGACACAAAATCACTTATTGGATGCACAAGATTGGTTCAAAACCCTAATTGGATTCGAATAAGCCTAGGGAGGACGAAAATGACCTAAATGTTCAACCAATGACACAAAATCATTCATTGGATGCACAAGATTGTTTAAAAACCCTAAGTGGATTAGAATAAGCCTAGGGAGGTTGAAAATGACCTAAATGTTCAACCAATGACACAAAATCACTTATTGGATGCACAAGATTTGTTAAAAACCCTAATTGGATTAGAATAAGCCTAGGGAGGAGGAAAATGACCTAAATGTTCAACCAATGACACAAAATCACTTATTGGATGCACAAGATTGGTTCAAAACCCTAATTGGATTCGAATAAGCCTAGGGAGGACGAAAATGACCTAAATGTTCAACCAATGACACAAAATCATTCATTGGATGCACAAGATTGTTTAAAAACCCTAAGTGGATTAGAATAAGCCTAGGGAGGTTGAAAATGACCTAAATGTTCAACCAATGACACCAAATCACTCATTGGATGCACATGATTGGTTAAAAACCCAAATTGAATTAGAATAAGCCTAGGGAGGACAAAAACGACCTAAATGTTCAACCAACGACATAAAATCACTTATTGGATGCACAAGATTGGTTAAAAATTCTAAATGGATTAGAATAAGCCTATGGAGACCGAAAATGACCTAATTGTTCAACCAATGACACAAAATCACTTATTGGATGCACAAGACTGGTTAAAAACCCTAATTGGATTAGAATAAGCCTATGGAGACCGAAAATGACCTAAATGTTCAACCAATGACACAAAATTACTTATTGGATGCACAAGATTGGTTAAAAACCCTAATTGGATTAGAATAAGCCTATGGAGACCGAAAATGACCTAAATGTTCAACCAATGACACAAAATCACTTATTGGATGCACAAGATTGGTTAAAAACCCTAATTGGATTAGAATAAGCCATTGGATCACGAAAAAGACCTAAATGTTCAACCAATGACACAAAATCACTATTTGGATGCACAAGATTGGTTAAAAACCGTAATAGGATTGGAATAAGCCTAGGGAAGACGAAAATGACCTAAATGTTCAACCAATGACACAAAATCACTTATTGGATGCACAAGATTGGTTCAAAACCCTAATTGGATTCGAATAAGCCTAGGGAGGACGAAAATGACCTAAATGTTCAACCAATGACACAAAATCATTCATTGGATGCACAAGATTGTTTAAAAACCCTAAGTGGATTAGAATAAGCCTAGGGAGGTTGAAAATGACCTAAATGTTCAACCAATGACACATAATCACTCATTGGATGCACAAGATTGGTTAAAAACCCGAATTGAATTAGAATAAGCCTAGGGAGGACAAAAACGACCTAAATGTTCAACCAATGACACAAAATCACTTATTGGATGCACAAGATTGGTTAAAAATCCTAATTGGCTTAGAATAAGCCTACCGAGGACGAAAATGACCTGAATGTTCAACCAATGACAGAAACGCACTTATTGGATGCACAAGATTTGTTAAAAACCCTAACTGGATTAGAATAAGCCTAGGGAGGAGGAAAATGACCTAAATGTTCAACCAATGACACAAAATCACTTATTGGATGCACAAGATTGGTTAAAAATCCTAATTGGATTAGAATAAGCTTAGGGAGGACGAAAATGACCTAAATGTTCAACCAATGACACAAAATCTTTTATTGGATGCACCAGTTTGGTTAAAAATCCTAATTGGATTAGAATAAGACTACGGAGGACGAAAATGACCTGAATGTTCAACCAATGACACAAACGCACTTATTGGATGCAAAAGATTGGTTAAAAACCCTAATTGGATTAGAATAAGCCTAGGGAGGACGAAAATGACCTAAATGTTCAACCAATGTTACAAACGCACTTACGGGATGCATAAGATTGGTGAAAAATCCAAATTGAATTAGAGAAAGCCTAGGGAGGACGAAAATGACCTAAATTTTCCACCAATAACATTAACACACTTATTGGACGCACAAGATTGGTTAAAAACCCTAATTGGATTAGAATAAACCAAGGGAGGACGAAAATGACCTAAATGTTCAACAAATGACACAAACGCACTTATTGGATGCACAAGATTGGTTAAAAACCCTAATTGGATAAGAATAAGCCTAGGGAGGACGAAAATGACCTTAATGTTAAACCAATGACACAATTGCACTTATTGGATGCACAAGATTGGTTAAAAAACCTTAATTGGATTAGAATAAGGCTAGAGAGGACGAAAATGACCTAAATGTTAATCCAATGACACAAACGCACTTATTGGATGCACAAGATTGGTTAAAAACCCTAATTGGATTAGAATAAGCCTATGGAGACCGAAAATGACCTAAATGTTCAACCAATGACACAAAATCACTTATTGGATGCACAAGATTGGTTAAAAACGCTAATTGGATTAGAATAAGCCATTGGTGGACGAAAAAGACCTTAATGTTCAACCAATGACACAAAATCACTTGTTGGATGCACAAGATTGGTTAAAAGCCGTAATAGGATTAGAATAAGCCTAGGGAGGAAGAAAATGACCTTAATGTTAAACCAATGACACAAATGCACTTATTGGATGCACAAGATTGGTTAAAAGACCCTAATTGGATTAGAATAAGTCGAAGGATGACGAAAATGACCTAAATGTGAATTCAATGACACAGACCCACTTATTGGAGGTACAATATTGGTTAAAAACACTAATTGGATTAGAATAAGCTTAGGGAGGACGAAAATGACCTAAATGTTAATCCAATGACACAAAAGCACTTATTGGATGCACAAGATTGGTGAAAAACCCTAATTGGATTAGAATAAGCCTAGGGAAGACAGAAATGACCTAAATGTTCAACCAATGACACAAACGCACTAATTGGATGCACAACATTGGTTCCAAACCCTAATTGGAATAGAATAAACCAAGGGAGGATGAAAATGACCTAGATATTCAACCAATGAAACAAATGCACTTATCGAATGCACAAGATTGGTTAGAAACCTTAATTGGATTAGAATAAGCCTAGGGAGGACGAAAATGACCTTAATGTTAAACCAATGACACAAATGCACTTATTTGATGCACAAGATTGGTTAAAAAACCCTTATTGGTTTAGAATAAGTCGAAGGATAACGAAAAGGACCTAAATGTTAATTCAATGACACAAATGCACTTATTGGAAGCACAAGATTGGTTAAAAACCCTAATTGGATTAGAATAAGCCTAGGGAGGACGAAAAATGACCTAAATGTTAATCCAATGACACAAACGCACTTATTGGATGCACAAGATTGGTGAAAAACCTTAATTGGATTAGAATAAGCCTAGGGAGGACGAAAATGATCTAAATGTTCAACCAATGACACAAAATCACTCATTGGATGCACAAGATTGTTTAAAAACCCTAAGTGGATTAGAATAAGCCTAGGGAGGTTGAAAATGACCTAAATGTTCAACCAATGACACCAAATGACTCATTGGATGCCCAAGATTGGTTAAAAACCCGAATTGAATTAGAATAAGCCTAGGGAGGACAAAAACGACGTAAATGTTCAACCAATGACACAAAATCACTTATTGGAAGCACAAGATTGGTTAAAAACCCTAATAAGATTAGAATAAGCCTACGGAGGACGAAAATGACCTAAATGTTCAACCAATGAAACAAAATCACTTATTGGATGCACAAGATTGGTTAAAAGCCCTAATTGTATTAGAATAAGCCTTGGGAGGACAAAAGTGACCTAAATGTTCAACCAATGACACAAAATTACTTATTGGATGCACAAGATTGGTTAAAAACCCTAATTGGATTAGAATAAGCCTATGGAGACCGAAAATGACCTAATTGTTCAACCAATGACACAAAATCACTTATTGGATGCACAAGATTGGTTAAAAATCCTAATTGGATTAGAATAACCCTATGGAGACCGAAAATGACCTAAATGTTCAACCAATGACACAAAATCACTTATTGGATGCACAAGATTGGTTAAAAACCCTAATTGGATTAGAATAAGCCATTGGATCACGAAAAAGACCTAAATGTTCAACCAATGACACAAAATCACTTGTTGGATGCACAAGATTGGTTAAAAACCGTAATAGGATTGGAATAAGCCTAGGGAAGACGAAAATGACCTAAATGTTCAACCAATGACACAAAATCACTTATTGGATGCACAAGATTGGTTCAAAACCCTAATTGGATTCGAATAAGCCTAGGGAGGACGAAAATGACCTAAATGTTCAACCAATGACACAAAATCATTCATTGGATGCACAAGATTGGTTAAAAACCCGAATTGAATTAGAATAAGCCTAGGGAGGACAAAAACGACCTAAATGTTCAACCAATGACACAAAATCACTTATTGGATGCACAAGATTGGTTAAAAATCCTAATTGGCTTAGAATATACCTACCGAGGACGAAAATGACCTGAATGTTCAACCAATGAAAGAAACGCACTTATTGGATGCACAAGATTTGTTAAAAACCCTAACTGGATTAGAATAAGCCTAGGGAGGAGGAAAATGACCTAAATGTTCAACCAATGACACAAAATCACTTATTGGATGCACAAGATTGGTTAAAAATGCTAATTGGATTAGAATAAGCTTAGGGAGGACGAAAATGACCTAAATGTTCAACCAATGACACAAAATCTTTTATTGAATGCACCAGTTTGGTTAAAAATCCTAATTGGATTAGAATAAGACTACGGAGGACGAAAATGACCTGAATGTTCAACCAATGACACAAACGCACTTATTGGATGCACAAGATTGGTTAAAAATCCTAATTGGATTAGAATAAGCCTAGGGAGGACGAAAATGACCTAAATGTTCAACCAATGTTACAAACGCACTTACGGGATGCACAAGATTGGTGAAAAATCCAAATTGGATTAGAGAAAGCCTAGGGAGGACGAAAATGACCTAAATTTTCCACCAATAACACAAACACACTTATTGGACGCACAAGATTGGTTAAAAACCCTAATTGGATTAGAATAAACCAAGGGAGGACCAAAATGACCTAAATGTTCAACAAATGACACAAACGCACTTATTGGATGCACAAGATTGGTTAAAAACCCTAATTGGATAAGAATAAGCCTAGGGAGGACGAAAATGACCTTAATGTTAAACCAATGACACAATTGCACTTATTGGATGCACAAGATTGGTTAAAAAACCTTAATTGGATTAGAATAAGGCTAGAGAGGACGAAAATGACCTAAATGTTAATCCAATGACACAAACGCACTTATTGGATGCACAAGATTGGTTAAAAACCCTAATTGGATTAGAATAAGCCTATGGAGACCGAAAATGACCTAAATGTTCAACCAATGACACAAAATCACTTATTGGATGCACAAGATTGGTTAAAAACGCTAATTGGATTAGAATAAGCCATTGGTGGATGAAAAAGACCTTAATGTTCAACCAATGACACAAAATCACTTGTTGGATGCACAAGATTGGTTAAAAGCCGTAATAGGATTAGAATAAGCCTAGGGAGGAAGAAAATGACCTTAATGTTAAACCAATGACACAAATACACTTATTGGATGCACAAGATTGGTTAAAAGACCCTAATTGGATTAGAATAAGTCGAAGGATGACGAAAATGACCTAAATGTGAATTCAATGACACAGACCCACTTATTGGAGGTACAATATTGGTTAAAAACACTAATTGGATTAGAATAAGCTTAGGGAGGACGAAAATGACCTAAATGTTAATCCAATGACACAAAAGCACTTATTGGATGCACAAGATTGGTGAAAAACCCTAATTGGATTAGAATAAGCCTAGGGAAGACAGAAATGACCTAAATGTTCAACCAATGACACAAACGCACTAATTGGATGCACAACATTGGTTCCAAACCCTAATTGGAATAGAATAAACCAAGGGAGGATGAAAATGACCTAAATATTCAACCAATGAAACAAATGCACTTATTGAATGCACAAGATTGGTTAGAAACCTTAATTGGATTAGAATAAGCCTAGGGAGGACGAAAATGACCTTAATGTTAAACCAATGACACAAATGCACTTATTTGATGCACAAGATTGGTTAAAAAACCCTTATTGGTTTAGAATAAGTCGAAGGATAACGAAAAGGACCTAAATGTTAATTCAATGACACAAATGCACTTATTGGAAGCACAAGATTGGTTAAAAACCCTAATTGGATTAGAATAAGCCTAGGGAGGACGAAAAATGACCTAAATGTTAATCCAATGACACAAACGCACTTATTGGAAGCACAAGATTGGTTAAAAACCCTAATAAGATTAGAATAAGCCTACGGAGGACGAAAATGACCTAAATGTTCAACCAATGAAACAAAATCACTTATTGGATGCACAAGATTGGTTAAAAGCCCTAATTGTATTAGAATAAGCCTTGGGAGGACAAAAGTGACCTAAATGTTCAACCAATGACACAAAATTACTTATTGGATGCACAAGATTGGTTAAAAACCCTAATTGGATTAGAATAAGCCTATGGAGACCGAAAATGACCTAAATGTTCAACCAATGACACAAAATCACTTATTGGATGCACAAGATTGGTTAAAAACCCTAATTGGATTAGAATAAGCCATTGGGTCACGAAAAAGACCTAAATGTTCAACCAATGACACAAAATCACTTGTTGGATGCACAAGATTGGTTAAAAACCCTAAGTGGATTAGAATAAGCATGGGGAGACCAAAAATGACCTAAATCTTCAACCAATGACACAACTCACTTATTGGATGCACAAGATTGGTTAAAAACCCTAATTGTATTAGAATAAGCCTAGGGAGGACGAAAATGACCTAAATGTTCAACCAATGACACAAAATTACTTATTGGATGCACGAGATTGGTTAAAAACCCTATTTGGTTTAGAATAAGACTTAGGAGGACGAAAATGACCTAAATGTTCAACAAATGACACAAAATCACTTATTGGATGCACAAGATTGGTTAAAAACCTCAATTGGATTAGAATTAGCCTACGGAGACCGAAAATGACCTAATTGTTCAACCAATGACACAAAATCACTTATTGGATGCACAAGATTGGTTAAAAACCCTAATTGGATTAGAATAACCCTTTGGAGGACGAAAAAGACCTAAATGTTCAACCAATGACATAAAATCACTTGTTGGATGCACAAGATTGGTTAAAAACCGTAATAGGATTAGAATAAGCCTAGGGAGGACGAAAATGACCTTAATGTTAAACCAATGACACAAATGCACTTATTGGATGCACAAGATTGGTTAAAAGACCCTAACTGGATTAGAATAAGTCGAAGGATGACGAAAATGACCTAAATGTGAATTCAAAGACACACACCCACTTATTGGAGGTACAATATTGGTTAAAAACCCTAATTGGATTAGAATAAGCCATTGGAGGACGAAAAAGACCTAAATGTTCAACCAATGACACAAAATCACTTGTTGGATGCACAAGATTGGTTAAAAACCGTAATAGGATTGGAATAAGCCTAGGGAAGACGAAAATGACCTAAATGTTCAACCAATGACACAAAATCACTTATTGGATGCACAAGATTGGTTCAAAACCCTAATTGGATTCGAATAAGCCTAGGGACGACGAAAATGACCTAAATGTTCAACCAATGACACAAAATCATTCATTGGATGCACAAGATTGTTTAAAAACCCTAAGTGGATTAGAATAAGCCTAGGGAGGTTGAAAATGACCTAAATGTTCAACCAATGACACCAAATCACTCATTGGATGCACAAGATTGGTTAAAAATCCGAATTGAATTAGAATAAGCCTAGGGAGGACGAAAACGACCTAAATGTTCAACCAATGACACAAAATCACTTATTGGAAGCACCAGATTGGTTAAAAACCCTAATAAGATTAGAATAAGCCTAGGGAGGACCAAAATGACCTAAATGTTCAACCAATGACACAAAATCACTTATTGGATGCACAAGATTGGTTAAAAATCCTAATTGGATTAGAATAAGCCTATGGAGGACGAAAATGACCTGAATGTTCAACCAATGACACAAACGCTTTTATTGGATGCACAAGATTGGTTAAAAACCCTAATTCGATTAGAATAAGCTTAGGGAGGACGAAAATGACCTAAATGTTCAACCAATGACACAAAATTACTTATTGGATGCACAAGATTGGTTAAAAACCCTATTTGGTTTAGAATAAGACTTAGGAGGACGAAAATGACCTAAATGTTCAACAAATGACACAAAATCACTTATTGGATGCACAAGATTGGTTGAAAACCCTAATTGGATTAGAATAAGCCTATGGAGACCGAAAATGACCTAAATGTAAAACCAATGACACAAATGCACTTATTGGATGCACAAGATTGGTTAAAAGACCCTAATTGGATTAGAATAAGTCGAAGGATGATGAAAATGACCTA
>JBBPBP010000004.1:36904540-36930020 GCA_037974735.1 Cicer chorassanicum | reverse complement strand
CCTAATTGGATTAGAATAAGTCGAAGGATAACGAAAAGGACCTAAATGTTAATTCAATAACACAAACGCACTTATTGGAAGCAAAAGAGTGGTTAAAAATCATAATTGGATTAGAATAAGCCTAGGGAGGACGAAAATGACCTAAATGTTAATCCAACAACACAAACGCACTTATTGGATGCACAAGATTGGTGAAAAACCATAATTGGATTAGAATAAGCCTAGGGAGGACGAAAATGACCTAAATGTTCAACCAATGACACCAAATCACTCATTGGATGCACAAGATTGGTTAAAAACCCGAATTGGATTAGAATAAGTCTAGGGAGGACAAAAATGACCTAAATGTTCAACCAATGACACAAACGCACTTATTTGATGCACAAGATTGGTTAAAAGAAGCCTAATTGGATTAGAATAAGTCGAAGGATAACGAAAAGGACCTAAATGTTAATTCAATAACACAAACGCACTTATTGGAAGCACAAGATTGGTTAAAAATCCTAATCGGATTAGAATAAGCCTAGGGAGGACGAAAATGATCTAAATGTTCAACCAATGACACAAAATTACTTATTGGACGCACAAGATTTGTTAAAAACCCGAATTGGATTAGAATAAGTCTAGGGAAGACAAAAATGACCTAAATGTTCAACCAATGACACAAAATCAATTATTGGATGCACAAGATTGTTTAAAAACCCTAAATGGATTAGAATAAGCCTAGGGAGGACGAAAATGACCTAAATGTTCAACCAATGACACAAAATCACTTATTGGATGCACAAGATTGGTTAAAAACCCTAATAGGATTAGAATAAGCTTAGGGAGGACAAAAATATCCTAAATGTTCAACCAATGACACAAAATCACTTATTGGATGCACAAGATTGGTTAAAAGTCCTAATTGGATTAGAGTAAGCCTAGGGATGACGAAAATGACCTAAATGTTCAACCAATGACACAAAATCACTTGTTGGATGCACAAGATTGGTTAAAAATCCTAATTGGATTAGAATAAGCCTTCGGAGGATGAAAATGACCTAAATGTTCAACCAATGACACAAAATTACTTATTGGATGCACCAGATTGGTTAAAAACCGTAATAGGACTACAATAAGCCTAGGGAGGACGAAAATGACCTAATTGTTCAACCAACGACACAAAATCACTCATTGGATGCACAGATTGGTTAAAAAACCCTAATTGGATTAGAACAAGCCTAGGGTGGACAAAAATGACCTAAATGATCAACCAATAACACAAAATCACTTTTTGGATGCACAAAATTTGGTTAAAAGCCCTAATTAGATTAGAATAAGCCTAGGGATGACGAAAATGACCTAAATGTTCAACCAATGACACAAAATCACTTATTGGATGCACAAGATTGGTTAAAAATCCTAATTGGATTAGAATAAGCTTAGGGAGGACGAAAATGACCTAAATGTTCAACCAATGACACAAAATCACTTATTGGATACACAAGATTGGTTAAAAATCCTAATTGGATTAGAATAAGCCTACGGAGGACGAAAATGACCTAAATATTCAACCAATGACACAAACGCACTTATTGGATGCACAAGATTTGTTAAAAACCCTAATTGGATTAGAATAAGCCTAGGGAGGACGAAAATGACCTAAATGTTAATCCAATGACACAAACGCACTTATAGGATGCACAAGATTGGTGAAAAACCTTAATTGGATTAGAATGAGCCTAGGGAGGACGAAAATGACCTAAATGTTAATCCAATGACACAAACGCACTTATTGGATGCACAAGATTGGTGAAAAACCTTAATTGGATTAGAATAAGCCTAGGGAGGACGAAAATGACCTAAATGTTCAACGATTGACACCAAATCACTCATTGGATGCATAAGATTGGTTAAAAACCCGAATTGGATTAGAATAAGCCTAGGGAGGACGAAAATTACCTAAATGTTAATCCAATGACACAAACACACTTATTGGATGCACAAGATTGGTGAAAATTCCTAATTGGATTAGAATAAACCAAGGGAGGACGAAAATGACCTAAATATTCAACCAATGACACAAACGCACTTATTTGATGCACAAGATTGGTTAAAAGAACCCTAATTGGATTAGAATAAGTCGAAGGATAACGAAAAGGACCTAAATGTTAATTCAATAACACAAACGCACTTATTGGAAGCACAAGAGTGGTTAAAAATCATAATTGGATTAGAATAAGCCTAGCGAGGACGAAAATGACCTAAATGTTAATCCAACAACACAAACGCACTTATTGGATGCACAAGATTGGTGAAAAACCATAATTGGATTAGAATAAGCCTAGGGAGGACGAAAATGACCTAAATGTTCAACCAATGACACCAAATCACTCATGGGATGCACAAGATTGGTTAAAAACCCGATTTGGATTATAATAAGCCTAGGGAGGACAAAAATGACCTAAATGTTCAACCAATGACACAAACGCACTTATTTGATGCACAAGATTGGTTAAAAGAACCCTAATTGGATTAGAATAAGTCGAAGGATAACGAAAAGGACCTAAATGTTAATTCAATAACACAAACGCACTTATTGGAAGCAAAAGAGTGGTTAAAAATCATAATTGGATTAGAATAAGCCTAGGGAGGACGAAAATGACCTAAATGTTAATCCAACAACACAAACGCACTTATTGGATGCACAAGATTGGTGAAAAACCATAATTGGATTAGAATAAGCCTAGGGAGGACGAAAATGACCTAAATGTTCAACCAATGACACCAAATCACTCATTGGATGCACAAGATTGGTTAAAAACCCGAATTGGATTAGAATAAGTCTAGGGAGGACAAAAATGACCTAAATGTTCAACCAATGACACAAACGCACTTATTTGATGCACAAGATTGGTTAAAAGAAGCCTAATTGGATTAGAATAAGTCGAAGGATAACGAAAAGGACCTAAATGTTAATTCAATAACACAAACGCACTTATTGGAAGCACAAGATTGGTTAAAAATCCTAATTGGATTAGAATAAGCCTAGGGAGGACGAAAATGACCTAAATGTTCAACCAATGACACAAAATTACTTGTTGGACGCACAAGATTTGTTAAAAACCCGAATTGGATTAGAATAAGTCTAGGGAAGACAAAAATGACCTAAATGTTCAACCAATGACACAAAATCAATTATTGGATGCACAAGATTGTTTAAAAACCCTAAATGGATTAGAATAAGCCTAGGGAGGACGAAAATGACCTAAATGTTCAACCAATGACACAAAATCACTTATTGGATGCACAAGATTGGTTAAAAACCCTAATAGGATTAGAATAAGCTTAGGGAGGACAAAAATATCCTAAATGTTCAACCAAAGAGACAAAATCACTTATTGGATGCACAAGATTGGTTAAAAGTCCTAATTGGATTAGAGTAAGCCTAGGGATGACGAAAATGACCTAAATGTTCAACCAATGACACAAAATCACTTGTTGGATGCACAAGATTGGTTAAAAATCCTAATTGGATTAGAATAAGCCTTCGGAGGATGAAAATGACCTAAATGTTCAACCAATGACACAAAATTACTTATTGGATGCACCAGATTGGTTAAAAACCGTAATAGGACTACAATAAGCCTAGGGAGGACGAAAATGACCTAATTGTTCAACCAACGACACAAAATCACTCATTGGATGCACAGATTGGTTAAAAAACCCTAATTGGATTAGAACAAGCCTAGGGTGGACAAAAATGACCTAAATGATCAACCAATAACACAAAATCACTTCTTGGATGCACAAAATTTGGTTAAAAGCCCTAATTAGATTAGAATAAGCCTAGGGATGACGAAAATGACCTAAATGTTCAACCAATGACACAAAATCACCTATTGGATGCACAAGATTGGTTAAAAATCCTAATTGGATTAGAATAAGCTTAGGGAGGACGAAAATGACCTAAATGTTCAACCTATGACACAAAATCACTTATTGGATACACAAGATTGGTTAAAAATCCTAATTGGATTAGAATAAGCCTACGGAGGACGAAAATGACCTAAATATTCAACCAATGACACAAACGTACTTATTGGATGCACAAGATTTGTTAAAAACCCTAAATGGATTAGAATAAGCCTAGGGAGGACGAAAATGACCTAAATGTTAATCCAATGACACAAACGCACTAATAGGATGCACAAGATTGGTGAAAAACCTTAATTGGATTAGAATGAGCCTAGGGAGGACGAAAATGACCTAAATGTTAATCCAATGACACAAACGCACTTATTGGATGCACAAGATTGGTGAAAAACCTTAATTGGATTAGAATAAGCCTAGGGAGGACGAAAATGACCTAAATGTTCAACGATTGACACCAAATCACTCATTGGATGCATAAGATTGGTTAAAAACCCGAATTGGATTAGAATAAGCCTAGGGAGGACGAAAATTACCTAAATGTTAATCCAATGACACAAACACACTTATTGGATGCACAAAATTGGTGAAAAACCCTAATTGGATTAGAATAAACCAAGGGAGGACGAAAATGACCTAAATATTCAACCAATGACACAAACGCACTTATTTGATGCACAAGATTGGTTAAAAGAACCCTAATTGGATTAGAATAAGTCGAAGGATAACGAAAAGGACCTAAATGTTAATTCAATAACACAAACGCACTTATTGGAAGCACAAGAGTGGTTAAAAATCATAATTGGATTAGAATAAGCCTAGGGAGGACGAAAATGACCTAAATGTTAATCCAACAACACAAACGCACTTATTGGATGCACAAGATTGGTGAAAAACCATAATTGGATTAGAATAAGCCTAGGGAGGACGAAAATGACCTAAATGTTCAACCAATGACACCAAATCACTCATTGGATGCACAAGATTGGTTAAAAACATGAATTGGATTAGAATAAGTCTAGGGAGGACAAAAATGACCTAAATGTTCAACCAATGACACAAACGCACTTATTTGATGCACAAGATTGGTTAAAAGAAGCCTAATTGGATTAGAATAAGTCGAAGGATAACGAAAAGGACCTAAATGTTAATTCAATAACACAAACGCACTTATTGGAAGCACAAGATTGGTTAAAAATCCTAATTGGATTAGAATAAGCCTAGGGAGGACGAAAATGACCTAAATGTTAATCCAACAACACAAACGCACTTATTGGATGCACAAGATTGGTGAAAAACCATAATTGGATTAGAATAAGCCTAGGGAGGACGAAAATGACCTAAATGTTCAACCAATGACACCAAATCACTCATTGGATGCACAAGATTGGTTAAAAACCCGAATTGGATTAGAATAAGTCTAGGGAGGACAAAAATGACCTAAATGTTCAACCAATGACACAAACGCACTTATTTGATGCACAAGATTGGTTAAAAGAAGCCTAATTGGATTAGAATAAGTCGAAGGATAACGAAAAGGACCTAAATGTTAATTCAATAACACAAACGCACTTATTGGAAGCAAAAGAGTGGTTAAAAATCATAATTGGATTAGAATAAGCCTAGGGAGGACGAAAATGACCTAAATGTTAATCCAACAACACAAACGCACTTATTGGATGCACAAGATTGGTGAAAAACCATAATTGGATTAGAATAAGCCTAGGGAGGACGAAAATGACCTAAATGTTCAACCAATGACACCAAATCACTCATTGGATGCACAAGATTGGTTAAAAACCCGAATTGGATTAGAATAAGTCTAGGGAGGACAAAAATGACCTAAATGTTCAACCAATGACACAAACGCACTTATTTGATGCACAAGATTGGTTAAAAGAAGCCTAATTGGATTAGAATAAGTCGAAGGATAACGAAAAGGACCTAAATGTTAATTCAATAACACAAACGCACTTATTGGAAGCACAAGATTGGTTAAAAATCCTAATTGGATTAGAATAAGCCTAGGGAGGACGAAAATGACCTAAATGTTCAACCAATGACACAAAATTACTTGTTGGACGCACAAGATTTGTTAAAAACCCGAATTGGATTAGAATAAGTCTAGGGAAGACAAAAATGACCTAAATGTTCAACCAATGACACAAAATCAATTATTGGATGCACAAGATTGTTTAAAAACCCTAAATGGATTAGAATAAGCCTAGGGAGGACGAAAATGACCTAAATGTTCAACCAATGACACAAAATCACTTATTGGATGCACAAGATTGGTTAAAAACCCTAATAGGATTAGAATAAGCTTAGGGAGGACAAAAATATCCTAAATGTTCAACCAATGACACAAAATCACTTATTGGATGCACAAGATTGGTTAAAAGTCCTAATTGGATAAGAGTAAGCCTAGGGATGACGAAAATGACCTAAATGTTCAACCAATGACACAAAATCACTTGTTGGATGCACAAGATTGGTTAAAAATCCTAATTGGATTAGAATAAGCCTTGGGAGGATGAAAATGACCTAAATGTTCAACCAATGACACAAAATTACTTATTGGATGCACCAGATTGGTTAAAAACCGTAATAGGACTACAATAAGCCTAGGGAGGACGAAAATGACCTAATTGTTCAACCAACGACACAAAATCACTCATTGGATGCACAGATTGGTTAAAAAACCCTAATTGGATTAGAACAAGCCTAGGGTGGACAAAAATGACCTAAATGATCAACCAATAACACAAAATCACTTTTTGGATGCACAAAATTTGGTTAAAAGCCCTAATTAGATTAGAATAAGCCTAGGGATGACGAAAATGACCTAAATGTTCAACCAATGACACAAAATCACTTATTGGATGCACAAGATTGGTTAAAAATCCTAATTGGATTAGAATAAGCTTAGGGAGGACGAAAATGACCTAAATGTTCAACCAATGACACAAAATCACTTATTGGATACACAAGATTGGTTAAAAATCCTAATTGGATTAGAATAAGCCTACGGAGGACGAAAATGACCTAAATATTCAACCAATGACACAAACGCACTTATTGGATGCACAAGATTTGTTAAAAACCCTAATTGGATTAGAATAAGCCTAGGGAGGACGAAAATGACCTAAATGTTAATCCAATGACACAAACGCACTTATAGGATGCACAAGATTGGTGAAAAACCTTAATTGGATTAGAATGAGCCTAGGGAGGACGAAAATGACCTAAATGTTAATCCAATGACACAAACGCACTTATTGGATGCACAAGATTGGTGAAAAACCTTAATTGGATTAGAATAAGCCTAGGGAGGACGAAAATGACCTAAATGTTCAACGATTGACACCAAATCACTCATTGGATGCATAAGATTGGTTAAAAACCCGAATTGGATTAGAATAAGCCTAGGGAGGACGAAAATTACCTAAATGTTAATCCAATGACACAAACACACTTATTGGATGCACAAGATTGGTGAAAATTCCTAATTGGATTAGAATAAACCAAGGGAGGACGAAAATGACCTAAATATTCAACCAATGACACAAACGCACTTATTTGATGCACAAGATTGGTTAAAAGAACCCTAATTGGATTAGAATAAGTCGAAGGATAACGAAAAGGACCTAAATGTTAATTCAATAACACAAACGCACTTATTGGAAGCACAAGAGTGGTTAAAAATCATAATTGGATTAGAATAAGCCTAGCGAGGACGAAAATGACCTAAATGTTAATCCAACAACACAAACGCACTTATTGGATGCACAAGATTGGTGAAAAACCATAATTGGATTAGAATAAGCCTAGGGAGGACGAAAATGACCTAAATGTTCAACCAATGACACCAAATCACTCATGGGATGCACAAGATTGGTTAAAAACCCGATTTGGATTATAATAAGCCTAGGGAGGACAAAAATGACCTAAATGTTCAACCAATGACACAAACGCACTTATTTGATGCACAAGATTGGTTAAAAGAACCCTAATTGGATTAGAATAAGTCGAAGGATAACGAAAAGGACCTAAATGTTAATTCAATAACACAAACGCACTTATTCGAAGCACAAGAGTGGTTAAAAATCATAATTGGATTAGAATAAGCCTAGGGAGGACGAAAATGACCTAAATGTTAATCCAACAACACAAACGCACATATTGGATGCACAAGATTGGTGAAAAACCATAATTGGATTAGAATAAGCCTAGGGAGGACGAAAATGACCTAAATGTTCAACCAATGACACCAAATCACTCATTGGATGCACAAGATTGGTTAAAAACCCGAAATGGATTAGAATAAGCCTAGGGAGGACAAAAATGACCTAAATGTTCAACCAATGACACAAACGCACTTATTTGATGCACAAGATTGGTTAAAAGAACCCTAATTGGATTAGAATAAGTCGAAGGATAACGAAAAGGACCTAAATGTTAATTCAATAACACAAACGCACTTATTGGAAGCACAAGATTGTTTAAAAATCCTAATTGGATTAGAATAAGCCTAGGGAGGACGAAAATGACCTAAATGTTAATCCAACAACACAAACGCACTTATTGGATGCATAAGATTGGTGAAAAACCATAATTGGATTAGAATAAGCCCAGGGAGGACGAAAATGGCCTAAATGTTCAACCAATGACACCAAATCACTCATTTGATGCACAAGATTGGTTAAAAACCCGGATTGGATTAGAATAAGCCTAGGGAGGACAAAAATGACCTAAATGTTAAACCAATAACACAAAATCACTTATTGGATGCACAAGATTGGTTAAAAGCCCAAATTGGATTAGAATAAGCCTAGGGATGACGAAAATGACCTAAATGTTCAACCAATGACACAAAATCATTTATTGGATGCACAAGATTGGTTTAAAATCCTAATTGGATTAGAATAAGCCTAGGGAGGACGAAAATGACCTAAATGTTCAACCAAAGATACAAAATCACTTATTGGATTCACAAGATTGGTTAAAAATCCTAATTGGATTGGAATAAGCCAACGGAGGACGAAAATGACCTAAATAATCAACCAATGACACAAACGCAAGTATTGGATGCAAAAGATTGATTAAAAATCCTAATTGGATTACAATAAGCCTACGGAGGACGAAAATGACCTAAATGTTCAACCAATGACACAAACGCACTTATTGGATGCACAAGATTGGTTAAAAGCCCAAATTGGATTAGAAAAAGCCTAGGGATGACGAAAATGACCTAAATGTTCAACCAATGACACAAAATCATTTATTGGATGCACAAGATTGGTTTAAAATCCTAATTGGATTAGAATAAGCCTAGGGAGGACGAAAATGACCTAAATGTTCAACCAAAGATACAAAATCACTTATTGGATTCACAAGATTGGTTAAAAATCCTAATTGGATTGGAATAAGCCAACGGAGGACAAAATGACCTAAATAATCAACCAATGACACAAACGCAAGTATTGGATGCAAAAGATTGGTTAAAAATCCTAATTGGATTACAATAAGCCTACGGAGGACGAAAATGACCTAAATGTTCAACCAATGACACAAACGCACTTATTGGATGCACAAGATTGGTTAAAAGCCCAAATTGGATTAGAAAAAGCCTAGGGATGACGAAAATGACCTGAATGTTCAACCAATGACACAAAATCACTTATTGGATGCACAAGATTGTTTAAAATCCAAAGTGGATTAGAATAAGCCTAGCGAGTACGAAAATGACCTAAATGTTCAACCAATGACACCAAATCACTAAGTGTATGCACACGATTGGTTAAAAACCCTAAGTGGATTAGAATAAGCATGGGGTGACCGAAAATGACCTAAATGTGCAACCAATGACACAAAATCACTTATTGGATGCACAAGATTGGTTAAAAACCTTAATTGGATTAGAATAAGCCTTGGGAGGACAAAAATGACCTAAATGTTCAACCAATGACACAAAATTACTTATTGGATGCACAAGATTTGTTAAAAACCCGAATTGGATTAGAATAAGCCTAGGGAAGACAAAAATGACCTAAATGTTCAACCAATGACACAAAATCAATTATTGGATGCACAAGATTGTTTAAAAACCCTAAATGGATTAGAATAAGCCTTGGGAGGACGAAAATGACCTAAATGTTCAACCAATGACACAAAATCACTTATTGGATGCACAAGATTGGTTAAAAACCCTAATAGGATTAGAATAAGCTTAGGGAGGACAAAAATATCCTAAATGTTCAACCAATGACACAAAATCACTTATTGGATGCACAAGATTGGTTAAAACTCCTAATTGGATTAGAGTAAACCTAGGGATGACGAAAATGACCTAAATGTTCAACCAATGACACAAAATCACTTGTTAAATGCACAAGATTGGTTAAAAATCCTAATTGGATTAGAATAAGCCTTGGGAGGATGAAAATGACCTAAATGTTCAACCAATGACACAAAATTACTTATTGGATGCACCAGATTGGTTAAAAACCATAATAGGACTACAATAAGCCTAGGGAGGACGAAAATGACCTAATTGTTCAACCAATGACACAAAATCACTCATTGGATGCACAGATTGGTTAAAAAACCCTAATTGGATTAGAACAAGCCTAGGGTGGACAAAAATGACCTAAATGATCGACCAATAACACAAAATCACTTCTTGGATGCACAAAATTTGGTTAAAAGCCCTAATTAGATTAGAATAAGCCTAGGGATGACGAAAATGACCTAAATGTTCAACCAATGACACAAAATCACTTATTGGATGCACAAGATTGGTAAAAAATCCTAATTGGATTAGAATAAGCTTAGGGAGGACGAAAATGACCTAAATGTTCAACCTATGACACAAAATCACTTATTGGATACACAAGATTGGTTAAAAATCCTAATTGGATTAGAATAAGCCTACGGAGGACGAAAATGACCTAAATATTCAACCAATGACACAAACGCACTTATTGGATGCACAAGATTTGTTAAAAACCCTAATTGGATTAGAATAAGCCTAGGGAGGACGAAAATGACCTAAATGTTAATCCAACAACACAAACGCACTTATTGGATGCACAAGATTGGTGAAAAACCATAATTGGATTAGAATAAGCCTAGGGAGGACGAAAATGACCTAAATGTTCAACCAATGATACCAAATCACTCATTGGATGCACAAGATTGGTTAAAAACCCGAATTGGATTAGAATAAGTCTAGGGAGGACAAAAATGACCTAAATGTTCAACCAATGACACAAACGCACTTATTTCATGCACAAGATTGGTTAAAAGAAGCCTAATTGGATTAGAATAAGTCGAAGGATAACGAAAAGGACCTAAATGTTAATTCAATAACACAAACGCACTTATTGGAAGCACAAGATTGGTTAAAAATCCTAATTTGATTAGAATAAGCCTAGGGAGGACGAAAATGACCTAAATGTTAATCCAACAACACAAACGCACTTATTGGATGCATAAGATTGGTGAAAAACCATAATTGGATTAGAATAAGCCCAGGGAGGACGAAAATGGCCTAAATGTTCAACCAATGACACCAAATCACTCATTTGATGCACAAGATTGGTTA
Source organism: Cicer chorassanicum (assembly GCA_037974735.1). NCBI lineage: Eukaryota > Viridiplantae > Streptophyta > Magnoliopsida > Fabales > Fabaceae > Cicer > Cicer chorassanicum. Next base: position 36,918,499 of record JBBPBP010000004.1, on the reverse strand, counting down.
AAAACCCGGATTGGATTAGAATAAGCCTAGGGAGGACAAAAATGACCTAAATGTTAAACCAATAACACAAAATCACTTATTGGATGCACAAGATTGGTTAAAAGCCCAAATTGGATTAGAATAAGCCTAGGGATGACGAAAATGACCTAAATGTTCAACCAATGACACAAAATCATTTATTGGATGCACAAGATTGGTTTAAAATCCTAATTGGATTAGAATAAGCCTAGGGAGGACGAAAATGACCTAAATGTTAATCCAACAACACAAACGCACTTATTGGATGCATAAGATTGGTGAAAAACCATAATTGGATTAGAATAAGCCCAGGGAGGACGAAAATGGCCTAAATGTTCAACCAATGACACCAAATCACTCATTGGATGCACAAGATTGGTTAAAAACCCGAATTGGATTAGAATAAGTCTAGGGAGGACAAAAATGACCTAAATGTTCAACCAATGACACAAACGCACTTATTTGATGCACAAGATTGGTTAAAAGAAGCCTAATTGGATTAGAATAAGTCGAAGGATAACGAAAAGGACCTAAATGTTAATTCAATAACACAAACGCACTTATTGGAAGCACAAGATTGGTTAAAAATCCTAATTGGATTAGAATAAGCCTAGGGAGGACGAAAATGACCTAAATGTTAATCCAACAACACAAACGCACTTATTGGATGCACAAGATTGGTGAAAAACCATAATTGGATTAGAATAAGCCTAGGGAGGACGAAAATGACCTAAATGTTCAACCAATGACACCAAATCACTCATTGGATGCACAAGATTGGTTAAAAACCCGAATTGGATTAGAATAAGTCTAGGGAGGACAAAAATGACCTAAATGTTCAACCAATGACACAAACGCACTTATTTGATGCACAAGATTGGTTAAAAGAACCCTAATTGGATTAGAATAAGTCGAAGGATAACGAAAAGGACCTAAATGTTAATTCAATAACACAAACGCACTTATTGGAAGCACAAGAGTGGTTAAAAATCATAATTGGATTAGAATAAGCCTAGCGAGGACGAAAATGACCTAAATGTTAATCCAACAACACAAACGCACTTATTGGATGCACAAGATTGGTGAAAAACCATAATTGGATTAGAATAAGCCTAGGGAGGACGAAAATGACCTAAATGTTCAACCAATGACACCAAATCACTCATGGGATGCACAAGATTGGTTAAAAACCCGATTTGGATTATAATAAGCCTAGGGAGGACAAAAATGACCTAAATGTTCAACCAATGACACAAACGCACTTATTTGATGCACAAGATTGGTTAAAAGAACCCTAATTGGATTAGAATAAGTCGAAGGATAACGAAAAGGACCTAAATGTTAATTCAATAAAACAAACGCACTTATTGGAAGCACATGATTGGTTCAAAATCCTAATTGGATTAGAATAAGCATAGGGAGGACGAAAATGACCTAAATGTTAATCCAACAACACAAACGCACTTATTGGATGCATAAGATTGGTGAAAAACCATAATTGGATTAGAATAAGCCCAGGGAGGACGAAAATGGACTAAATGTTCAACCAATGACACCAAATCACTCATTTGATGCACAAGATTGGTTTATAACCCGGATTGGATTAGAATAAGCCTAGGGAGGACAAAAATGACCTAAATGTTCAACCAATAAAACAAAATCACTTATTGGATGCACAAGATTGGTTAAAAGCCCAAATTGGATTAGAATAAGCCTAGGGATGACGAAAATGACCTAAATGTTCAACCAATGACACAAAATCATTTATTGGATGCACAAGATTGGTTTAAAATCCTAATTGGATTAGAATAAGCCTAGGGAGGACGAAAATGACCTAAATGTTCAACCAAAGATACAAAATCACTTATTGGATTCACAAGATTGGTTAAAAATCCTAATTGGATTGGAATAAGCCAACGGAGGACGAAAATGACCTAAATAATCAACCAATGACACAAACGCAAGTATTGGATGCAAAAGATTGATTAAAAATCCTAATTGGATTACAATAAGCCTACGGAGGACGAAAATGACCTAAATGTTCAACCAATGACACAAACGCACTTATTGGATGCACAAGATTGGTTAAAAGCCCAAATTGGATTAGAAAAAGCCTAGGGATGACGAAAATGACCTAAATGTTCAACCAATGACACAAAATCATTTATTGGATGCACAAGATTGGTTTAAAATCCTAATTGGATTAGAATAAGCCTAGGGAGGACGAAAATGACCTAAATGTTCAACCAAAGATACAAAATCACTTATTGGATTCACAAGATTGGTTAAAAATCCTAATTGGATTGGAATAAGCCAACGGAGGACAAAATGACCTAAATAATCAACCAATGACACAAACGCAAGTATTGGATGCAAAAGATTGGTTAAAAATCCTAATTGGATTACAATAAGCCTACGGAGGACGAAAATGACCTAAATGTTCAACCAATGACACAAACGCACTTATTGGATGCACAAGATTGGTTAAAAGCCCAAATTGGATTAGAAAAAGCCTAGGGATGACGAAAATGACCTGAATGTTCAACCAATGACACAAAATCACTTATTGGATGCACAAGATTGTTTAAAATCCAAAGTGGATTAGAATAAGCCTAGGGAGTACGAAAATGACCTAAATGTTCAACCAATGACACCAAATCACTAATTGGATGCACACGATTGGTTAAAAACCCTAAGTGGATTAGAATAAGCATGGGGTGACCGAAAATGACCTAAATGTGCAACCAATGACACAAAATCAATTATTGGATGCACAAGATTGTTTAAAAACTCTAAATGGATTAGAATAAGCCTTGGGAGGACGAAAATGACCTAAATGTTCAACCAATGACACAAAATCACTTATTGGATGCACAAGATTGGTTAAAAACCCTAATAGGATTAGAATAAGCTTAGGGAGGACAAAAATATCCTAAATGTTCAACCAATGACACAAAATCACTTATTGGATGCACAAGATTGGTTAAAAGTCCTAATTGGATAAGAGTAAGCCTAGGGATGACGAAAATGACCTAAATGTTCAACCAATGACACAAAATCACTTGTTGGATGCACAAGATTGGTTAAAAATCCTAATTGGATTAGAATAAGCCTTGGGAGGATGAAAATGACCTAAATGTTCAACCAATGACACAAAATTACTTATTGGATGCACCAGATTGGTTAAAAACCGTAATAGGACTACAATAAGCCTAGGGAGGACGAAAATGACCTAATTGTTCAACCAATGACACAAAATCACTCATTGGATGCACAGATTGGTTAAAAAACCCTAATTGGATTAGAACAAGCCTAGGGTGGACAAAAACGACCTAAATGATCAACCAATAACACAAAATCACTTCTTGGATGCACAAAATTTGGTTAAAAGCCCTAATTAGATTAGAATAAGCCTAGGGATGACGAAAATGACCTAAATGTTCAACCAATGACACAAAATCACTTATTGATTGCACAAGATTGGTTAAAAATCCTAATTGGATTAGAATAAGCTTAGGGAGGACGAAAATGACCTAAATGTTCAACCTATGACACAAAATCACTTATTGGATACACAAGTTTGGTTAAAAATCCTAATTGGATTAGAATAAGCCTACGGAGGACGAAAATGACCTAAATATTCAACCAATGACACAAACGCACTTATTGGATGCACAAGATTTGTTAAAAACCCTAATTGGATTAGAATAAGCCTAGGGAGGACGAAAATGACCTAAATGTTAATCCAATGACACAAACGCACTTATAGGATGCACAAGATTGGTGAAAAACCTTAATTGGATTAGAATGAGCCTAGGGAGGACTAAAATGACCTAAATGTTAATCCAATGACACAAACGCACTTATTGGATGCACAAGATTGGTGAAAAACCTTAATTGGATTAGAATAAGCCTAGGGAGGACGAAAATGACCTAAATGTTCAACGATTGACACCAAATCACTCATTGGATGCATAAGATTGGTTAAAAACCCAAATTGGATTAGAATAAGCCTAGGGAGGACGAAAATTACCTAAATGTTAATCCAATGACACAAACACACTTATTGGATGCACAAAATTGGTGAAAAACCCTAATTGGATTAGAATAAACCAAGGGAGGACGAAAATGACAGAAATATTCAACCAATGACACAAACGCACTTATTTGATGCACAAGATTGGTTAAAAGAACCCTAATTGGATTAGAATAAGTCGAAGGATAACGAAAAGGACCTAAATGTTAATTCAATAACACAAACGCACTTATTGGAAGCACAAGAGTGGTTAAAAATCATAATTGGATTAGAATAAGCCTAGGGAGGACGAAAATGACCTAAATGTTAATCCAATAACACAAACGCACTTATTGGATGCACAAGATTGGTGAAAAACCATAATTGGATTAGAATAAGCCTAGGGAGGACGAAAATGACCTAAATGTTCAACCAATGACACCAAATCACTCATTGGATGCACAAGATTGGTTAAAAACATGAATTGGATTAGAATAAGTCTAGGGAGGACAAAAGTGACCTAAATGTTCAACCAATGACACAAACGCACTTATTTGATGCACAAGATTGGTTAAAAGAAGCCTAATTGGATTAGAATAAGTCGAAGGATAACGAAAAGGACCTAAATGTTAATTCAATAACACAAACGCACTTATTGGAAGCACAAGATTGGTTAAAAATCCTAATTGGATTAGAATAAGCCTAGGGAGGTCGAAAATGACCTAAATGTTAATCCAACAACACAAACGCACTTATTGGATGCATAAGATTGGTGAAAAACCATAATTGGATTAGAATAAGCCCAGGGAGGACGAAAATGGCCTAAATGTTCAACCAATGACACCAAATCACTCATTTGATGCACAAGATTGGTTAAAAACCCGGATTGGATTAGAATAAGCCTAGGGAGGACAAAAATGACCTAAATGTTCAACCAATAACACAAAATCACTTATTGGATGCACAAGATTGGTTAAAAGCCCAAATTGGATTAGAATAAGCCTAGGGATGACGAAAATGACCTAAATGTTCAACCAATGACACAAAATCATTTATTGGATGCACAAGATTGGTTTAAAATCCTAATTGGATTAGAATAAGCCTAGGGAGGACGAAAATGACCTAAATGTTCAACCAAAGATACAAAATCACTTATTGGATTCACAAGATTGGTTAAAAATCCTAATTGGATTGGAATAAGCCAACGGAGGACGAAAATGACCTAAATAATCAACCAATGACACAAACGCAAGTATTGGATGCAAAAGATTGATTAAAAATCCTAATTGGATTACAATAAGCCTACGGAGGACGAAAATGACCTAAATGTTCAACCAATGACACAAACGCACTTATTGGATGCACAAGATTGGTTAAAAGCCCAAATTGGATTAGAAAAAGCCTAGGGATGACGAAAATGACCTAAATGTTCAACCAATGACACAAAATCATTTATTGGATGCACAAGATTGGTTTAAAATCCTAATTGGATTAGAATAAGCCTAGGGAGGACGAAAATGACCTAAATGTTCAACCAAAGATACAAAATCACTTATTGGATTCACAAGATTGGTTAAAAATCCTAATTGGATTGGAATAAGCCAACGGAGGACAAAATGACCTAAATAATCAACCAATGACACAAACGCAAGTATTGGATGCAAAAGATTGGTTAAAAATCCTAATTGGATTACAATAAGCCTACGGAGGACGAAAATGACCTAAATGTTCAACCAATGACACAAACGCACTTATTGGATGCACAAGATTGGTTAAAAGCCCAAATTGGATTAGAAAAAGCCTAGGGATGACGAAAATGACCTGAATGTTCAACCAATGACACAAAATCACTTATTGGATGCACAAGATTGTTTAAAATCCAAAGTGGATTAGAATAAGCCTAGGGAGTACGAAAATGACCTAAATGTTCAACCAATGACACCAAATCACTAAGTGGATGCACACGATTGGTTAAAAACCCTAAGTGGATTAGAATAAGCATGGGGTGACCGAAAATGACCTAAATGTGCAACCAATGACACAAAATCACTTATTGGATGCACAAGATTGGTTAAAAACCTTAATTGGATTAGAATAAGCCTTGGGAGGACAAAAATGACCTAAATGTTCAACCAATGACACAAAATTACTTATTGGATGCACAAGATTTGTTAAAAACCCGAATTGGATTAGAATAAGCCTAGGGAAGACAAAAATAACCTAAATGTTCAACCAATGACACAAAATCAATTATTGGATGCACAAGATTGTTTAAAAACCCTAAATGGATTAGAATAAGCCTTGGGAGGACGAAAATGACCTAAATGTTCAACCAATGACACAAAATCACTTATTGGATGCACAAGATTGGTTAAAAACCCTAATAGGATTAGAATAAGCTTAGGGAGGACAAAAATATCCTAAATGTTCAACCAATGACACAAAATCACTTATTGGATGCACAAGATTGGTTAAAAGTCCTAATTGGATAAGAGTAAGCCTAGGGATGACGAAAATGACCTAAATGTTCAACCAATGACACAAAATCACTTGTTGGATGCACAAGATTGGTTAAAAATCCTAATTGGATTAGAATAAGCCTTGGGAGGATGAAAATGACCTAAATGTTCAACCAATGACACAAAATTACTTATTGGATGCACCAGATTGGTTAAAAACCGTAATAGGACTACAATAAGCCTAGGGAGGACGAAAATGACCTAATTGTTCAACCAATGACACAAAATCACTCATTGGATGCACAGATTGGTTAAAAAACCCTAATTGGATTAGAACAAGCCTAGGGTGGACAAAAATGACCTAAATGATCAACCAATAACACAAAATCACTTCTTGGATGCACAAAATTTGGTTAAAAGCCCTAATTAGATTAGAATAAGCCTAGGGATGACGAAAATGACCTAAATGTTCAACCAATGACACAAAATCACTTATTGATTGCACAAGATTGGTTAAAAATCCTAATTGGATTAGAATAAGCTTAGGGAGGACGAAAATGACCTAAATGTTCAACCTATGACACAAAATCACTTATTGGATACACAAGATTGGTTAAAAATCCTAATTGGATTAGAATAAGCCTACGGAGGACGAAAATGACCTAAATATTCAACCAATGACACAAACGCACTTATTGGATGCACAAGATTTGTTAAAAACCCTAATTGGATTAGAATAAGCCTAGGGAGGACGAAAATGACCTAAATGTTAATCCAACAACACAAACGCACTTATTGGATGCACAAGATTGGTGAAAAACCATAATTGGATTAGAATAAGCCTAGGGAGGACGAAAATGACCTAAATGTTCAACCAATGATACCAAATCACTCATTGGATGCACAAGATTGGTTAAAAACCCGAATTGGATTAGAATAAGTCTAGGGAGGACAAAAATGACCTAAATGTTCAACCAATGACACAAACGCACTTATTTCATGCACAAGATTGGTTAAAAGAAGCCTAATTGGATTAGAATAAGTCGAAGGATAACGAAAAGGACCTAAATGTTAATTCAATAACACAAACGCACTTATTGGAAGCACAAGATTGGTTAAAAATCCTAATTGGATTAGAATAAGCCTAGGGAGGACGAAAATGACCTAAATGTTAATCCAACAACACAAACGCACTTATTGGATGCATAAGATTGGTGAAAAACCATAATTGGATTAGAATAAGCCCAGGGAGGACGAAAATGGCCTAAATGTTCAACTAATGACACCAAATCACTCATTTGATGCACAAGATTGGTTAAAAACCCGGATTGGATTAGAATAAGCCTAGGGAGGACAAAAATGACCTAAATGTTAAACCAATAACACAAAATCACTTATTGGATGCACAAGATTGGTTAAAAGCCCAAATTGGATTAGAATAAGCCTAGGGATGACGAAAATGACCTAAATGTTCAACCAATGACACAAAATCATTTATTGGATGCACAAGATTGGTTTAAAATCCTAATTGGATTAGAATAAGCCTAGGGAGGACGAAAATGACCTAAATGTTCAACCAAAGATACAAAATCACTTATTGGATTCACAAGATTGGTTAAAAATCCTAATTGGATTGGAATAAGCCAACGGAGGACAAAATGACCTAAATAATCAACCAATGACACAAACGCAAGTATTGGATGCAAAAGATTGGTTAAAAATCCTAATTGGATTACAATAAGCCTACGGAGGACGAAAATGACCTAAATGTTCAACCAATGACACAAACGCACTTATTGGATGCACAAGATTGGTTAAAAGCCCAAATTGGATTAGAAAAAGCCTAGGGATGACGAAAATGACCTGAATGTTCAACCAATGACACAAAATCACTTATTGGATGCACAAGACTGTTTAAAATCCAAAGTGGATTAGAATAAGCCTAGGGAGTACGAAAATGACCTAAATGTTCAACCAATGACACCAAATCACTAAGTGGATGCACACGATTGGTTAAAAACCCTAAGTGGATTAGAATAAGCATGGGGTGACCGAAAATGACCTAAATGTGCAACCAATGACACAAAATCACTTATTGGATGCACAAGATTGGTTAAAAACCTTAATTGGATTAGAATAAGCCTTGGGAGGACAAAAATGACCTAAATGTTCAACCAATGACACAAAATTACTTATTGGATGCACAAGATTTGTTAAAAACCCGAATTGGATTAGAATAAGCCTAGGGAAGACAAAAATGACCTAAATGTTCAACCAATGACACAAAATCAATTATTGGATGCACAAGATTGGTTAAAAACCTTAATTGGATTAGAATAAGCCTTGGGAGGACAAAAATGACCTAAATGTTCAACCAATGACACAAAATTACTTATTGGATGCACAAGATTTGTTAAAAACCCGAATTGGATTAGAATAAGCCTAGGGAAGACAAAAATAACCTAAATGTTCAACCAATGACACAAAATCAATTATTGGATGCACAAGATTGTTTAAAAACCCTAAATGGATTAGAATAAGCCTAGGGAGGACGAAAATGACCTAAATGTTCAACCAATGACACAAAATCACTTATTGGATGCACAAGATTGGTTAAAAACCCTAATAGGATTAGAATAAGCTTAGGGAGGACAAAAATATCCTAAATGTTCAACCAATGACACAAAATCAATTATTGGATGCACAAGATTGGTTAAAAGTCCTAATTGGATTAGAATAAGCCTAGGGATGACGAAAATGACCTAAATGTTCAACCAATGACACAAAATTACTTATTGGATGCACCAGATTGGTTAAAAACCGTAATAGGACTACAATAAGCCTAGGGAGGACGAAAATGACCTAATTGTTCAACCAATGAAACAAAATCACTCATTGGATGCACAGATTGGTTAAAAAACCCTAATTGGATTAGAACAAGCCTAGGGTGGACAAAAATGACCTAAATGATCAACCAATAACACAAAATCACTTATTGGATGCACAAAATTTGGTTCAAAGCCCTAATTAGATTAGAATAAGCCTAGGGATGACGAAAATGACCTAAATGTTCAACCAATGACACAAAATCACTTATTGGATGCACAAGATTGGTTAAAAATCCTAATTGGATAAAAATAAGCTTAGGGAGGACGAAAATGACCTGAATGTTCAACCCATGACACGAAATCACTTATTGGATACACAAGATTGGTTAAAAATCCTAATTGGATTAGAATAAGCCTACGGAGGACGAAAATGACCTAAATATTCAACCAATGACACAAACGCACTTATTGGATGCACAAGATTTGTTAAAAACCCTAATTGGATTAGAATAAGCCTAGGGAGGACGAAAATGACCTACATGTTCAAACCATGACACAAACTCACTTATTGAATGCACAAGATTGGTTAAAAACCCTATTTGGATTAGAATAAGCCTAGGGAGGAGGAAAATGACCTTAATGTTAAACCAATGACACAAATTCACTTATTGGACGCACAAGATTGGTTAAAAAACCCTAATTGGATTAGAATAAGTTGAAGGATGACGAAAATGACTTAAATGTTAATTCAATGACACAAACGCACATATTGGATGCACAAGATTGATTAAAAACCCTAATTGGATTAGAATAAGCATAGGGAGGACGAAAATGACCTAAATGTTAATCCAATGACACAAACGCACTTATTGGATGCACAAGATTGGTGAAAAACCTTAATTGGATTAGAATGAGCCTAGGGAGGACGAAAATGACCTAAATGTTAATCCAATGACACAAACGCACTTATTGGATGCACAAGATTGGTGAAAAACCTTAATTGGATTAGAATTAGCCTAGGGAGGACGAAAATGACCTAAATGTTCAACGATTGAACCCAAATCACTCATTGGATGCATAAGATTGGTTAAAAACCCGAATTGGATTAGAATAAGCCTAGGGAGGACGAAAATTACCTAAATGTTAATCCAATGACACAAACACACTTATTGGATGCACAAGATTGGTGAAAAACCCTAATTGGATTAGAATAAACCAAGGGAGGACGAAAATGACCTAAATATTCAACCAATGACACAAACGCACTTATTTGATGCACAAGATTGGTTAAAAGAACCCTAATTGGATTAGAATAAGTCGAAGGATAACGAAAAGGACCTAAATGTTAATTCAATAACACAAACGCACTTATTGGAAGCACAAGAGTGGTTAAAAATCATAATTGGATTAGAATAAGCCTAGGGAGGACGAAAATGACCTAAATGTTAATCCAACAACACAAACGCACTTATTGGATGCACAAGATTGGTGTAAAACCATAATTGGATTAGAATAAGCCTAGGGAGGACGAAAATGACCTAAATGTTCAACCAATGACACCAAATCACTCATTGGATGCACAAGATTGGTTAAAAACCCGAATTGGATTAGAATAAGCCTAGGGAGGACAAAAATGACCTAAATGTTCAACCAATGACACAAACGCACTTATTTGATGCACAAGATTGGTTAAAAGAACCCTAATTGGATTAGAATAAGTCGAAGGATAACGAAAAGGACCTAAATGTTAATTCAATAACACAAACGCACTTATTGGAAGCACAAGAGTGGTTAAAAATCATAATTGGATTAGAATAAGCCTAGGGAGGACGAAAATGACCTAAATGTTAATCCAACAACACAAATGCACTTATTGGATGCACAAGATTGGTGTAAAACCATAATTGGATTAGAATAAGCCTAGGGAGGACGAAAATGACCTAAATGTTCAACCAATGACACCAAATCACTCATTGGATGCACAAGATTGGTTAAAAACCCGAATTGGATTAGAATAAGCCTAGGGAGGACAAAAATGACCTAAATGTTCAACCAATGACACAAACGCACTTATTTGATGCACAAGATTGGTTAAAAGAACCCTAATTGGATTAGAATAAGTCGAAGGATAACGAAAAGGACCTAAATGTTAATTCAATAACACAAACGCACTTATTGGAAGCACAAGATTGGTTAAAATCCTAATTGGATTAGAATAAGCCTAGGGAGGACGAAAATGACCTAAATGTTAATCCAACAACACAAACGCACTTATTGGATGCATAAGATTGGTGAAAAACCATAATTGGATTAGAATAAGCCCAGGGAGGACGAAAATGGCCTAAATGTTCAACCAATGGCACCAAATCACTCATTTGATGCACAAGATTGGTTAAAAACCCGAATTGGATTAGAATAAGCCTAGGGAGGACAAAAATGACCTAAATGTTCAACCAATAACAGAAAATCACTTATTGGATGCACAAGATTGGTTAAAAGCCCAAATTGGATTAGAATAAGCCTAGGGATGACGAAAATGACCTAAATGTTCAACCAATGACACAAACGCACTTATTGAATGCACAAGATTGGTTAAAAACCCTAATTGGATTAGAATTAGCCTAGGAAGGAGGAAAATGACCTTAATGTTAAACCAACGACACAAATGCACTTATTGGATGCACAAGATTGGTTAAAAAACCCTAATTGGATTAGAATAAGTCGAAGGATGACGAAAATGACCTAAATGTTAATTCAATGACACAAACGCACTTATTGGATGCACAAGATTGGTTAAAAACCCTAATTGGATTAGAATAAGCCTAGGGAGGACGAAAATTACCTAAATGTTAATCCAATGACACAAACACACTTATTGGATGCATAAGATTGGTGAAAAACCCTAATTAGATTAGAATAAACCAAGGGAGGACGAAAATGACCTAAATATTCAACCAATGACACAAACGCACTTATTTGATGCACAAGATTGGTTAAAAGAACCCTAATTGGATTAGAATAAGTCGAAGGATAACGAAAAGGACCTAAATGTTAATTCAATAACACAAACGCACTAAGTGGATGCACAAAGATTGGTTAAAAACCCTAAGTGGATTAGAATAAGCATGGGTAGACCGAAAATGACTTAAATGTTCAACCAATGACACAAAATCACTTATTGGATGCACAAAATTGGTTAAAAACCCTAATTGTATTAGAATAAGCCTTGGGAGGACGAAAATGACCTAAATGTTCAAACAATGACACAAACGCACTTATTGAATGCACAAGATTGGTTAAAAACCCTAATTGGATTAGAATAAGCCTAGGGAGACCGAAAATGACCTAAATGTTCAACCAATGACACAAAATCACTTATTGGATGCTCAAGATTGGTTAAAAACCCTAATTGGATTAGAATAAGCCTTGGGATGACGAAAATGACCTAAATGTTCAACCAATGACACAAAATCACTTATTGGATGCACAAGATTGGTTAAAAACCCTTATTGGATTCGAATATGCCTAAGGAGGACGAAAATGAACTAAATGTTCAACCAATGACACAAAATCACTCATTTGATGCACAAGATTGTTTAAAAACCCTAAGTGGATTAGAATAAGCCTAGGGAGGACGAAAATGACCTAAATGTTCAACCAATGACACCAAATCAATCATTGGATGCACAAGATTGGTTAAAAACCCAAATTGGATTAGAATAAGCCTTGGGAGGATGAAAATGACCTAAATGTTGAACGAATGACACAAAATCACTTATTGGATGCTCAAGATTGGTTAAAAACCCTAATTGGATTAGAATAAGCCTTGGGAGGACGAAAATGACCTAAATGTTCAACCAATGACACAAAATTACTTATTGGATCCACAAGATTGGATAAAAACCCTAATTGTATTAGAATAAGCCTAGGGAGACCGAAAATGACCTAAATGTTCAACCAATGATACAAAATCACTTATTGGATGCACAAGATTGGTTAAAAACCCTAATTGGATTAGAATAAGCCTTGGGAGGACGAAAATGACCTAAATGTTCAACCAATGACACTGAATCACTCATTGGATGCACAAGATTGGTTAAAAACCCTAATTGGATTAGAATAAGCCTTGGGAGGATGAAAATGACCTAAATGTTGAACCAATGACACAAAATCACTTATTGGATGCACAAGATTGGTTAAAAACCCAAATTGGATTAGAATAAGACTTAGGAGGACGAAAATGACCTAAATGTTCAACAAATGACACAAAATCACTTATTGGATGCACAAGATTGTTTAAAAACCCTAAGTGGATTAGAATAAGCCTACAGAGGACGAAAATGCAATACATGTTCAACCAATGACACAAACGCACTTATTGAATGCACAAGTTTGGTTAAAAACCCTAATTGGATTAGAATAAGCCTAGGGAGGAAGAAAATGACCTTAATGTTAAACCAATGACACAAATGCACTTATTGGATGCACAAGATTGGTTAAAAGCCCTAATTGGATTAGAATAAGTCGAAGGATGACGAAAATGACCTAAATGTTCAACCAATGACACAAAATCACTTATTGGATGCACAAGATTGGTTAAAAACCCTAAGTGGATTAGAATAAGCATGGGGAGACCAAA
>JBBPBP010000004.1:36885336-36902692 GCA_037974735.1 Cicer chorassanicum | reverse complement strand
GAGGACGAAAATGCAATACATGTTCAACCAATGACACAAACGCACTTATTGAATGCACAAGTTTGGTTAAAAACCCTAATTGGATTAGAATAAGCCTAGGGAGGAAGAAAATGACCTTAATGTTAAACCAATGACACAAATGCACTTATTGGATGCACAAGATTGGTTAAAAGCCCTAATTGGATTAGAATAAGTCGAAGGATGACGAAAATGACCTAAATGTTCAACCAATGACACAAAATCACTTATTGGATGCACAAGATTGGTTAAAAACCCTAAGTGGATTAGAATAAGCATGGGGAGACCAAAGATGACCTAAATGTTAACCAATGACACAAAATCACTTATTGGATGCACAAGATTGGTTAAAAACCCTAATTGTATTAGATTAAGCCTTGGGAGGACGAAAATGACCTAAATGTTCAACCAATGACACAAACGCACTTATTGAATGCACAAAATTGGTTAAAAACCTTAATTGGATTAGAATAAGCCTAGGGAGGACGAAAATGACTTTAATGTTAAACCAATGACACAAATGCACTTATTTGATTCACAAGATTGGTTAAAAAACCCTAATTCGATTAGAATAAGTCGAAGGATAACGAAAAGGACCTAAATGTTAATTCTATAACACAAACGTACTTATTGTTAAACCTGAAGGGTAATTGTTGTTAGGATTTAAACATTCTTTTAAGAGAGTAAGACTAATAGAGCATTAGTTGAAAACTCAGTTGAAAACTCAGGTGAACTTTATAATGTGTTTAATTTTTTTTTATTTCTTTTTTTTTCTTGGTCATTCAACTTAAGGTAGTAAGTAGTTATTGACTAATTCTACTGGTTTTACTTCCTTTGTAAATTATAGTGAGTAATTGTGGTAATATTTTTTTTTCATGACTAAAATATTAGATGTTATATGTGTTTAAATGATTCATTTCCATGTTAGCCTATCATACTAAGCCACTTGATTCTTGACATATGGTGCATAGATAACGAGTGAATTCCTTGAGGGTTCTTAATTAGGTATTTGTTCGTTTACTATTCATCACAAATTTCGAGGGCGAAATTCCTTCAACGAGGGGAGAATTGTAACACCCTAAATTTTATAATTAACTATTTTATTAATTAAATAGGATTTTAAATAATTAATTTTATAAATTTTGTGACTAATTTTCGTTATACGGATGCTTTCTATGTTGTGCTAATTTGACACATATTATATTAAATTAGTGATATAAATAATAAATATTTTATTTTATTGTTTTATATATTTTATATATTTTAAAAAAAATAAGAATATTTTAGTGTAATATTTTAAAGAACAAGATATTATGCGATTTTACGTGTATTATATTTATTTTTTTTATTTCGAATATTCTCCGGTGGTAGTATTTTAATGTGAGTACTTGAAAAAAAAATTATAGTGGTTATTTTGAATGAGAGTCTTGATTATTAATGTATTTTAAAATATTAATTACTTTAATTACTTTATTTTATAAAATATTAGTTTTGATATATTAGTAATATTTTAGTAATTAAATTGTATTTAAAAATAAAGAAAATAAAAGAAATGCGTAAAATGTGTTTTATGGGTTAAATCAATATGCAAGAGTAAAATCTAATTAATAATAATAATAATAATAATAATAAAAGAAAAAACAAGGAGAAAAGAAAGACCAAGAACATAAACTATATTCCATCTTCTTCTTCTTTGCGTAAGCCGCCGTCTCCTCCACCGTTTTCCTCTCCATCTTCTATCTTCGACTATGACCATTATAGTGAGTGTTGTGCAAAATCGAGACCACATTTGTTATCGTTGTGATCTCCTCTTTCATTCCCAACCTGAATCGCAAATTAAAACACCCTATTCCTCTTTGTCAAAAATCACACCTCCATCTTTTGATCAAGATTCCGGCCACCACGACTATCACCAATGAAAATCGAGACCGTATTTGGACTCCACGAAACACTCTCTTCCATTACCTATGCTTGGAATCACCAACCATTGTACTTCAAAAAATGGGTTTTCACCCTCGTCACGGTTGTGTTGTTGAATTCCGGCCAACACGTTCGTCATCCTGAAAAACTGACAATATTTTTCAACTTATCTCGTCGAAAACTTCAAGTAGCACTACTCATTTGTGTGTTTCGGTGAAGTTGACGTCGGACCCTGTCTGTGCTCCAACACGTTGGTGAGACATTTTCTAATAATCTGTTTCACGACATTTTGATTATGTTTCTTCGCCTAATATTTTTATTAATCATTCAACACTAATATTTATGCCTCGCATAAATTATCAGTTATGTTTCATTGACTTTGCAAATTCGCCGATGCTTTTGGACTCGTTCGTTGCGCGTTGTCGACATGTTATGGTTGCTGAAAATTGCTTGGATTCTAAATCGTACGAAAGCGTCAAACTGAGGTATGTGGTGAGAGCGAGTTCGAATTCATGAGTGTTAATTAAAGGAGATGAACGGGAAAACTGTATTTCCCATAATTCATTCTAAGCTCACTACGTATGGCTGAAGCCTTTTTGAGTAACAATTGACTAATGAGAGAACTTGAATTTGGTGAGGTTAAAATATGAGTTAGAAACTTTTATAGGGTGTTTGAATTGATTTCGAATATAGTGTGGTAATTGAATTATTGTAGAATTGTGTATTTGAAGTATTTTCTGTTTTGTTTATATCCACCCTTGATATTATTATATGATATAAAATGTGATGAATTGTAACTATTGGCATTGCAATTGACTTGGTGTGTGTGATTGATCTAGTATTATTATCTGTGAGTGAAAATCCTGTGTTGTTAGAGTTTGTGTATTATGATGATAAATTTTGAATGTAATATATCACTATGGAAATATGCTTTGATGATTTGTACTTGTTGACTTATGATGCTACCACCTTGATGAATATCATGAAATGCATATTGTGTTTAATTGAATAGTGATGAATTCGACCTGTGCCAATGATGGTTCTCTTAATGGAGTAAGTAACCTAGGCCAACGAGAGGAGAATATGGATGTTATTTGTTTGAAGTGAGGCTTATCTTGTCATCATATAGGTAGGGCCTAGCAAGCCTAGTGATGTTGGGAAAGTACAACTGAATGGGCCAGATCGTGGCGGTTTACTGTTGAGCCTTAAGGAATGATCGTTAGACCATGGAGGTATTCGGGTGGGGAATTCCTAGGTGCAACAGCCCGATTTTTCTTTTTAAAACAAATTCAAATTTATAATAAAGAGAGAAATACCTTTGGAAATACCTTATAATATGCACTTATTGGATGCACAAGATTGGTTAAAAGCCCTAATTGGATTAGAATAAGTCGAAGGATGACGAAAATGACCTAAATGTTCAACCAATGACACAAAATCACTTATTGGATGCACAAGATTGGTTAAAAACCCTAAGTGGATTAGAATAAGCATAGGGAGACCAAAAATGACCTAAATGTTCAACCAATGACACAAAATCACTTATTGGATGCACAAGATTGGTTAAAAACCCTAATTGTATTAGAATAAGCCTTGGGAGGACGAAAATGACCTAAATGTTCAACCAATGACACAAACGCACTTATTGAATGCACAAAATTGGTTAAAAACCTTAATTGGATTAGAATAAGCCTAGGGAGGACGAAAATGACCTTAATGTTAAACCAATGACACAAATGCACTTATTTGATTCACAAGATTGGTTAAAAAACCCTAATTGGATTACAATAAGTCGAAGGATAACGAAAAGGACCTAAATGTTAATTCAATAACACAAACGCACTTATTGGAAGCACAAGACTGGTTAAAAACCCTAATTGGATTAGACTAAGCCTAGGGAAGACAAAAATGACCTAAATGTTAATCCAATGACACAAACGCATTTATTGGATGCACAAGATTGGTGGTAAAACCTGAATTGGATTAGAATAAGCCTAGGGAGGACGAAAATGACCTAAATGTTCAACGAATGACACCAAATCACTCATTGGATGCACAAGATTGGTTAAAAACCCGAATTGGATTAGAGTAAGTCTAGGGAGGTAAAAAATGACCTAAATGTTCAACCAATGACACAAAATCAATTATTGGATACACAAGATTGTTTAAAAACCCTAAGTGGATTAGAATATGCCTAGGGAGGACGAAAATGACCTAAATGTTCAACCAATGACACAAAATAACTTATTGGATGCACAAGATTGATTAAAAACCCTAAGTGGATTAGAATAAGCATGGGGAGACAAAAAATGAACTAAATGTTCAACCAATGACACAAAATCACTTATTGGATGCACAAGATTGGTTAAAAACCCTAATTGTAATAAAATAAGCTTTGGGATGACGAAAATGACCTAAATGCTCAACCTATGAGACAAAATTACTTATTGGATGCAGCAGATTGGTTAAAAACCCTAATTGGATTAGAATAAGCCTTGGGAGGACGAAAATGCACTACATGTTCACCCAATGACACAAACGCACTTATTGAATGCACAAGATTGGTTAAAAACCCTAATTGGATTAGAATAAGCCTAGGGAGGAGGAAAATGACCTTAATTTTAAACCAATGACACAAATGCACTTATTGGATGCACAAGATTGGATAAAAAACCCTAATTGGATTAGAATAAGTCGAAGGATGACGAAAATGACCTAAATGTGAGTTCAATGACACAGACGCACTTATTGGAGGCACAAGATTGGTTAAAAACCCTAATTTGATTAGAATAAGCTTAGGGAGGAAGAAAATGACCTAAATGTTAATCCAATGACACAAACACACTTATTGGATTCACAAGATTGGTGAAAAACCCTAATTGTTTTAGAATAAGCCTAGGGAGGAGGAAAATGACCTTAATGTTAAACCAATGACACAAATGCACTTATTGGATGCACAAGGTTGGTTAAAAGCCCTAATTGGATTAGAATAAGTCGAAGGATGACGAAAATGACTTAAATGTTAATTCAATCACGCAAACGCACTTATTGGATGCACAAGATTGGTGAAAAACCCTAATTGGATTAGAATAAGACTAGGGAAGACAGAAATGACCTAAATGTTCAACCAATGACACAAACGCACTTATTGAATGCACAAAATTGGTTAAAAACCTTAATTGGATTAGAATAAGCCTAGGGAGGACGAAAATGACCTTAATGTTAAACCAATGACACAAATGCACTTATTTGATTCACAAGATTGGTTAAAAAACCCAAATTGGATTAGAATAAATCGAAGGATAACGAAAAGGACCTAAATGTTAATTCAATGACACGAACGCACTTATTGGAAGCACAAGATTGGTGGAAAAACCTGAATTGGATTAGAATAAACCTAGGGAGGACGAAAATGACCTAAATGTTCAACGAATGACACCAAATCACCCACTGGATGCACAAGATTGGTTAAAAACCCTAATTGTATTAGAATAAGCCTAGGGAGGACGAAAATGACCTAAATGTTCAACCAATGACACAAAATTACTTATTGGATGCACGAGATTGGTTAAAAACCCTATTTGGTTTAGAATAAGACTTAGGAGGACGAAAATGACCTAAATGTTCAACAAATGACACAAAATCACTTATTGGATGCACAAGATTGGTTAAAAACCTCAATTGGATTAGAATTAGCCTATGGAGACCGAAAATGACCTAAATGTTCAACCAATGACACAAAATCACTTATTGGATGCACAAGATTGGTTAAAAACCCTAATTGTATTAGAATAAGCCTTGGGAGGACGAAAATGACCTAAATGTTCAACCAATGACACAAAGTTACTTATTGGATGCACGAGATTGGTTAAAAACCCTATTTGGTTTAGAATAAGACTTAGGAGGACGAAAATGACCTAAATGTTTAACAAATGACACAAAATCACTTATTGGATGCACAAGATTGGTTAAAAACCTCAATTGGATTAGAATTAGCCTATGGAGACCGAAAATGACCTAAATGTTCAACCAATGACACAAAATCAGTTATTGGATGCACAAGATTGGTTAAAAACCCTAATTGTATTAGAATAAGCCTTGGGAGGACGAAAATGACCCAAATGTTCAACCAATGACACAAACGCACTTATTGAATGCACAAAATTGGTTAAAAACCTTAATTGGATTAGAATAAGCCTAGGGAGGACGAAAATGACCTTAATGTTAAACCAATGACACAAATGCACTTATTTGATTCACAAGATTGGTTAAAAAACCCTAATTGGATTACAATAAGTCGAAGGATAACGAAAAGGACATAAATGTTAATTCAATAACACAAACGCACTTATTGGAAGCACAAGATTGGTTAAAAACCCTAATTCGATTAGACTAAGCCTAGGGAAGACAAAAATGACCTAAATGTTAATCTAATGACACAAACGCATTTATTGGATGCACAAGATTGGTGGAAAAACCTGAATTGGATTAGAATAAGCCTAGGGAGGACGAAAATGACCTAAATGTTCAACGAATGACACCAAATCACTCATTGGATGCACAAGATTGGTTAAAAACCCGAATTGGATTAGAATAAGTCTAGGGAGGTAAAAAATGACCTAAATGTTCAACCAATGACACAAAATCAATTATTGGATACACAAGATTGTTTAAAAACCCTAAGTGGATTAGAATATGCCTAGGGAGGACGAAAATGACCTAAATGTTCAACCAATGACACAAAATCACTTATTGGATGCACAAGATTGGTTAAAAACCCTAATTGTAATAAAATAAGCCTTGGGATGACGAACATGACCTAAATGTTCAACCTATGTCACAAAATTACTTATTGGATGCAGCAGATTGGTTAAAAACCCTAATTGGATTAGAATAAGCCTTGGGAGGACGAAAATGCACTACATGTTCACCCAATGACACAAATGCACTTATTGAATGCACAAGATTGGTTAAAAACCCTAATTGGATTAGAATAAGCCTAGGGAGGAGGAAAATGACCTTAATGTTAAACCAATGACACAAATGCGCTTATTAGATGCACAAGATTGGATAAAAAACCCTAATTGGATTAGAATAAGTCGAAGGATGACGAAAATGACCTAAATGTGAGTTCAATGACACAGACGCACTTATTGGAGGCACAAGATTGGTTAAAAACTCTAATTGGATTAGAATAAGCTTAGGGAGGAAGAAAATGACCTAAATGTTAATTCAATGACACAAACGCACTTATTGGTTGCACAAGATTGGTGAAAAACCCTAATTGGATTAGAATAAGCCTAGGGAGGACGAAAATGACCTTAATGTTAAACCAATGACACAAATGCACTTATTTGATTAACAAGATTGGTTAAAAAACCCAAATTGGATTAGAATAAGTCGAAGGATGACGAAAAGGACCTAAATGTTAATTCAATGACACGAACGCACTTATTGGAAGCACAAGATTGGTGGAAAAACCTGAATTGGATTAGAATAAACCTAGGGAGGACGAAAATGACCTAAATGTTCAACGAATGACACCAAATCACTCATTGGATGCACAAGATTGGTTAAAAACCTGAATTGGATTCGAATAAGCCTAGGGAGGACAAAAATGACCTAAATGTTCAATCAATGACACAAAATCAATTATTGGATACACAAGATTGTTTAAAAACCCTAAGTGTATTAGAATATGCCTAGGGAGGACGAAAATGACCTAAATGTTCAACCAATGACACAAAATCACTTATTGGATGCACAAGATTGGTTAAAAACCCTACGTGGATTAGAATAAGCATGGAGAGACCAAAAATGACCTAAATCTTCAACCAATGACACAAAATCACTTATTGGATGCACAAGATTGGTTAAAAACCCTAATTGTATTAGAATAAGCCTTGGGAGGACGAAAATGACCTAAATGTTCAACCAATGACACAAAATTACTTATTGGATGCACGAGATTTGTTAAAAACCCTATTTGGTTTAGAATAAGACTTAGGAGGACGAAAATGACCTAAATGTTCAACAAATGACACAAAATCACTTATTGGATGCACAAGATTGGTTAAAAACCTCAATTGGATTAGAATTAGCCTACGGAGACCGAAAATGACCTAATTGTTCAACCAATGACACAAAATCACTTATTGGATGCACAAGATTGGTTAAAAACCCTAATTGGATTAGAATAACCCTTTGGAGGACGAAAAAGACCTAAATGTTCAACCAATGACATAAAATCACTTGTTGGATGCACAAGATTGGTTAAAAACCGTAATAGGATTAGAATAAGCCTAGGGAGGACGAAAATGACCTTAATGTTAAACCAATGACACAAATGCACTTATTGGATGCACAAGATTGGTTAAAAGACCCTAACTGGATTAGAATAAGTCGAAGGATGACGAAAATGACCTAAATGTGAATTCAAAGACAGACACCCACTTATTGGAGGTACAATATTGGTTAAAAACCCTAATTGGATTAGAATAAGCCATTGGAGGACGAAAAAGACCTAAATGTTCAACCAATGACACAAAATCACTTGTTGGATGCACAAGATTGGTTAAAAACCGTAATAGGATTGGAATAAGCCTAGGGAAGACGAAAATGACCTAAATGTTCAACCAATGACACAAAATCACTTATTGGATGCACAAGATTGGTTCAAAACCCTAATTGGATTCGAATAAGCCTAGGGACGACGAAAATGACCTAAATGTTCAACCAATGACACAAAATCATTCATTGGATGCACAAGATTGTTTAAAAACCCTAAGTGGATTAGAATAAGCCTAGGGAGGTTGAAAATGACTTAAATGTTCAACCAATGACACCAAATCACTCATTGGATGCACAAGATTGGTTAAAAATCCGAATTGAATTAGAATAAGCCTAGGGAGGACGAAAACGACCTAAATGTTCAACCAATGACACAAAATCACTTATTGGAAGCACCAGATTGGTTAAAAACCCTAATAAGATTAGAATAAGCCTAGGGAGGACCAAAATGACCTAAATGTTCAACCAATGACACAAAATCACTTATTGGATGCACAAGATTGGTTAAAAATCCTAATTGGATTAGAATAAGCCTATGGAGGACGAAAATGACCTGAATGTTCAACCAATGACACAAACGCTTTTATTGGATGCACAAGATTGGTTAAAAACCCTAATTCGATTAGAATAAGCTTAGGGAGGACGAAAATGACCTAAATGTTCAACCAATGACACAAAATTACTTATTGGATGCACAAGATTGGTTAAAAACCCTATTTGGTTTAGAATAAGACTTAGGAGGACGAAAATGACCTAAATGTTCAACAAATGACACAAAATCACTTATTGGATGCACAAGATTGGTTGAAAACCCTAATTGGATTAGAATAAGCCTATGGAGACCGAAAATGACCTAAATGTAAAACCAATGACACAAATGCACTTATTGGATGCACAAGATTGGTTAAAAGACCCTAATTGGATTAGAATAAGTCGAAGGATGATGAAAATGACCTATATGTGAATTCAATGACACAGACCCACTTATTGGAGGTACAATATTGGTTAAATACACTAATTGGATTAGAATAAGCTTACGGAGGACGAAAATGACCTAAATGTTAATCCAATGACACAAACGCACTTATTGGATGCACAAGATTGGTGAAAAACCCTAATTGGATTAGAATAAGCCTAGGGAAGACAGAAATGACCTAAATGTTCAACCAATGACACAAATGCACTAATTGGATGCACAACATTGGTTCAAAACCCTAATTGGATTAGAATAAACCAAGGGAGGATGAAAATGACCTAAATATTCAACAAATGAAACAAACGCACTTATTGAATGCACAAGATTGGTTAGAAACCTTAATTAGATTAGAATAAGCCTAGGGAGGACGAAAATGACCTTAAAGTTCCAATGACACAAATGCACTTATTTGATGCACAAGATTGGTTAAAAAACTCTAATTGGTTTAGAATAAGTCGAGGGATAACGAAAAGGACCTAAATGTTAATTCAATGACACAAATGCACTTATTGGAACCACAAGATTGGTTAAAAACCCTAATTGGATTAGAATAAGCCTAGGGAGGACGAAAATGACCTAAATGTTAATCCAATGACACAAACGCACTTATTGGATGCACAAGTTTGGTGAAAAACCTTAATTGGATTAGAATAAGACTAGGGAGGACGAAAATGACCTAAATGTTCAACCAATGACACAAAATCACTCATTGGATGCACAAGATTGTTTAAAAACCCTAAGTGGATTAGAATAAGCCTAGGGAGGTTGAAAATGACCTAATTGTTCAACCAATGACACAAAATCACTTATTGGATGCACAAGATTGGTTAAAAACCCTAATTGGATTAGAATAAGCCTATGGAGACCGAAAATGACCTAAATGTTCAACCAATGACACAAAATCACTTATTGGATGCACAAGATTGGTTAAAAACCCTAATTGGATTAGAATAAGCCATTGGGTCACGAAAAAGACCTAAATGTTCAACCAATGACACAAAATCACTTGTTGGATGCACAAGATTGGTTAAAAACCCTAAGTGGATTAGAATAAGCATGGGGAGACCAAAAATGACCTAAATCTTCAACCAATGACACAACTCACTTATTGGATGCACAAGATTGGTTAAAAACCCTAATTGTATTAGAATAAGCCTAGGGAGGACGAAAATGACCTAAATGTTCAACCAATGACACAAAATTACTTATTGGATGCACGAGATTGGTTAAAAACCCTATTTGGTTTAGAATAAGACTTAGGAGGACGAAAATGACCTAAATGTTCAACAAATGACACAAAATCACTTATTGGATGCACAAGATTGGTTAAAAACCTCAATTGGATTAGAATTAGCCTATGGAGACCGAAAATGACCTAAATGTTCAACCAATGACACAAAATCAGTTATTGGATGCACAAGATTGGTTAAAAACCCTAATTGTATTAGAATAAGCCTTGGGAGGACGAAAATGACCCAAATGTTCAACCAATGACACAAACGCACTTATTGAATGCACAAAATTGGTTAAAAACCTTAATTGGATTAGAATAAGCCTAGGGAGGACGAAAATGACCTTAATGTTAAACCAATGACACAAATGCACTTATTTGATTCACAAGATTGGTTAAAAAACCCTAATTGGATTACAATAAGTCGAAGGATAACGAAAAGGACCTAAATGTTAATTCAATAATACAAACGCACTTATTGGAAGCACAAGATTGGTTAAAAACCCTAATTGGATTAGACTAAGCCTAGGGAAGACAAAAATGACCTAAATGTTAATCCAATGACACAAACGCATTTATTGGATGCACAAGATTGGTGGAAAAACCTGAATTGGATTAGAATAAGCCTAGGGAGGACGAAAATGACCTAAATGTTCAACGAATGACACCAAATCACTCATTGGATGCACAAGATTGGTTAAAAACCCGAATTGGATTAGAATAAGTCTAGGGAGGTAAAAAATGACCTAAATGTTCAACCAATGACACAAAATCAATTATTGGATACACAAGATTGTTTAAAAACCCTAAGTGGATTAGAATATGCCTAGGGAGGACGAAAATGACCTAAATGTTCAACCAATGACACAAAATCACTTATTGGATGCACAAGATTGATTAAAAACCCTAAGTGGATTAGAATAAGCATGGGGAGACAAAAAATGACCTAAATGTTCAACCAATGACACAAAATCACTTATTGGATGCACAAGATTGGTTAAAAACCCTAATTGTAATAAAATAAGCCTTGGGATGACGAACATGACCTAAATGTTCAACCTATGTCACAAAATTACTTATTGGATTGAGCAGATTGGTTAAAAACCCTAATTGGATTAGAATAAGCCTTGGGAGGACGAAAATGCACTACATGTTCACCCAATGACACAAACGCACTTATTGAATGCACAAGATTGGTTAAAAACCCTAATTGGATTAGAATAAGCCTAGGGAGGAGGAAAATGACCTTAATGTTAAACCAATGACACAAATGCACTTATTGGATGCACAAGATTGGATAAAAAACCCTAATTGGATTAGAATAAGTCGAAGGATGACGAAAATGACCTAAATGTGAGTTCAATGAGACAGACGCACTTATTGGAGGCACAAGATTGGTTAAAAACTCTAATTGGATTAGAATAAGCTTAGGGAGGAAGAAAATGACCTAAATGTTAATCCAATGACACAAACGCACTTATTGGATGCAGAAGATTGGTGAAAAACCCTAATTGGATTAGAATAAGCTTAGGGAGGAGGAAAATGACCTTAATGTTAAACCAATGACACAAATGCACTTATTGGATGCACAAGATTGGTTAAAAGCCCTAATTGGATTAGAATAAGTCGAAGGATGACGAAAATGACCTAAATGTTAATTCAATGACACAAACGCACTTATTGGATGCACAAGATTGGTGAAAAACCCTAATTGGATTAGAATAAGCCTAGGGAAGACAGAAATGACCTAAATGTTCAACCAATGACACAAACGCACTTATTGAATGCACAAAATTGGTTAAAAACATTAATTGGATTAGAATAATCCTAGGGAGGACGAAAATGACCTTAATGTTAAACCAATGACACAAATGCACTTATTTGATTCACAAGATTGGTTAAAAAACCCAAATTGGATTAGAATAAGTCGAAGGATGACGAAAAGGACCTAAATGTTAATTCAATGACACGAACGCACTTATTGGAAGCACAAGATTGGTGGAAAAACCTGAATTGGATTAGAATAAACCTAGGGAGGACGAAAATGACCTAAATGTTCAACGAATGACACCAAATCACTCATTGGATGCACAAGATTGGTTAAAAACCTGAATTGGATTAGAATAAGCCTAGGGAGGACAAAAATGACCTAAATGTTCAATCAATGACACAAAATCAATTATTGGATACACAAGATTGTTTAAAAACCCTAAGTGGATTAGAATATGCCTAGGGAGGACGAAAATGACCTAAATATTCAACCAATGACACAAAATCACTTATTGGATGCACAAGATTGGTTAAAAACCCTAAGTGGATTAGAATAAGCATGGGGAGACAAAAAATGACCTAAATCTTCAACCAATGACACAAATCACTTATTGGATGCACAAGATTGGTTAAAAACCCTAATTGTATTAGAATAAGCCTTGGGAGGACGAAAATGACCTAAATGTTCAACCAATGACACAAAATTACTTATTGGATGCACGAGATTGGTTAAAAACCCTATTTGGTTTAGAATAAGACTTAGGAGGACGAAAATGACCTAAATGTTCAACAAATGACACAAAATCACTTATTGGATGCACAAGATTGGTTAAAAACCTCAATTGGATTAGAATTAGCCTACGGAGACCGAAAATGACCTAATTGTTCAACCAATGACACAAAATCACTTATTGGATGCACAAGATTGGTTAAAAACCCTAATTAGATTAGAATAACCCTTTGGAGGACGAAAAAGACCTAAATGTTCAACCAATGACATAAAATCACTTGTTGGATGCACAAGATTGGTTAAAAACCGTAATAGGATTAGAATAAGCCTAGGGAGGACGAAAATGACCTTAATGTTAAACCAATGACACAAATGCACTTATTGGATGCACAAGATTGGTTAAAAGACCCTAATTGGATTAGAATAAGTCGAACGATGACGAAAATGACCTAAATGTGAATTCAAAGACACACACCCACTTATTGGAGGTACAATATTGGTTAAAAACCCTAATTGGATTAGAATAAGCCATTGGAGGACGAAAAAGACCTAAATGTTCAACCAATGACACAAAATCACTTGTTGGATGCACAAGATTGGTTAAAAACCGTAATAGGATTGGAATAAGCCTAGGGAAGACGAAAATGACCTAAATGTTCAACCAATGACACAAAATCACTTATTGGATGCACAAGATTGGTTCAAAACCCTAATTGGATTCGAATAAGCCTAGGGACGACGAAAATGACCTAAATGTTCAACCAATGACACAAAATCATTCATTGGATGCACAAGATTGTTTAAAAACCCTAAGTGGATTAGAATAAGCCTAGGGAGGTTGAAAATGACCTAAATGTTCAACCAATGACACCAAATCACTCATTGGATGCACAAGATTGGTTAAAAATCCGAATTGAATTAGAATAAGCCTAGGGAGGACGAAAACGACCTAAATGTTCAACCAATGACACAAAATCACTTATTGGAAGCACCAGATTGGTTAAAAACCCTAATAAGATTAGAATAAGCCTAGGGAGGACCAAAATGACCTAAATGTTCAACCAATGACACAAAATCACTTATTGGATGCACAAGATTGGTTAAAAATCCTAATTGGATTAGAATAAGCCTATGGAGGACGAAAATGACCTGAATGTTCAACCAATGACACAAACGCTTTTATTGGATGCACAAGATTGGTTAAAAACCCTAATTCGATTAGAATAAGCTTAGGGAGGACGAAAATGACCTAAATGTTCAACCAATGACACAAAATTACTTATTGGATGCACAAGATTGGTTAAAAACCCTATTTGGTTTAGAATAAGACTTAGGAGGACGAAAATGACCTAAATGTTCAACAAATGACACAAAATCACTTATTGGATGCACAAGATTGGTTGAAAACCCTAATTGGATTAGAATAAGCCTATGGAGACCGAAAATGACCTAAATGTAAAACCAATGACACAAATGCACTTATTGGATGCACAAGATTGGTTAAAAGACCCTAATTGGATTAGAATAAGTCGAAGGATGATGAAAATGACCTAAATGTGAATTCAATGACACAGACCCACTTATTGGAGGTACAATATTGGTTAAATACACTAATTGGATTAGAATAAGCTTACGGAGGGCGAAAATGACCTAAATGTTGATCCAATGACACAAACGCACTAATAGGATGCACAACATTGGTTCAAAACCCTAATTGGAATAGAATAAACCAAGGGAGGATGAAAATGACCTAAATATTCAACCAATGAAACAAATGCACTTATTGAATGCACAAGATTGGTTAGAAACCTTAATTGGATTAGAATAAGCCTAGGGAGGACGAAAATGACCTTAATGTTAAACCAATGACACAAATGCACTTATTTGATGCACAAGATTGGTTAAAAAACCCTTATTGGTTTAGAATAAGTCGAAGGATAACGAAAATGACCTAAATGTTAATTCAATGACACAAATGCACTTATTGGAAGCACAAGATTGGTTAAAAACCCTAATTGGATTAGATTAAGCCTAGGGAGGACGAAAAATGAACTTAATGTTAATCCAATGACACAAACGCACTTATTGGATGCACAAGATTGGTGAAAAACCTTAATTGGATTAGAATAAGCCTAGGGAGGACGAAAATGACCTAAATGTTCAACCAATGACACAAAATCACTCATTGGATGCACAAGATTGTTTAAAAACCCTAAGTGGATTAGAATAAGCCTAGGGAGGTTGAAAATGACCTAAATGTTCAACCAATGACACCAAATGACTCATTGGATGCCCAAGATTGGTTAAAAGACCCTAATTGGATTAGAATAAGTCGAAGGATGATGAAAATGACCTAAATGTGAATTCAATGACACAGACCCACTTATTGGAGGTACAATATTGGTTAAATACACTAATTGGATTAGAATAAGCTTACGGAGGGCGAAAATGACCTAAATGTTGATCCAATGACACAAACGCACTAATAGGATGCACAACATTGGTTCAAAACCCTAATTGGAATAGAATAAACCAAGGGAGGATGAAAATGACCTAAATATTCAACCAATGAAACAAATGCACTTATTGAATGCACAAGATTGGTTAGAAACCTTAATTGGATTAGAATAAGCCTAGGGAGGACGAAAATGACCTTAATGTTAAACCAATGACACAAATGCACTTATTTGATGCACAAGATTGGTTAAAAAACCCTTATTGGTTTAGAATAAGTCGAAGGATAACGAAAATGACCTAAATGTTAATTCAATGACACAAATGCACTTATTGGAAGCACAAGATTGGTTAAAAACCCTAATTGGATTAGATTAAGCCTAGGGAGGACGAAAAATGAACTTAATGTTAATCCAATGACACAAACGCACTTATTGGATGCACAAGATTGGTGAAAAACCTTAATTGGATTAGAATAAGCCTAGGGAGGACGAAAATGACCTAAATGTTCAACAAATGACACAAAATCACTTATTGGATGCACAAGATTGGTTGAAAACCCTAATTGGATTAGAATAAGCCTATGGAGACCGAAAATGACCTAAATGTAAAACCAATGACACAAATGCACTTATTGGATGCACAAGATTGGTTAAAAGACCCTAATTGGATTAGAATAAGTCGAAGGATGATGAAAATGACCTAAATGTGAATTCAATGACACAGACCCACTTATTGGAGGTACAATATTGGTTAAATACACTAATTGGATTAGAATAAGCTTACGGAGGGCGAAAATGACCTAAATGTTGATCCAATGACACAAACGCACTTATTGGATGCACAAGATTGGTGAAAAACCCTAATTGGATTAGAATAAGCCTAGGGAAGACAGAAATGACCTAAATGTTCAACCAATGACACAAACGCACTAATTGGATGCACAACATTGGTTCAAAACCCTAATTGGATTAGAATAAACCAAGGGAGGATGAAAATGACCTAAATATTCAACCAATGAAACAAACGCACTTATGGAATGCACAAGATTGGTTAGAAACCTTAATTGGATTAGAATAAGCCTAGGGAGGACGAAAATGACCTTAATGTTAAACCAATGACACAAATGCACTTATTTGATGCACAAGATTGGTTAAAAAACCCTAATTGGTTTAGAATAAGTCGAGGGATAACGAAAAGGACCTAAATGTTAATTCAATGACACAAATGCACTTATTGGAAGCACAAGATTAGTTAAAAACCCTAATTGATTTGAATAAGCCTAGGGAGGACGAAAATGACTTAATGTTAATCCAATGACACAAACGCACTTATTGGATGCACAAGTTTGGTGAAAAACCTTAATTGGATTAGAATAAGACTAGGGAGGACGAAAATGACCTAAATGTTCAACCAATGACACAAAATCACTCATTGGATGCACAAGATTGTTTAAAAACCCTAAGTGGATTAGAATAAGCCTAGGGAGGTTGAAAATGACCTAATTGTTCAACCAATGACACAAAATCACTTATTGGATGCACAAGATTGGTTAAAAACCCTAATTGGATTAGAATAAGCCTATGGAGACCGAAAATGACCTAAATGTTCAACCAATGACACAAAATCACTTATTGGATGCACAAGATTGGTTAAAAACCCTAATTGGATTAGAATAAGCCATTGG
>JBBPBP010000004.1:36870858-36884077 GCA_037974735.1 Cicer chorassanicum | reverse complement strand
ACCTAAATGTTCAACCAATGACACAAAATCATTCATTGGATGCACAAGATTGTTTAAAAACCCTAAGTGGATTAGAATAAGCCTAGGGAGGTTGAAAATGACCTAAATGTTCAACCAATGACACCAAATCACTCATTGGATGCACATGATTGGTTAAAAACCCAAATTGAATTAGAATAAGCCTAGGGAGGACAAAAACGACCTAAATGTTCAACCAACGACATAAAATCACTTATTGGATGCACAAGATTGGTTAAAAATTCTAAATGGATTAGAATAAGCCTATGGAGACCGAAAATGACCTAATTGTTCAACCAATGACACAAAATCACTTATTGGATGCACAAGATTGGTTAAAAACCCTAATTGGATTAGAATAAGCCTATGGAGACCGAAAATGACCTAAATGTTCAACCAATGACACAAAATTACTTATTGGATGCACAAGATTGGTTAAAAACCCTAATTGGATTAGAATAAGCCTATGGAGACCGAAAATGACCTAAATGTTAAACCAATGACACAAATGCACTTATTGGATGCACAAGATTGGTTAAAAGACCCTAATTGGATTAGAATAAGTCGAAGGATGATGAAAATGACCTAAATGTCAATTCAATGACACAGACCCACTTATTGGAGGTACAATTTTGGTTAAAAACACTAATTGGATTAGAATAAGCTTAGGGAGGACGAAAATGACCTAAATGTTAATCCAATGACACAAACGCACTTATTGGATGCACAAGATTGGTGAAAAACCCTAATTGGATTAGAATAAGCATAGGGAAGACAGAAATGACCTAAATGTTCAACCAATGACACAAACGCACTAATTGGATGCACAACATTGGTTCAAAACCCTAATTGGATTAGAATAAACCAAGGGAGGATGAAAATGACCTAAATATTCAACCAATGAAACAAACACACTTATTGAATGCACAAGATTGGTTAGAAACCTTAATTGGATTAGAATAAGCCTAGGGAGGACGAAAATGACCTTAATGTTAAACCAATGACACAAACGCACTTATTGGATGCACAAGATTGGTGAAAAACCTTAATTGGATTAGAATAAGCCAAGGGAGGACGAAAATGACCTAAATGTTCAACCAATGACACAAAATCACTCATTGGATGCACAAATTTGTATAAAAACCCTAAGTGGATTAGAATAAGCCTAGGGAGGTTGAAAATGACCTAAATGTTCAACCAATGACACCAAATGACTCATTGGATGCCCAAGATTGGTTAAAAACCCGAATTGAATTAGAATAAGCCTAGGGAAGACAAAAACGACGTAAATGTTCAACCAATACTTATTGGAAGCACAAGATTGGTTAAAAACCCTAATAAGATTAGAATAAGCCTACGGAGGACGAAAATGACCTAAATGTTCAACCAATGACACAAAA
Source organism: Cicer chorassanicum (assembly GCA_037974735.1). Lineage (NCBI taxonomy): Eukaryota > Viridiplantae > Streptophyta > Magnoliopsida > Fabales > Fabaceae > Cicer > Cicer chorassanicum. The sequence goes on along the minus strand of JBBPBP010000004.1, from coordinate 36,882,659 downwards.
TCACTTATTGGATGCACAAGATTGGTTAAAAGCCCTAATTGTATTAGAATAAGCCTTGGGAGGACGAAAGTGACCTAAATGTTCAACCAATGACACAAAATTACTTATTGGATGCACAAGATTGGTTAAAAACCCTAAATGGATTAGAATAAGCCTATGGAGACCGAAAATGACCTAATTGTTCAACCAATGACACAAAATCACTTATTGGATGCACAAGATTGGTTAAAAACCCTAATTGGATTAGAATAAGCCTATGGAGACCGAAAATGACCTAAATGTTCAACCAATGACACAAAATCACTTATTGGATGCACAAGATTGGTTAAAAACCCTAATTGGATTAGAATAAGTCATTGGATCACGAAAAAGACCTAAATGTTCAACCAATGACAAAAAATCACTTGTTGGATGCACAAGATTGGTTAAAAACCGTAATAGGATTGGAATAAGCCTAGGGAAGACGAAAATTACCTAAATGTTCAACCAATGACACAAAATCACTTATTGGATGCACAAGATTGGTTCAAATCCCTAATTGGATTCGAATAAGCCTAGGGAGGACGAAAATAACCTAAATGTTCAACCAATGACACAAAATCATTCATTGGATGCACAAGATTGTTTAAAAACCCTAAGTGGATTAGAATAAGCCTAGGGAGGTTGAAAATGACCTAAATGTTCAACCAATGACACAAAATCACTTATTGGATGCACAAGATTTGTTAAAAATCCTAATTGGATTAGAATAAGCCTACGGAGGACGAAAATGACCTGAATGTTCAACCAATGACACAAACGCACTTATTGGATGCACAAGATTTGTTAAAAACCCTAATTGGATTAGAATTAGCCTAGGGAGGAGGAAAATGACCTAAATGTTCAACCAATGACACAAAATCACTTATTGGATGCACAAGATTGGTTAAAAATCCTAATTGGATTAGAATAAGCTTAGGGAGGACGAAAATGACCTAAATGTTCAACCAATGACACAAAATCACTTATTGGATGCACAAGTTTGGTTAAAAATCCTAATTGGATTAGAATAAGCCTACGGAGGACGAAAATGACCTAAATTTTCCACCAATAACACAAACACACTTATTGGACGCACAAGATTGGTTAAAAACCCTAATTGGAATAGAATAAACCAAGGGAGGATGAAAATGACCTAAATGTTCAACAAATGACACAAACGCACTTATTGGATGCACAAGATTGGTTAAAAACCCTAATTGGATAAGAATAAGCCTAGGGAGGACGAAAATGACCTTAATTTTAAACCAATGACACCAAATCACTCATTGGATGCACAAGATTGGTTAAAAACCCTATTTTGTTTAGAATAAGACTTAGGAGGACGAAAATGACCTAAATGTTCAACAAATGACACAAAATCACTTATTGGATGCACAAGATTGGTTAAAAACCCTAATTGGATTAGAATAAGCCTATGGAGACCGAAAATGACCTAAATGTTCAACCAATGACACAAAATCACTTATTGGATGCACAAGATTGGTTAAAAACGCTAATTGGATTAGAATAAGCCATTGGTGGACGAAAAAGACCTAAATGTTCAACCAATGACACAAAATCACTTGTTGGATGCACAAGATTGGTTAAAAGCCGTAATAGGATTAGAATAAGCCTAGGGAGGAAGAAAATGACCTTAATGTTAAACCAATGACACAAATGCACTTATTGGATGCACAAGATTGGTTAAAAGACCATAATTGGATTAGAATAAGTCGAAGGATGACGAAAATGACCTAAATGTGAATTCAATGACACAGACCCACTTATTGGAGGTACAATATTGGTTAAAAACACTAATTGGATTAGAATAAGCTTAGGGAGGACGAAAATGACCTAAATGTTAATCCAATGACACAAAAGCACTTATTGGATGCACAAGATTGGTGAAAAACCCTAATTGGATTAGAATAAGCCTTGGGAAGACAGAAATGACCTAAATGTTCAACCAATGACACAAACGCACTAATAGGATGCACAACATTGGTTCAAAACCCTAATTGGAATAGAATAAACCAAGGGAGGATGAAAATGACCTAAATATTCAACCAATGAAACAAATGCACTTATTGAATGCACAAGATTGGTTAGAAACCTTAATTGGATTAGAATAAGCCTAGGGAGGACGAAAATGACCTTAATGTTAAACCAATGACACAAATGCACTTATTTGATGCACAAGATTGGTTAAAAAACCCTTATTGGTTTAGAATAAGTCGAAGGATAACGAAAATGACCTAAATGTTAATTCAATGACACAAATGCACTTATTGGAAGCACAAGATTGGTTAAAAACCCTAATTGGATTAGATTAAGCCTAGGGAGGACGAAAAATGAACTTAATGTTAATCCAATGACACAAACGCACTTATTGGATGCACAAGATTGGTGAAAAACCTTAATTGGATTAGAATAAGCCTAGGGAGGACGAAAATGACCTAAATGTTCAACCAATGACACAAAATCACTCATTGGATGCACAAGATTGTTTAAAAACCCTAAGTGGATTAGAATAAGCCTAGGGAGGTTTAAAATGACCTAAATGTTCAACCAATGACACCAAATGACTCATTGGATGCCCAAGATTGGTTAAAAACCCGAATTGAATTAGAATAAGCCTAGGGAGGACAAAAACGACGTAAATGTTCAACCAATGACACAAAATCACTTATTGGAAGCACAAGATTGGTTAAAAACCCTAATAAGATTAGAATAAGCCTACGGAGGACGAAAATGACCTAAATGTTCAACCAATGAAACAAAATCACTTATTGGATGCACAAGATTGGTTAAAAGCCCTAATTGTATTAGAATAAGCCTTGGGAGGACAAAAGTGACCTAAATGTTCAACCAATGACACAAAATTACTTATTGGATGCACAAGATTGGTTAAAAACCCTAATTGGATTAGAATAAGCCTATGGAGACCGAAAATGACCTAATTGTTCAACCAATGACACAAAATCACTTATTGGATGCACAAGATTGGTTAAAAATCCTAATTGGATTAGAATAAGCCTATGGAGACCGAAAATGACCTAAATGTTCAACCAATGACACAAAATCACTTATTGGATGCACAAGATTGGTTAAAAACCCTAATTGGATTAGAATAAGCCATTGGATCACGAAAAAGACCTAAATGTTCAACCAATGACACAAAATCACTATTTGGATGCACAAGATTGGTTAAAAACCGTAATAGGATTGGAATAAGCCTAGGGAAGACGAAAATGACCTAAATGTTCAACCAATGACACAAAATCACTTATTGGATGCACAAGATTGGTTCAAAACCCTAATTGGATTCGAATAAGCCTAGGGAGGACGAAAATGACCTAAATGTTCAACCAATGACACAAAATCATTCATTGGATGCACAAGATTGGTTAAAAACCCGAATTGAATTAGAATAAGCGTAGGGAGGACAAAAACGACCTAAGTGTTCAACCAATGACACAAAATCACTTATTGGATGCACAAGATTGGTTAAAAATCCTAATTGGCTTAGAATAAGCCTACCGAGGACGAAAATGACCTGAATGTTCAACCAATGAAAGAAACGCACTTATTGGATGCACAAGATTTGTTAAAAACCCTAACTGGATTAGAATAAGCCTAGGGAGGAGGAAAATGACCTAAATGTTCAACCAATGACACAAAATCACTTATTGGATGCACAAGATTGGTTAAAAATGCTAATTGGATTAGAATAAGCTTAGGGAGGACGAAAATGACCTAAATGTTCAACCAATGACACAAAATCTTTTATTGGATGCACCAGTTTGGTTAAAAATCCTAATTGGATTAGAATAAGACTACGGAGGACGAAAATGACCTGAATGTTCAACCAATGACACAAACGCACTTATTGGATGCACAAGATTGGTTAAAAATCCTAATTGGATTAGAATAAGCATAGGGAGGACGAAAATGACCTAAATGTTCAACCAATGTTACAAACGCACTTACGGGATGCACAAGATTGGTGAAAAATCCAAATTGGATTAGAGAAAGCCTAGGGAGGACGAAAATGACCTAAATTTTCCACCAATAACACAAACACACTTATTGGACGCACAAGATTGGTTAAAAACCCTAATTGGATTAGAATAAACCAAGGGAGGACCAAAATGACCTAAATGTTCAACAAATGACACAAACGCACTTATTGGATGCACAAGATTGGTTAAAAACCCTAATTGGATAAGAATAAGCCTAGGGAGTACGAAAATGACCTTAATGTTAAACCAATGACACAATTGCACTTATTGGATGCACAAGATTGGTTAAAAAACCTTAATTGGATTAGAATAAGGCTAGAGAGGACGAAAATGACCTAAATGTTAATCCAATGACACAAACGCACTTATTGGATGCACAAGATTGGTTAAAAACCCTAATTGGATTAGAATAAGCCTATGGAGACCGAAAATGACCTAAATGTTCAACCAATGACACAAAATCACTTATTGGATGCACAAGATTGGTTAAAAACGCTAATTGGATTAGAATAAGCCATTGGTGGACGAAAAAGACCTAAATGTTCAACCAATGACACAAAATCACTTGTTGGATGCACAAGATTGGTTAAAAGCCGTAATAGGATTAGAATAAGCCTAGGGAGGAAGAAAATGACCTTAATGTTAAACCAATGACACAAATGCACTTATTGGATGCACAAGATTTGTTAAAAGACCCTAATTGGATTAGAATAAGTCGAAGGATGACGAAAATGACCTAAATGTGAATTCAATGACACAGACCCACTTATTGGAGGTACAATATTGGTTAAAAACACTAATTGGATTAGAATAAGCTTAGGGAGGACGAAAATGACCTAAATGTTAATCCAATGACACAAAAGCACTTATTGGATGCACAAGATTGGTGAAAAACCCTAATTGGATTAGAATAAGCCTAGGGAAGACAGAAATGACCTAAATGTTCAACCAATGACACAAACGCACTAATTGGATGCACAACATTGGTTCCAAACCCTAATTGGAATAGAATAAACCAAGGGAGGATGAAAATGACCTAGATATTCAACCAATGAAACAAATGCACTTATCGAATGCACAAGATTGGTTAGAAACCTTAATTGGATTAGAATAAGCCTAGGGAGGACGAAAATGACCTTAATGTTAAACCAATGACACAAATGCACTTATTTGATGCACAAGATTGGTTAAAAAACCCTTATTGGTTTAGAATAAGTCGAAGGATAACGAAAAGGACCTAAATGTTAATTCAATGACACAAATGCACTTATTGGAAGCACAAGATTGGTTAAAAACCCTAATTGGATTAGAATAAGCCTAGGGAGGACGAAAAATGACCTAAATGTTAATCCAATGACACAAACGCACTTATTGGATGCACAAGATTGGTGAAAAACCTTAATTGGATTAGAATAAGCCTAGGGAGGACGAAAATGACCTAAATGTTCAACCAATGACACAAAATCACTCATTGGATGCACAAGATTGTTTAAAAACCCTAAGTGGATTAGAATAAGCCTAGGGAGGTTGAAAATGACCTAAATGTTCAACCAATGACACCAAATGACTCATTGGATGCCCAAGATTGGTTAAAAACCCGAATTGAATTAGAATAAGCCTAGGGAGGACAAAAACGACGTAAATGTTCAACCAATGACACAAAATCACTTATTGGAAACACAAGATTGGTTAAAAACCCTAATAAGATTAGAATAAGCCTACGGAGGACGAAAATGACCTAAATGTTCAACCAATGACACAAAATCACTTATTGGATGCACAAGATTGGTTAAAAGCCCTAATTGTATTAGAATAAGCCTTGGGAGGACGAAAGTGACCTAAATGTTCAACCAATGACAGAAAATTACTTATTGGATGCACAAGATTGGTTAAAAACCCTAAATGGATTAGAATAAGCCTATGGAGACCGAAAATGACCTAATTGTTCAACCAATGACACAAAATCACTTATTGGATGCACAAGATTGGTTAAAAACCCTAATTGGATTAGAATAAGCCTATGGAGACCGAAAATGACCTAAATGTTCAACCAATGACACAAAATCACTTATTGGATGCACAAGATTGGTTAAAAACCCTAATTGGATTAGAATAAGCCATTGGATCACAAAAAAGACCTAAATGTTCAACCAATGACACAAAATCACTATTTGGATGCACAAGATTGGTTAAAAACCGTAATAGGATTGGAATAAGCCTAGGGAAGACGAAAATGACCTAAATGTTCAACCAATGACACAAAATCACTTATTGGATGCACAAGATTGGTTCAAAACCCTAATTGGATTCGAATAAGCCTAGGGAGGACGAAAATGACCTAAATGTTCAACCAATGACACAAAATCATTCATTGGATGCACAAGATTGTTTAAAAACCCTAAGTGGATTAGAATAAGCCTAGGGAGGTTGAAAATGACCTAAATGTTCAACCAATGACACATAATCACTCATTGGATGCACAAGATTGGTTAAAAACCCGAATTGAATTAGAATAAGCCTAGGGAGGACAAAAACGACCTAAATGTTCAACCAATGACACAAAATCACTTATTGGATGCACAAGATTGGTTAAAAATCCTAATTGGCTTAGAATAAGCCTACCGAGGACGAAAATGACCTGAATGTTCAACCAATGACAGAAACGCACTTATTGGATGCACAAGATTTGTTAAAAACCCTAACTGGATTAGAATAAGCCTAGGGAGGAGGAAAATGACCTAAATGTTCAACCAATGACACAAAATCACTTATTGGATGCACAAGATTGGTTAAAAATCCTAATTGGATTAGAATAAGCTTAGGGAGGACGAAAATGACCTAAATGTTCAACCAATGACACAAAATCTTTTATTGGATGCACCAGTTTGGTTAAAAATCCTAATTGGATTAGAATAAGACTACGGAGGACGAAAATGACCTGAATGTTCAACCAATGACACAAACGCACTTATTGGATGCAAAAGATTGGTTAAAAACCCTAATTGGATTAGAATAAGCCTAGGGAGGACGAAAATGACCTAAATGTTCAACCAATGTTACAAACGCACTTACGGGATGCATAAGATTGGTGAAAAATCCAAATTGAATTAGAGAAAGCCTAGGGAGGACGAAAATGACCTAAATTTTCCACCAATAACATTAACACACTTATTGGACGCACAAGATTGGTTAAAAACCCTAATTGGATTAGAATAAACCAAGGGAGGACGAAAATGACCTAAATGTTCAACAAATGACACAAACGCACTTATTGGATGCACAAGATTGGTTAAAAACCCTAATTGGATAAGAATAAGCCTAGGGAGGACGAAAATGACCTTAATGTTAAACCAATGACACAATTGCACTTATTGGATGCACAAGATTGGTTAAAAAACCTTAATTGGATTAGAATAAGGCTAGAGAGGACGAAAATGACCTAAATGTTAATCCAATGACACAAACGCACTTATTGGATGCACAAGATTGGTTAAAAACCCTAATTGGATTAGAATAAGCCTATGGAGACCGAAAATGACCTAAATGTTCAACCAATGACACAAAATCACTTATTGGATGCACAAGATTGGTTAAAAACGCTAATTGGATTAGAATAAGCCATTGGTGGACGAAAAAGACCTTAATGTTCAACCAATGACACAAAATCACTTGTTGGATGCACAAGATTGGTTAAAAGCCGTAATAGGATTAGAATAAGCCTAGGGAGGAAGAAAATGACCTTAATGTTAAACCAATGACACAAATGCACTTATTGGATGCACAAGATTGGTTAAAAGACCCTAATTGGATTAGAATAAGTCGAAGGATGACGAAAATGACCTAAATGTGAATTCAATGACACAGACCCACTTATTGGAGGTACAATATTGGTTAAAAACACTAATTGGATTAGAATAAGCTTAGGGAGGACGAAAATGACCTAAATGTTAATCCAATGACACAAAAGCACTTATTGGATGCACAAGATTGGTGAAAAACCCTAATTGGATTAGAATAAGCCTAGGGAAGACAGAAATGACCTAAATGTTCAACCAATGACACAAACGCACTAATTGGATGCACAACATTGGTTCAAAACCCTAATTGGAATAGAATAAACCAAGGGAGGATGAAAATGACCTAAATATTCAACCAATGAAACAAATGCACTTATTGAATGCACAAGATTGGTTAGAAACCTTAATTGGATTAGAACAAGCCTAGGGAGGACGAAAATGACCTAAATTTTCCACCAATAACACAAACACACTTATTGGACGCACAAGATTGGTTAAAAACCCTAATTGGATTAGAATAAACCAAGGGAGGACGAAAATGACCTAAATGTTCAACAAATGACACAAACGCACTTATTGGATGCACAAGATTGGTTAAAAACCCTAATTGGATAAGAATAAGCCTAGGGAGGACGAAAATGACCTTAATGTTAAACCAATGACACAATTGCACTTATTGGATGCACAAGATTGGTTAAAAAACCTTAATTGGATTAGAATAAGCCTAGGGAGGACGAAAATGACCTAAATGTTCAACCAATGACACAAAATCACTCATTGGATGCACAGATTGTTTAAAAACCCTAAGTGGATTAGAATAAGCCTAGGGAGGTTGAAAATGACCTAAATGTTCAATCAATGACACCAAATGACTCATTGGATGCCCAAGATTGGTTAAAAACCCGAATTGAATTAGAATAAGCTTAGGGAGGACAAAAACGACGTAAATGTTCAACCAATGACACAAAATCACTTATTGGAAGCACAAGATTGGTTAAAAACCCTAATAAGATTAGAATAAGCCTACGGAGGACGAAAATGACCTAAATGTTCAACCAATGACACAAAATCACTTATTGGATGCACAAGATTGGTTAAAAGCCCTAATTGTATTAGAATAAGCCTTGGGAGGACAAAAGTGACCTAAATGTTCAACCAATGACACAAAATTACTTATTGGATGCACAAGATTGGTTAAAAACCCTAATTGGATTAGAATAAGCCTATGGAGACCGAAAATGACCTAATTGTTCAACCAATGACACAAAATCACTTATTGGATGCACAAGATTGGTTAAAAACCCTAATTGGATTAGAATAAGCCTATGGAGAACGAAAATGACCTAAATGTTCAACCAATGACACAAAATCACTTATTGGATGCACAAGATTGGTTAAAAACCCTAATTGGATTAGAATAAGCCATTGGATCACGAAAAAGACCTAAATGTTCAACCAATGACACAAAATCACTTGTTGGATGCACAAGATTGGTTAAAAACCGTAATAGGATTGGAATAAGCCTAGGGAAGACGAAAATGACCTAAATGTTCAACCAATGACACAAAATCACTTATTGGATGCACAAGATTGGTTCAAAACCCTAATTGGATTCGAATAAGCCTAGGGAGGACGAAAATGACCTAAATGTTCAACCAATGACACAAAATCATTCATTGGATGCACAAGATTGGTTAAAAACCCGAATTGAATTAGAATAAGCCTAGGGAGGACAAAAACGACCTAAATGTTCAACCAATGACACAAAATCACTTATTGGATGCACAAGATTGGTTAAAAATCCTAATTGGCTTAGAATAAGCCTATCGAGGACGAAAATGACCTGAATGTTCAACCAATGAAAGAAACGCACTTATTGGATGCACAAGATTTGTTAAAAACCCTAACTGGATTAGAATAAGCCTAGGGAGGACGAAAATGACCTAAATGTTCAACCAATGACACAAAATCACTTATTGGATGCACAAGATTGGTTAAAAATCCTAATTGGATTAGAATAAGCTTAGGGAGGACGAAAATGACCTAAATGTTCAACCAATGACACAAAATCTTTTATTGGATGCACCAGTTTGGTTAAAAATCCTAATTGGATTAGAATAAGACTACGGAGGACGAAAATGACCTGAATGTTCAACCAATGACACAAACGCACTTATTGGATGCACAAGATTGGTTAAAAACCCTAATTGGATTAGAATAAGCCTAGGGAGGACGAAAATGACCTAAATGTTCAACCAATGTTACAAACGCACTTACGGGATGTACAAGATTGGTGAAAAATCCAAATTGGATTAGAGAAAGCCTAGGGAGGACGAAAATGACCTAAATTTTCCACCGATAACACAAACACACTTATTGGACGCACAAGATTGGTTAAAAACCCTAATTAAATTTGAATAAGCCAAAAGAGGACGAAAATGACCTAAATGTTAATTCAATGACACAAACACAGTTATTGGATGCACAAGATTGGTTAAAAACCTTAATTGGATTAGAATAAGCCTAGGGAGGACGAAAATGACCTAAATGTTCAACAGTTGAAACAAACGAACTTATTGAATGCACAAGATTGGTTAAAAACCCTAATTGGATTAGAATAATCCTAGGGAGGACGAAAATGAACTAAATGTTCAACCAATGACACAAACGCACTTATTGGATTCACAAGATTGGTTTAATACCCTAATTGGATTAGAATAAGTTTAGGGAAGACAAAAATGACCTAAATGTTAATCCAATGACACAAACGCACTTATTGGATGCACAAGATTTGTGAAAAACCCTAATTGGATTAGAATAAGCCTAGGGAAGACATAAATGACTTAAATATTCAACTAATGACACAAACCCACTTATTGGATGCACAACATTGGTTAAAAATCCTATTTAGAAGATAATAAGCCTAGGGGGGACGAAAATTACCTAAATGTTCAACCAATGACACAAACGCACTTTTTGGATGCACAACATTGGTTAAAAACCCTAATTGGATTAGAATAAGCCTTGGGAGGACGAAAATGACCTAAATGTTCAACCAATAACACAAAATCACTTATTGGATGCACAAGATTGGTTAAAAATCCTAATTGGATTATAATAAGCTTGGGGAAACCGAAAATGACCTAAATGTTCAACCAGTGACACAAAATCACTTATTGAATGAACAATATTGGTTAAAAACCCTAATTGGAATAAAATAAGCCAAGGGAGGACGAAAACGACCTAAATGTTCAACCAATGACACAAAATCACTTATTGGATGCACAAGATTGGTTAAAAACCCTAATTGGATTATAAAAAGCCTAGGGAAACCGAAAATGACCTAAATGTTCAACCAATGACACAAAATCACTTATTGAATGCACAAGATTGGTTAAAAACCCTAATTGGAATAAAATAACCCTAGGTAGGACGAAAAATGGCCTAAATGTTCAACCAATGACACAAAATCACTTACTGGATCCACAAGATTGGTTAAAAACCCTAATTGGATTAGAATAAGCCTGGGGAAACCGTAAATGACCTAAATGTTCAACCAATGACACAAAATCACTTATTGAATGCACAAGATTGGTTATTAACCCTAATTGGAATGGAATAAGCCTATGGAGGACAAAAATGACCTAAATGTTCAACCAATAACACAAAATCACTTATTGGATGCAAAAGTTTGGTTAAAAACCCTAATTGGATTAGAATAAGCCTTGGGAGGACGAAAATTACCTAAATGTTCAACCAATAACACCAAATCACTTATTGGATGCACAAAATTGGTTAAAAACCCTAATTGGAATATAATAAGCCTTGGGAGGACGAAAATCACCTAAATGTTCAACCAATGATTCAAAATCACTTATTGGATGCACAAGATTGGTTAAAAACCCTAATTGGATTATAATAAGCCTGGGGAAACCGAAAATGACCTAAATGTTCAACCAAT
>JBBPBP010000004.1:36856541-36869156 GCA_037974735.1 Cicer chorassanicum | reverse complement strand
ATGCACAAGATTGGTTAAAAACCCTAATTGGATTAGAATAAGCCTTGGGAGGACGAAAATTACCTAAATGTTCAACCAATAACACAAAATCACTTATTGGATGCACAAGATTGGTTAAAAACCCTAATTGGAATATAATTAGCCTTGGGAGGACGAAAATAACCTAAATGTTCAACCAATGATTCAAAATCACTTATTGGTTGCACAAGATTGGTTAAAAACCCTATTTGGATTATAATAAGCCTGGGGAAACCGAAAATGACCTAAATGTTCAACCAATGACACAAAATCACTTATTGAATGCACAAGATTTGTTAAAAACCCTAATTGGATTAGAATAAGCCTTGGGAGGACAAAAATGACCTAAATGTTCAACCAATAACACAAAATCACTTATTGGATGCACAAGATTGGTTAAAAACCATATTTGGATTAGAATAAGCCTTGGGAGGACGAAAATGACCTAAATGTTCAACCAATGACACAAAATCACTTATTGGATGCACAAGATTGGTTAAAAACCCTAATTGGAATATAATAAGCCTTGGGAGGACGAAAATAACCTAAATGTTCAACCAATGATTCAAAATCACTTATTGGATGCACAAGATTGGTTAAAAATCCTATTTGGATTATAATAAGCCTGGGGAAACCGAAAATGACCTAAATGTTCAACCAATGACACAAAATCACTTATTGAATGCACAAGATTGGTTAAAAACCCTAATTGGATTAGAATAAGCCTTGGGAGGACGAAAATGACCTAAATGTTCAACCAATAACACAAAATCACTTATTGGATGCACAAGATTGGTTAAAAACCCTAATTAGATTAGAATATGCCTTGGGAGGACGAAAATGACCTAAATGTTCAACCAATGACATAAAATCACTTATTGGATGCACAAGATTGGTTAAAAACCCTAATTGGATTAGAATAAGCCTTGGGAGGACGAAAATGACCTAAATGTTCAACCAATAACACAAAATCACGTATTGGATGCACAAGATTGGTTAAAAACCCTAATTGGATTAGAATATGCCTAGGGAGGACGAAAACGACCTAAATGTTCAACCAATGACACAAAATCACTTATTGGATGCACAAGATTGGTTAAAAACCCTAATTGGATTATAATAAGCCTAGGGAAACCGAAAATGACCTAAATGTTCAACCAATGACACAAAATCACTTATTGAATGCACAAGATTGGTTAAAAACCCTAATTGGAATAAAATAACCCTAGGTAGGACGAAAAATGGCCTAAATGTTCAACCAATGACACAAAATCACTTACTGGATCCACAAGATTGGTTAAAAACCCTAATTGGATTAGAATAAGCCTGGGGAAACCGTAAATGACCTAAATGTTCAACCAATGACACAAAATCACTTATTGAATGCATAAGATTGGTTATTAACCCTAATTGGAATGGAATAAGCCTAGGGAGGACAAAAATGACCTAAATGTTCAACCAATAACACAAAATCACTTATTGGATGCACAAGTTTGGTTATAAACCCTAAGTGGAATATAATAAGCCTGGGGAACCTGAAAATGCTCTAAATGTTCAACCAATGACACAAAATCACTTATTGGATGCACAAGTTTGGTTAAAAACCCTAATTGGATTAGAATAAGCCTTGGGAGGACGAAAATGACCTAAATGTTCAACCAATAACACCAAATCACTTATTGGATGCACAAGATTGGTTAAAAACCCTAATTGGAATATAATAAGCCTTGGGAGGACGAAAATAACCTAAATGTTCAACCAATGATTCAAAATCACTTATTTGATGCACAAGATTGGTTAAAAACCCTAATTGGATTATAATAAGCCTGGGGAAACCGAAAATGACCTAAATGTTCAACCAATGACACAAAATCACTTATTGAATGCACAAGATTGGTTAAAAACCCTAATTGGATTAGAATAAGCCTTGGGAGGACGAAAATGACCTAAATGTTCAACCAATAACACAAAATCACTTATTGGATGCACAAGATTGGTTATAAACCCTAAGTGGAATATAATAAGCCTGGGGAACCTGAAAATGACCTAAATGTTCAACCAATAACAAAAAATCACTTATTGGATGCACAAGATTGGTTAAAAACCCTAATTGGATTAGAGAAAGCCTTGGGAGGACGAAAATGACCTAAATGTTCAACCAATAACACAAAATCACTTATTGGATGCACAAGATTGGTTAAAAACCCTAATTGGAATAAAATAACCCTAGGTAAGACGAAAAATGGCCTAAATGTTCAACCAATGACACAAAATCACTTACTGGATCCACAAGATTGGTTAAAAACCCTAATTGGATTAGAATAAGCCTGGGGAAACCGTAAATGACCTAAATGTTCAACCAATGACACAAAATCACTTATTGAATGCATAAGATTGGTTATTAACCCTAATTGGAATGGAATAAGCCTAGGGAGGACAAAAATGACCTAAATGTTCAACCAATAACACAAAATCACTTATTGGATGCACAAGTTTGGTTATAAACCCTAAGTGGAATATAATAAGCCTGGGGAACCTGAAAATGCTCTAAATGTTCAACCAATGACACAAAATCACTTATTGGATGCACAAGTTTGGTTAAAAACCCTAATTGGATTAGAATAAGCCTTGGGAGGACGAAAATGACCTAAATGTTCAACCAATAACACCAAATCACTTATTGGATGCACAAGATTGGTTAAAAACCCTAATTGGAATATAATAAGCCTTGGGAGGACGAAAATAACCTAAATGTTCAACCAATGATTCAAAATCACTTATTGGATGCACAAGATTGGTTAAAAACCCTAATTGGATTATAATAAGCTTGGGGAAACCGAAAATGACCTAAATGTTCAACCAATGACACAAAATCACTTATTGAATGCACAAGATTGGTTAAAAACCCTAATTGGATTAGAATAAGCCTTGGGAGGACGAAAATGACCTAAATGTTCAACCAATAACACAAAATCACTTATTGGATGCACAAGATTGGTTAAAAACCCTAAGTTGATTAGAATAAGCCTAGGGAGGTCGAAAATGACCTAAATCTTCAACCAATGACACAATATCACTTATTGGATGCGCAAGATTGTTTAATAACCCTAAGTGGATTAGAATAACCCTATGGAAACCGAAAATGACCTAAATGTTCAACCAATGACACAAAATCACTTATTGAATGCACAAGATTGGTTAAAAACCCTAATTGGAATAGAATAAGCCTAGGGAGGACGAAAATGACCTAAATGTTCAACCAATGACACAAAATCACTTATTGGATGCACAAGATTGGTTAAAAACCCTAAGTGCATTAGAATAACCCTATGGAGGACGAAAATGACCTAAATGTGCAACCAATGACACAAAATCACTTATTGGATGCACAAGATTGGTTAAAAACCCTAATTGGATTAGAATAAGCCTAGGGAGGACGAAAATGACCTAAATGTTTAATCAATGACACAATATCATTTATTGGATGCGCAAGTTTGTTTAATAACCCTAAGTGGATTAGAATAAGCCTATGGAGGACGAAAATGACCTAAATGTTCAACCAATAACAAAAACCCTTATTGGATGCACAAGATTGGTTAAAAACCCTAATTGGATTAGAATAAGCCTTGGGAGGACGAAAATGACCTAAATGTTCAACCAATAACACAAAATTACGTATTGGATGCACAAGATTGGTTATAAACCCTAAGTGGAATATAATAAGCCTGGGGAACCTGAAAATGCTCTAAATGTTCAACAGATGACACAAAATCACTTATTGGATGCACAAGTTTAATTAAAAACCCTAATTGGATTAGAATAAGCCTTGGGAGGACGAAAATTACCTAAATGTTCAACCAATAACACCAAATCACTTATTGGATGCACAAGATTGGTTAAAAACCCTAATTGGAATATAATAAGCCTTGGGAGGACGAAAATAACCTAAATGTTCAACCAATGATTCAAAATCACTTATTGGATGCACAAGATTGGTTAAAAACCCTAATTGGATTATAATAAGCCTGGGGAAACCGAAAATGACCTAAATGTTCAACCAATGACTCAAAATCACTTATTGAATGCACAAGATTGGTTAAAAACCCTAATTGGATTAGAATAAGCCTTGGGAGGACGAAAATGACCTAAATGTTCAACCAATAACACAAAATCACTTATTGGATGCACAAGATTGGTTAAAAACCCTAAGTGGAATATAATAAGCCTGGGGAACCTGAAAATGCTCTAAATGTTCAACCAATGAAACAAAATCACTTATTGGATGCACAAGTTTGGTTAAAAAACCTAATTGGATTAGAATAAGCCTTGGGAGGACGAAAATTACCTAAATGTTCAATCAATAACACAAAATCACTTATTGGATGCACAAGATTGGTTAAAAACCCTAATTGGAATATAATAAGCCTTGGGAGGACGAAAATAACCTAAATGTTCAACCAATGATTCAAAATCACTTATTGGATGCACAAGATTGGTTAAAAACCCTATTTGGATTATAATAAGCCTGGGGAAACCGAAAATGACCTAAATGTTCAACCAATGACACAAAATCACTTATTGAATGCACAAGATTGGTTAAAAACCCTAATTGGATTAGAATAAGCCTTGGGAGGACAAAAATGACCTAAATGTTCAACCAATAACACAAAATCACTTATTGGATGCACAAGATTGGTTAAAAACCCTAATTAGATTAGAATATGCCTTGGGAGGACGAAAATGACCTAAATGTTCAACCAATGACACAAAATCACTTATTGGATGCACAAGATTGGTTAAAAACCCTAATTGGATTAGAATAAGCCTTGGGAGGACGAAAATGACCTAAATGTTCAACCAATAACACAAAATCACTTATTGGATGCACAAGATTGGTTAAAAACCCTAATTGGATTATAATAAGCCTAGGGAAACCGAAAATGACCTAAATGTTCAACCAATGACACAAAATCACTTATTGAATGCACAAGATTGGTTAAAAACCCTAATTGGAATAAAATAACCCTAGGTAGGACGAAAAATGGCCTAAATGTTCAACCAATGACACAAAATCACTTACTGGATCCACAAGATTGGTTAAAAACCCTAATTGGATTAGAATAAGCCTGGGGAAACCGTAAATGACCTAAATGTTCAACCAATGACACAAAATCACTTATTGAATGCACAAGATTGGTTATTAACCCTAATTGGAATGGAATAAGCCTAGGGAGGACAAAAATGACCTAAATGTTCAACCAATAACACAAAATCACTTATTGGATGCACAAGTTTGGTTAAAAACCCTAATTGGATTAGAATAAGCCTTGGGAGGACGAAAATTACCTAAATGTTCAACCAATAACACAAAATCACTTATTGGATGCACAAGATTGGTTAAAAACCCTAATTGGAATATAATAAGCCTTGGGAGGACGAAAATAACCTAAATGTTCAACCAATGATTCAAAATCACTTATTGGATGCACAAGATTGGTTAAAAACTCTATTTGGATTATAATAAGCCTGGGGAAAGCGAAAATGACCTAAATGTTCAACCAATGACACAAAATCACTTATTGAATGCACAAGATTGGTTAAAAACCCTAATTGGATTAGAATAAGCCTTGGGAGGACGAAAATGACCTAAATGTTCAACCAATAACACAAAATCACTTATTGGATGCACAAGATTGGTTAAAAACCCTAATTGGATTAGAATAAGCCTTGGGAGGACGAAAATGACCTAAATGTTCAACCAATGACACAAAATCACTTATTGGATGCACAAGATTGGTTAAAAACCCTAATTGGATTAGAATAAGCCTTGGGAGGACGAAAATGACCTAAATGATCAACCAATAACACAAAATCACTTATTGGATGCACAAGATTGGTTAAAAACCCTAATTGGATTATAATAAGCCTGGGGAAACCGAAAATGACCTAAATGTTCAACCAATGACACAAAATCACTTATTGAATGAACAATATTGGTTAAAAACCCTAATTGGAATAAAATAAGCCTAGGGAGGCCGAAAACGACCTAAATGTTCAACCAATGACACAAAATCACTTATTGGATGCATAAGATTGGTTAAAAACCCTAAGTGGATTAGAATAAGCCTAGGGAGGTCGAAAATGACCTAAATGTTCAACCAATGACCCAAAATCACTTATTGGATGCACAAGATTGGTTAAAAACCCTAATTGGAATATAATAAACCTTGGGAGGACGAAAATAACCTAAATGTTCAACCAATGATTCAAAATCACTTATTGGATGCACAAGATTGGTTAAAAACCCTAATTGGATTATAATAAGCCTGGGGAAACCGAAAATGACCTAAATGTTCAACCAATGACACAAAATCACTTATTGAATGAACAATATTGGTTAAAAACCCTAATTGGAATAAAATAAGCCTAGGGAGGACGAAAACGACCTAAATGTTCAACCAATGACACAAAATCACTTATTGGATGCACAAGATTGGTTAAAAACCCTAATTGGATTATAATAAGCCTAGGGAAACCGAAAATGACCTAAATGTTCAACCAATGACACAAAATCACTTATTGAATGCACAAGATTGGTTAAAAACCCTAATTGGAATAAAATAACCCTAGGTAGGACGAAAAATGGCCTCAATGTTCAACCAATGACACAAAATCACTTACTGGATCCACAAGATTGGTTAAAAACCCTAATTGGATTAGAATAAGCCTCGGGAAACCGTAAATGACCTAAATGTTCAACCAATGACACAAAATCACTTATTGAATGCACAAGATTGGTTATTAACCCTAATTGGAATGGAATAAGCCTAGGGAGGACAAAAATGACCTAAATGTTCAACCAATAACACAAAATCACTTATTGGATGCACAAGTTTGGTTAAAAACCCTAATTGGATTAGAATAAGCCTTGGGAGGACGAAAATTACCTAAATGTTCAACCAATAACACCAAATCACTTATTGGATGCACAAGATTGGTTAAAAACCCTAATTGGAATATAATTAGCCTTGGGAGGACGAAAATAACCTAAATGTTCAACCAATGATTCAAAATCACTTATTAGATGCACAAGATTGGTTAAAAACCCTAATTGGATTATAAAAAGCCTAGGGAAACCGAAAATGACCTAAATGTTCAACCAATGACACAAAATCACTTATTGAATGCACAAGATTGGTTAAAAACCCTAATTGGAATAAAATAACCCTAGGTAGGACGAAAAATGGCCTAAATGTTCAACCAATGACACAAAATCACTTACTGGATCCACAAGATTGGTTAAAAACCCTAATTGGATTAGAATAAGCCTGGGGAAACCGTAAATGACCTAAATGTTCAACCAATGACACAAAATCACTTATTGAATGCACAAGATTGGTTATTAACCCTAATTGGAATGGAATAAGCCTAGGGAGGACAAAAATGACCTAAATGTTCAACCAATAACACAAAATCACTTATTGGATGCACAAGTTTGGTTAAAAACCCTAATTGGATTAGAATAAGCCTTGGGAGGACGAAAATTACCTAAATGTTCAAACAATGAAACAAAATCACTCATTGGATGCGCAAGATTGTTTGAAAACCCTAAATGGATTATAATTAGCCTAGGGAGGACGAAAATGACCTAAATGTTAATCTAATGACACAAATGCACTTATTGGATGCACAAGATTGGTGAAAAACCATAATTGGATTAGAATAAGCCTAGGGAGGACGAAAATGACCTAAATGTTCAACTAATGACACCAAATCACTTATTGGATGCAAAAGATTGGTTAAAAACCCGAATTGGATTAGAATAAGCCTAGGGAGGATAAAAATGACCTAAATGTTCAACCAATGACACAAAATCAATTATTGGATGCACAAGATTGTTTAAAAACCCTAAGTGAATTGGAATATGCCTAGGGAGGATGAAAATGACCTAAATGTTCAACCAATGACGCAAAATCACTTATTCGATGCACAAGATTGGTTAAAAACCCTAATTGGACGAGAATAAGCCTAGGGAGGACGAAAATGACTTAAATGTTCAACCAATGACACAAAATCACTTATTGGATGCACAAGATTGTTTAAAAACCCTAATTGGACGAGAATAAGCCTAGGGAGGACGAAAATGACCTAAATGTTAAACCAATGACACAAAATCACTTATTGGATGCACAAGATTGGTTAAAAACCCTAATTGGACGAGAATAAGCCTTGGGAGGAGGAAAATGACGTAAATGTTCAACCAATGGCACAAAATCACTTATTGGATGCACAAGATTGGTTAAAAACCCTAATTGGACGAGAATAAGCCTTGGGAGGACGAAAATGACCTAAATGTTCAACCAATGACACAAATGTACTTATTGGATGCACAAGATTGGTTAAAAACCCTAATTGGACGAGAATAAGCCTTGGGAGGACGAAAATGACCTAAATGTTCAACCAATGACACAAAATCACTTATTAGAGGCACAAGATTGGTTAAAAACCCTAATTGGACGAGAATAAGCCTTGGGAGGACGAAAATGACCTAAATGTTCAACCAATGACACAAAATCACTTATTGGATGCACAAGATTGGTTAAAAACCCTAATTGGATTAGAATAAGCCTTGGGAGGACGAAAATGACCTAAATGTTCAACCAATAACACAAAATCACTTATTGGATGCACAAGATTGGTTAAAAACCCTAATTGGATTATAATAAGCCTAGGGAAACCGAAAATGACCTAAATGTTCAACCAATGACACAAAATCACTTATTGAATGCACAAGATTGGTTAAAAACCCTAATTGGATTAGAATAAGCCTTGGGAGGACGAAAATGACCTAAATGTTCAACCAATGACACAAAATCACTTATTGGATGCACAAGATTGGTTAAAAACCCTAATTGGATTATAATAAGCCTGGGGAAACCGAAAATGACCTAAATGTTCAACCAATGACACAAAATCACTTATTGAATGCACAAGATTGGTTAAAAACCCTAATTGGATTAGAATAAGCCTTGGGAGGACGAAAATTACCTAAATGTTCAACCAATAACACAAAATCACTTATTGGATGCACAAGATTGGTTAAAAACCCTAATTGGAATATAATTAGCCTTGGGAGGACGAAAATAACCTAAATGTTCAACCAATGATTCAAAATCACTTATTGGTTGCACAAGATTGGTTAAAAACCCTATTTGGATTATAATAAGCCTGGGGAAACCGAAAATGACCTAAATGTTCAACCAATGACACAAAATCACTTATTGAATGCACAAGATTGGTTAAAAACCCTAATTGGATTAGAATAAGCCTTGGGAGGACAAAAATGACCTAAATGTTCAACCAATAACACAAAATCACTTATTGGATGCACAAGATTGGTTAAAAATCCTAATTGGATTAGAATAAGCCTTGGGAGGACGAAAATGACCTAAATAATCAACCAATGACACAAAATTACTTATTGGATGCACCAGATTGGTTAAAAACCGTAATAGGACTACAATAAGCCTAGGGAGGAAGAAAATGACCTAATTGTTCAACCAATGAAACAAAATCACTCATTGGATGCACAGATTGGTTAAAAAACCCTAATTGGATTAGAACAAGCCTAGGGTGGACAAAAATGACCTAAATGATCAACCAATAACACAAAATCACTTATTGGATGCACAAAATTTGGTTAAAAGCCCTAATTAGATTAGAATAAGCCTAGGGATGACGAAAATGACCTAAATGTTCAACCAATGACACAAAATCACTTATTGGATGCACAAGATTGGTTAAAAATCCTAATTGGATTAGAATAAGCTTAGGGAGGACGAAAATGACCTAAATGTTCAACCAATGACACAAAATCACTTATTGGATGCACCAGTTTGGTTAAAAATCCTAATTGGATTAGAATAAGCCTACGGAGGACGAAAATGACCTGAATGTTCAACCAATGACACAAACGCACTTATTGGATGCACAAGATTGGTTAAAACCCTAATTGGATTAGAATAAGCCTAGGGAGGACGAAAATGACCTAAATGTTCAACCAATGTTACAAACGCACTTACGGGATGCACAAGATTGGTGAAAAATCCAAATTGGATTAGAGAAAGCCTAGGGAGGACGAAAATGACCTAAATTTTCCACCAATAACACAAACACACTTATTGGACGCACAAGATTGGTTAAAAACCCTAATTGGATTAGAATAAACCAAGGGAGGACCAAAATGACCTAAATGTTCAACAAATGACACAAACGCACTTATTGGATGCACAAGATTGGTTAAAAACCCTAATTGGATAAGAATAAGCCTAGGGAGTACGAAAATGACCTTAATGTTAAACCAATGACACAATTGCACTTATTGGATGCACAAGATTGGTTAAAAAACCTTAATTGGATTAGAATAAGGCTAGAGAGGACGAAAATGACCTAAATGTTAATCCAATGACACAAACGCACTTATTGGATGCACAAGATTGGTTAAAAACCCTAATTGGATTAGAATAAGCCTATGGAGACCGAAAATGACCTAAATGTTCAACCAATGACACAAAATCACTTATTGGATGCACAAGATTGGTTAAAAACGCTAATTGGATTAGAATAAGCCATTGGTGGACGAAAAAGACCTAAATGTTCAACCAATGACACAAAATCACTTGTTGGATGCACAAGATTGGTTAAAAGCCGTAATAGGATTAGAATAAGCCTAGGGAGGAAGAAAATGACCTTAATGTTAAACCAATGACACAAATGCACTTATTGGATGCACAAGATTTGTTAAAAGACCCTAATTGGATTAGAATAAGTCGAAGGATGACGAAAATGACCTAAATGTGAATTCAATGACACAGACCCACTTATTGTAGGTACAATATTGGTTAAAAACACTAATTGGATTAGAATAAGCTTAGGGAGGACGAAAATGACCTAAATGTTAATCCAATGACACAAAAGCACTTATTGGATGCACAAGATTGGTGAAAAACCCTAATTGGATTAGAATAAGCCTAGGGAAGACAGAAATGACCTAAATGTTCAACCAATGACACAAACGCACTAATTGGATGCACAACATTGGTTCCAAACCCTAATTGGAATAGAATAAACCAAGGGAGGATGAAAATGACCTAGATATTCAACCAATGAAACAAATGCACTTATCGAATGCACAAGATTGGTTAGAAACCTTAATTGGATTAGAATAAGCCTAGGGAGGACGAAAATGACCTTAATGTTAAACCAATGACACAAATGCACTTATTTGATGCACAAGATTGGTTAAAAAACCCTTATTGGTTTAGAATAAGTCGAAGGATAACGAAAAGGACCTAAATGTTAATTCAATGACACAAATGCACTTATTGGAAGCACAAGATTGGTTAAAAACCCTAATTGGATTAGAATAAGCCTAGGGAGGACGAAAAATGACCTAAATGTTAATCCAATGACACAAACGCACTTATTGGAAGCACAAGATTGGTTAAAAACCCTAATAAGATTAGAATAAGCCTACGGAGGACGAAAATGACCTAAATGTTCAACCAATGAAACAAAATCACTTATTGGATGCACAAGATTGGTTAAAAGCCCTAATTGTATTAGAATAAGCCTTGGGAGGACAAAAGTGACCTAAATGTTCAACCAATGACACAAAATTACTTATTGGATGCACAAGATTGGTTAAAAACCCTAATTGGATTAGAATAAGCCTATGGAGACCGAAAATGACCTAAATGTTCAACCAATGACACAAAATCACTTATTGGATGCACAAGATTGGTTAAAAACCCTAATTGGATTAGAATAAGCCATTGGATCACGAAAAAGACCTAAATGTTCAACCAATGACACAAAATCACTTGTTGGATGCACAAGATTGGTTAAAAACCGTAATAGGATTGGAATAAGCCTAGGGAAGACGAAAATGATCTAAATGTTCAACCAATGACACAAAATCACTTATTGAATGCACAAGATTGGTTAAAAACCCTAATTGGATTAGAATAAGCCTGGGGAAACCGAAAATTACCTAAATGTTCAACCAATGACACAAAATCACTTATTTAATGCACAAGATTGGTTAAAAACCCTAATTGGATTAGAATAAGCCTTGGGAGGACGAAAATGACCTAAATGTTCAACCAATAACACAAAATCACTTATTGGATGCACAAGATTGGTTAAAAACCCTAATTGGATTAGAATATGCCTAGGGAGGACGAAAACGACCTAAATGTTCAACCAATGACACAAAATTAGTTATTGGATGCACAAGATTGGTTAAAAACCCTAATTGGATTAGAATAAGCCTGGGGAAACCGTAAATGACCTAAATGTTCAACCAATGACACAAAATCACTTATTGAATGCACAAGATTGGTTATTAACCCTAATTGGAATGGAATAAGCCTAGGGAGGACAAAAATGACCTAAATGTTCAACCAATAACACAAAATCACTTATTGGATGCAAAAGTTTGGTTAAAAACCCTAATTGGATTAGAATAAGCCTTGGGAGGACGAAAATTACCTAAATGTTCAACCAATAACACCAAATCACTTATTGGATGCACAA
>JBBPBP010000004.1:36829518-36846786 GCA_037974735.1 Cicer chorassanicum | reverse complement strand
CACTTATTTGATGCACAAGATTGGTTAAAAGAACCCTAATTGGATTAGAATAAGTCGAAGGATAACGAAAAGGACCTAAATGTTAATTCAATAACACAAACGCACTTATTGGAAGCACAAGAGTGGTTAAAAATCATAATTGGATTAGAATAAGCCTAGGGAGGACGAAAATGACCTAAATGTTAATCCAACAACACAAACGCACTTATTGGATGCACAAGATTGGTGAAAAACCATAATTGGATTAGAATAAGCCTAGGGAGGACGAAAATGACCTAAATGTTCAACCAATGACACCAAATCACTCATTGGATGCACAAGATTGGTTAAAAACCCGAATTGGATTAGAATAAGCCTAGGGAGGACAAAAATGACCTAAATGTTCAACCAATGAGACAAACGCACTTATTTGATGCACAAGATTGGTTAAAAGAACTTTAATTGGATTAGAATAAGTCGAAGGATAACGAAAAGGACCTAAATGTTAATTCAATAACACAAACGCACTTATTGGAAGCACAAGATTGGTTAAAAATCCTAATTGGATTAGAATAAGCCTAAGGAGGACGAAAATGACCTAAATGTTAATCCAACAACACAAACGCACTTATTGGATGCATAAGATTGGTGAAAAACCATAATTGGATTAGAATAAGCCCAGGGAGGACAAAAATGGCCTAAATGTTCAACCAATGATACCAAATCACTCATTTGATGCACAAGATTGGTTAAAAACCCGGATTGGATTAGAATAAGCCTAGGGAGGACAAAAATGACCTAAATGTTCAACCAATAACACAAAATCACTTATTGGATGCACAAGATTGGTTAAAAGCCCAAATTGGATTAGAATAAGCCTAGGGATGACGAAAATGACCTAAATGTGCAACCAATGACACAAAATCATTTATTGGATCCACAAGATTGGTTTAAAATCCTAATTGGATTAGAATAAGCCTAGGGAAGACGAAAATGACCTAAATGTTCAACCAAAGATACAAAATCACTTATTGGATTCACAAGATTGGTTAAAAATCCTAATTGGATTGGAATAAGCCAACATAGGACGAAAATGACCTAAATGTTCAACCAATGACACAAACGCACTTATTGGATGCACAAGATTGGTTAAAAGCCCAAATTGGATTAGAAAAAGCCTAGGGATGACGAAAATGACCTGAATGTTCAACCAATGACACAAAATCACTTATTGGATGCACAAGATTGTTTAAAATCCAAAGTGGATTAGAATAAGCCTAGGGAGGACGAAAATGACCTAAATGTTCAACCAATGACACCAAATCACTAAGTGGAAGCACACGATTGGTTAAAAACCCTAAGTGACCTAAATGTTCAACCAATGACACAAAATCAATTATTGGATGCACAAGATTGTTTAAAAACCCTAAATGGATTAGAATAAGCCTAGGGAGGACGAAAATGACCTAAATGTTCAACCAATGACACAAAATCACTTATTGGATGCACAAGATTGGTTAAAAGTCCTAATTGGATTAGAATAAGCCTAGGGAGGACAAAAATATCCTAAATGTTCAACCAATGACACAAAATCACTTATTGGATGCACAAGATTGGTTAAAAGTCCTAATTGGATTAGAATAAGCCTAGGGATGACGAAAATGACCTAAATGTTCAACCAATGACACAAAATCACTTGTTGGATGCACAAGATTGGTTAAAAATCCTAATTGGATTAGAATAAGCCTTGGGAGGACGAAAATGACCTAAATATTCAACCAATGACACAAAATTACTTATTGGATGCACCAGATTGGTTAAAAACCGTAATAGGACTACAATAAGCCTAGGGAGGATGAAAATGACCTAATTGTTCAACCAATGAAACAAAATCACTCATTGGATGCACAGATTGGTTAAAAAACCCTAATTGGATTAGAACAAGCCTAGGGTGGACAAAAATGACCTAAATGATCAACCAATAACACAAAATCACTTATTGGATGCACAAAATTTGGTTAAAAGCCCTAATTAGATTAGAATAAGCCTAGGGATGACGAAAATGACCTAAATGTTCAACCAATGACACAAAATCACTTATTGGATGCACAAGATTGGTTAAAAATCCTAATTGGATTAGAATAAGCTTAGGGAGGACGAAAATGACCTAAATGTTCAACCCATGACACAAAATCACTTATTGGATACACAAGATTGGTTAAAAATCCTAATTGGATTAGAATAAGCCTACGGAGGACGAAAATGACCTAAATATTCATCCAATGACACAAACGCACTTATTGGATGCACAAGATTTGTTAAAAACCCTAATTGGATTAGAATAAGCCTAGGGAGGACGAAAATGACCTACATGTTCAAACAATGACACAAACGCACTTATTGAATGCACAAGATTGGTTAAAAACCCTATTTGGATTAAAATAAACTTAGGGAGGAGGAAAATGACCTTAATGTTAAACCAATGACACAAATTCACTTATTGGATGCACAAGATTGGTTAAAAAACCCTAATTGGATTAGAATAAGTTGAAGGATGACGAAAATGACCTAAATGTTAATTCAATGACACAAACGCACATATTGGATGCACAAGATTGATTAAAAACCCTAATTGGATTAGAATAAGCATAGGGAGGACGAAAATGACCTAAATGTTAATCCAATGACACAAACGCACTTATTGGATGCACAAGATTGGTGAAAAACCTTAATTGGATTAGAATGAGCCTAGGGAGGACGAAAATGACCTAAATGTTAATCCAATGACACAAACGCACTTATTGGATGCACAAGATTGGTGAAAAACCTTAATTGGATTAGAATAAGCCTAGGGAGGACGAAAATGACCTAAATGTTCAACGATTGACACCAAATCACTCATTGGATGCATAAGATTGGTTAAAAACCCGAATTGGATTAGAATAAGCCTAGGGAGGACGAAAATTACCTAAATGTTAATCCAATGACACAAACACACTTATTGGATGCACAAAATTGGTGAAAAACTCTAATTGGATTAGAATAAACCAAGGGAGGACGAAAATGACCTAAATATTCAACCAATGACACAAACGCACTTATTTGATGCACAAGATTGGTTAAAAGAACCCTAATTGGATTAGAATAAGTCGAAGGATAACGAAAAGGACCTAAATGTTAATTCAATAACACAAACGCACTTATTGGAAGCACAAGAGTGGTTAAAAATCATAATTGGATTAGAATAAGCCTAGGGAGGACGAAAATGACCTAAATGTTAATCCAACAACACAAACGCACTTATTGGATGCACAAGATTGGTGAAAAACCATAATTGGATTAGAATAAGCCTAGGGAGGACGAAAATGACCTAAATGTTCAACCAATGACACCAAATCACTCATTGGATGCACAAGATTGGTTAAAAACATGAATTGGATTAGAATAAGTCTAGGGAGGACAAAAATGACCTAAATGTTCAACCAATGACACAAACGCACTTATTTGATGCACAAGATTGGTTAAAAGAAGCCTAATTGGATTAGAATAAGTCGAAGGATAACGAAAAGGACCTAAATGTTAATTCAATAACACAAACGCACTTATTGGAAGCACAAGAGTGGTTAAAAATCATAATTGGATTAGAATAAGCCTAGGGAGGACGAAAATGACCTAAATGTTAATCCAATAACACAAACGCACTTATTGGATGCACAAGATTGGTGAAAAACCATAATTGGATTAGAATAAGCCTAGGGAGGACGAAAATGACCTAAATGTTCAACCAATGACACCAAATCACTCATTGGATGCACAAGATTGGTTAAAAACCCGAAATGGATTAGAATAAGCCTAGGGAGGACAAAAATGACCTAAATGTTCAACCAATGACACAAACGCACTTATTTGATGCACAAGATTGGTTAAAAGAACCCTAATTGGATTAGAATAAGTCGAAGGATAACGAAAAGGACCTAAATGTTAATTCAATAACACAAACGCACTTATTGGAAGCACAAGAGTGGTTAAAAATCATAATTGGATTAGAATAAGCCTAGCGAGGACGAAAATGACCTAAATGTTAATCCAACAACACAAACGCACTTATTGGATGCACAAGATTGGTGAAAAACCATAATTGGATTAGAATAAGCCTAGGGAGGACGAAAATGACCTAAATGTTCAACCAATGACACCAAATCACTCATTGGATGCACAAGATTGGTTAAAAACCCGATTTGGATTATAATAAGCCTAGGGAGGACAAAAATGACCTAAATGTTCAACCAATGACACAAACGCACTTATTTGATGCACAAGATTGGATAAAAGAACCCTAATTGGATTAGAATAAGTCGAAGGATAACGAAAAGGACCTAAATGTTAATTCAATAACACAAACGCACTTATTGGAAGCACATGATTGGTTCAAAATCCTAATTGGATTAGAATAAGCATAGGGAGGACGAAAATGACCTAAATGGTAATCCAACAACACAAACGCACTTATTGGATGCATAAGATTGGTGAAAAACCATAATTGGATTAGAATAAGCCCAGGGAGGACGAAAATGGCCTAAATGTTCAACCAATGACACCAAATCACTCATTTGATGCACAAGATTGGTTAAAAACCCGGATTGGATTAGAATAAGCCTAGGGAGGACAAAAATGACCTAAATGTTCAACCAATAACACAAAATCACTTATTGGATGCACAAGATTGGTTAAAAGCCCAAATTGGATTAGAATAAGCCTAGGGATGACGAAAATGACCTAAATGTTCAACCAATGACACAAAATCATTTATTGGATGCACAAGATTGGTTTAAAATCCTAATTGGATTAGAATAAGCCTAGGGAGGACGAAAATGACCTAAATGTTCAACCAAAGATACAAAATCACTTATTGGATTCACAAGATTGGTTAAAAATCCTAATTGGATTGGAATAAGCCAATGGAGGACGAAAATGACCTAAATAATCAACCAATGACAAAAACGCAAGTATTGGATGCAAAAGATTGGTTAAAAATCCTAATTGGATTACAATAAGCCTACGGAGGACGAAAATGACCTAAATGTTCAACCAATGACACAAACGCACTTATTGGATGCACAAGATTGGTTAAAAGCCCAAATTGGATTAGAAAAAGCCTAGGGATGACGAAAATGACCTGAATGTTCAACCAATGACACAAAATCACTTATTGGATGCACAAGATTGTTTAAAATCCAAAGTGGATTAGAATAAGCCTAGGGAGGACGAAAATGACCTAAATGTTCAACCAATGACACCAAATCACTCATTGGATGCACAAGATTTGTTAAAAACCCGAATTGGATTAGAATAAGCCTAGGGCGGACAAAAATGACCTAAATGTTCAACCAATGACACAAACGCACTTATTTGGATGCACAACATTGGTTAAAAGCCCAAATTGGATTAGAATAATCCTAAGGATGATGAAAATGACCTAAATGTTCAACCAATGACACAAAATCACTTATTGGATGCACAAGATTGATTAAAAATCCTAATTGGATTAGAATAAGCCTAGGGAGGACGAAAATGACCTAAATGTTCAACCAATGACACAAAATCACTTATTGGATGCACAAGATTGGTTAAAAATCCTAATTGGATTAGAATAAGCCTAGGGAGGAAGAAAATGACCTACATGTTCAAACAATGACACAAACGCACTTATTGAATGCACAAGATTGGTTAAAAACCCTAATTGGATTAGAATTAGCCTAGGAAGGAGGAAAATGACCTTAATGTTAAACCAACGACACAAATGCACTTATTGGATGCACAAGATTGGTTTAAAAACCCTAATTGGATTAGAATAAGTCGAAGGATGACGAAAATGACCTAAATGTTAATTCAATGACACAAACGCACTTATTGGATGCACAAGATTGGTTAAAAACCCTAATTGGATTAGAATAAGCCTAGGGAGGACGAAAATTACCTAAATGTTAATCCAATGACACAAACACACTTATTGGATGCATAAGATTGGTGAAAAACCCTAATTAGATTAGAATAAACCAAGGGAGGACGAAAATGACCTAAATATTCAACCAATGACACAAACGCACTTATTGGATGCACAAGATTGGTTAAAAGCCCAAATTGGATTAGAAAAAGCCTAGGGATGACGAAAATGACCTGAAATTTCAACCAATGACACAAAATCACTTATTGGATGCACAAGATTGTTTAAAATCCAAAGTGGATTAGAATAAGCCTAGGGAGGACGAAAATGACCTAAATGTTCAACCAATGACACCAAATCACTCATTGGATGCACAAGATTTGTTAAAAACCCGAATTGGATTAGAATAAGCCTAGGGCGGACAAAAATGACCTAAATGTTCAACCAATAACACAAAATTACTTATTGGATGCACAACATTGGTTAAAAGCCCAAATTGGATTAGAATAATCCTAAGGATGATGAAAATGACCTAAATGTTCAACCAATGACACAAAATCACTTATTGGATGCACAAGATTGATTAAAAATCCTAATTGGATTAGAATAAGCCTAGGGAGGACAAAAATGACCTAAATGTTCAACCAATGACACAAAATCACTTATTGGATGCACAAGATTGGTTAAAAATCCTAATTGGATTAGAATAAGCCTAGGGAGGAAGAAAATGACCTACATGTTCAAACAATGACACAAACGCACTTATTGAATGCACAAGATTGGTTAAAAACCCTAATTGGATTAGAATTAGCCTAGGAAGGAGGAAAATGACCTTAATGTTAAACCAACGACACAAATGCACTTATTGGATGCACAAGATTGGTTAAAAAACCCTAATTGGATTAGAATAAGTCGAAGGATGACGAAAATGACCTAAATGTTAATTCAATGACACAAACGCACTTATTGGATGCACAAGATTGGTTAAAAACCCTAATTGGATTAGAATAAGCCTAGGGAGGACGAAAATTACCTAAATGTTTATCCAATGACACAAACACACTTATTGGATGCATAAGATTGGTGAAAAACCCTAATTAGATTAGAATAAACCAAGAGAGGACGAAAATGACCTAAATATTCAACCAATGACACAAACGCACTTATTTGATGCACAAGATTGGTTAAAAGAACCCTAAATGGATTAGAATAATTCGAAGGATAACGAAAAGGACCTAAATGTTAATTCAATAACACAAACGCACTTATTGGAAGCACAAGAGTGGTTAAAAATCATAATTGGATTAGAATAAGCCTAGGGAGGACGAAAATGACCTAAATGTTAATCCAACAACACAAACGCACTTATTGGATGCACAAGATTGGTGAAAAACGATAATTGGATTAGAATAAGCCTAGGAAGGACGAAAATGACCTAAATGTTCAACGATTGACACCAAATCACTCATTGGATGCATAAGATTGGTTAAAAACCCGAATTGGATTAGAATAAGCCTATGGAGGACAAAAATGACCTAAATGTTCAACCAATGACACAAAATCAATTATTGGATACACAAGATTGTTTAAAAACCCTAAGTGGATTAGAATATGCCTAGGAAGGACGAAAATGACCTAAATGTTCAACGATTGACACAAAATCACTTATTGGATGCACAAGATTGGTTAAAAACCCTAAGTGGATTAGAATAAGCATGGGTAGACCGAAAATGACTTAAATGTTCAACCAATGACACAAAATCACTTATTGGATGCACAAAATTGGTTAAAAACCCTAATTGTATTAGAATAAGCCTTGGGAGGACGAAAATGACCTAAATGTTCAAACAATGACACAAACGCACTTATTGAATGCACAAGATTGGTTAAAAACCCTAATTGGATTAGAATAAGCCTAGGGAGACCGAAAATGACCTAAATGTTCAACCAATGACACAAAATCACTTATTGGATGCACAAGATTGGTTAAAAACCCTAATTGGATTAGAATAAGCCTTGGGATGACGAAAATGACCTAAATGTTCAACCAATGACACAAAATCACTTATTGGATGCACAAGATTGGTTAAAAACCCTTATTGGATTCGAATATGCCTAAGGAGGACGAAAATGAACTAAATGTTCAACCAATGACACAAAATCACTCATTTGATGCACAAGATTGTTTAAAAACCCTAAGTGGATTAGAATAAGCCTAGGGAGGACGAAAATGACCTAAATGTTCAACCAATGACACCAAATCACTCATTGGATGCACAAGATTGGTTATAAACCCAAATTGGATTAGAATAAGCCTTGGGAGGATGAAAATGACCTAAATGTTGAACGAATGACACAAAATCACTTATTGGATGCACAAGATTGGTTAAAAACCCTAATTGGATTAGAATAAGCCTTGGGAGGACGAAAATGACCTAAATGTTCAACCAATGACACAAAATTACTTATTGGATCCACAAGATTGGATAAAAACCCTAATTGTATTAGAATAAGCCTAGGGAGACCGAAAATGACCTAAATGTTCAACCAATGATACAAAATCACTTATTGGATGCACAAGATTGGTTAAAAACCCTAATTGGATTAGAATAAGCCTTGGGAGGACGAAAATGACCTAAATGTTCAACCAATGACACTGAATCACTCATTGGATGCACAAGATTGGTTAAAAACCCTAATTGGATTAGAATAAGCCTTGGGAGGATGAAAATGACCTAAATGTTGAACGAATGACACAAAATCACTTATTGGATGCACAAGATTGGTTAAAAACCCTAATTGGATTAGAATAAGCCTTGGGAGGACGAAAATGACCTAAATGTTCAACCAATGACACAAAATTACTTATTGGATCCACAAGATTGGATAAAAACCCTAATTGTATTAGAATAAGCCTAGGGAGACCGAAAATGACCTAAATGTTCAACCAATGATACAAAATCACTTATTGGATGCACCAGATTGGTTAAAAACCCTAATTGGATTAGAATAAGCCTTGGGAGGACGAAAATGACCTAAATGTTCAACCAATGACACTGAATCACTCATTGGATGCACAAGATTGGTTAAAAACCCTAATTGGATTAGAATAAGCCTTGGGAGGATGAAAATGACCTAAATGTTGAACCAATGACACAAAATCACTTATTGGATGCACAAGATTGGTTAAAAACCCTAATTGGATTAGAATAAGACTTAGGAGGACGAAAATGACCTAAATGTTCAACAAATGACACAAAATCACTTATTGGATGCACAAGATTGTTTAAAAACCCTAAGTGGATTAGAATAAGCCTACGGAGGACGAAAATGCAATACATGTTCAACCAATGACACAAACGCACTTATTGAATGCACAAGTTTGGTTAAAAACCCTAATTGGATTAGACTAAGCCTAGGGAGGAGGAAAATGACCTTAATGTTAAACCAATGACACAAATGCACTTATTGGATGCACAAGATTGGTTAAAAGCCCTAATTGGATTAGAATAAGTCGAAGGATGACGAAAATGACCTAAATGTTCAACCAATGACACAAAATCACTTATTGGATGCACAAGATTGGTTAAAAACCCTAAGTGGATTAGAATAAGCATGGGGAGTTAAAAAATGACCTAAATGTTCAACCAATGACACCAAATCACTCATTGGATGCACAAGATTGGTTAGAAACCTGAATTGGATTAGAATAAGCCTAGGGAGGACAAAAATGACCTAAATGTTCAATCAATGACACAAAATCAATTATTGGATACACAAGATTGTTTAAAAACCCTAAGTGGATTAGAATATGCCTATGGAGGACGAAAATGACCTAAATATTCAACCAATGACACAAAATCACTTATTGGATGCACAAGATTGGTTAAAAACCCTAAGTGGATTAGAATAAGCATGGGGAGACCAAAAATGACCTAAATCTTCAACCAATGACACAAATCACTTATTGGATGCACAAGATTGGTTAAAAACCCTAATTGTATTAGAATAAGCCTTGGGAGGACGAAAATGACCTAAATGTTCAACCAATGACACAAAATTACTTATTGGATGCACGAGATTGGTTAAAAACCCTATTTGGTTTAGAATAAGACTTAGGAGGACGAAAATGACCTAAATGTTCAACAAATGACACAAAATCACTTATTGGATGCACAAGATTGGTTAAAAACCTCAATTGGATTACAATTAGCCTATGGAGACCGAAAATGACCTAAATGTTCAACCAATGACACAAAATCACTTATTGGATGCACAAGATTGGTTAAAAACCCTAATTGTATTAGAATAAGCCTTGGGAGGACGAAAATGACCCAAATGTTCAACCAATGACACAAACGCACTTATTGAATGCACAAAATTGGTTAAAAACCTTAATTGGATTAGAATAAGCCTAGGGAGGACGAAAATGACCTTAATGTTAAACCAATGACACAAATGCACTTATTTGATTCACAAGATTGGTTAAAAAACCCTAATTGGATTACAATAAGTCGAAGGATAACGAAAAGGACCTACATGTTAATTCAATAACACAAACGCACTTATTGGAAGCACAAGATTGTTTAAAAACCCTAATTGGATTAGACTAAGCCTAGGGAAGACAAAAATGACCTAAATGTTAATCCAATGACACAAACGCATTTATTCGATGCACAAGATTGGTGGAAAAACCTGAATTGGATTAGAATAAGCCTAGGGAGGACGAAAATGACCTAAATGTTCAACGAATGACACCAAATCACTCATTGGAAGCACAAGATTGGTTAAAAACCCGAATTGGATTAGAATAAGTCTAGGGAGGTAAAAAATGACCTAAATGTTCAACCAATGACACAAAATCAATTATTGGATACACAAGATTGTTTAAAAACCCTAAGTGGATTAGAATATGCCTAGGGAGGACGAAAATGACCTAAATTTTCAACCAATGACACAAAATCACTTATTGGATGCACAAGATTGATTAAAAACCCTAAGTGGATTAGAATAAGCATGGGGAGACAAAAAATGACCTAAATGTTCAACCAATGACACAAAATCACTTATTGGATGCACAAGATTGGTTAAAAACCCTAATTGTAATAAAATAAGCCTTGGGATGACGAACATGACCTAAATGTTCAACCTATGTCACAAAATTACTTATTGGATGCAGCAGATTGGTTAAAAACCCTAATTGGATTAGAATAAGCCTTGGGAGGACGAAAATGCACTACATGTTCACCCAATGACACAAACGCACTTATTGAATGCACAAGATTGGTTAAAAACCCTAATTGGATTAGAATAAGCCTAGGGAGGAGGAAAATGACCTTAATGTTAAACCAATGACACAAATGCGCTTATTAGATGCACAAGATTGGATAAAAAACCCTAATTGGATTAGAATAAGTCGAAGGATGACGAAAATGACCTAAATGTGAGTTCAATGACACAGACGCACTTATTGGAGGCACAAGATTGGTTAAAAACCCTAATTGGATTAGAATAAGCTTAGGGAGGAAGAAAATGACCTAAATGTTAATCCAATGACACAAACACACTTATTGGATTCACAAGATTGGTGAAAAACCCTAATTGGATTAGAATAAGCCTAGGGAGGAGGAAAATGACCTTAATGTTAAACCAATGACACAAATGCACTTATTGGATGCACAAGGTTGGTTAAAAGCCCTAATTGGATTAGAATAAGTCGAAGGATGACGAAAATGACTTAAATGTTAATTCAATGACACAAACGCACTTATTGGATGCACAAGATTGGTGAAAAACCCTAATTGGATTAGAATAAGACTAGGGAAGACAGAAATGACCTAAATGTTCAACCAATGACACAAACGCACTTATTGAATGCACAAAATTGGTTAAAAACCTTAATTGGATTAGAATAAGCCTAGGGAGGACGAAAATGACCTTAATGTTAAACCAATGACACAAATGCACTTATTTGATTCACAAGATTGGTTAAAAAACCCACATTGGATTAGAATAATTCGAAGGATAACGAAAAGGACCTAAATGTTAATTCAATGACACGAACGCACTTATTGGAAGCACAAGATTGGTGGAAAAACCTGAATTGGATTAGAATAAACCTAGGGAGGACGAAAATGACCTAAATGTTCAACGAATGACACCAAATCACTCATTGGATGCACAAGATTGGTTAAAAACCTGAATTGGATTAGAATAAGCCTAGGGAGGACAAAAATGACCTAAATGTTCAATCAATGACACAAAATCAATTATTGGATACACAAGATTGTTTAAAAACCCTAAGTGGATTAGAATATGCCTATGGAGGACGAAAATGACCTAAATATTCAACCAATGACACAAAATCACTTATTGGATGCACAAGATTGGTTAAAAACCCTAAGTGGATTAGAATAAGCATGGGGAGACCAAAAATGACCTAAATCTTCAACCAATGACACAAATCACTTATTGGATGCACAAGATTGAAAAAAACCCTAATTGTATTAGAATAAGCCTTGGGAGGACGAAAATGACCTAAATGTTCAACCAATGACACAAAATTACTTATTGGATGCACGAGATTGGTTAAAAACCCTATTTGGTTTAGAATAAGACTTAGGAGGACGAAAATGACCTAAATGTTCAACAAATGACACAAAATCACTTATTGGATGCACAAGATTGGTTAAAAACCTCAATTGGATTAGAATTAGCCTATGGAGACCGAAAATGACCTAAATGTTCAACCAATGACACAAAATCAGTTATTGGATGCACAAGATTGGTTAAAAACCCTAATTGTATTAGAATAAGCCTTGGGAGGACGAAAATGACCCAAATGTTCAACCAATGACACAAACGCACTTATTGAATGCACAAAATTGGTTAAAAACCTTAATTGGATTAGAATAAGCCTAGGGAGGACGAAAATGACCTTAATGTTAAACCAATGACACAAATGCACTTATTTGATTCACAAGATTGGTTAAAAAACCGTAATTGGATTACAATAAGTCGAAGGATAACGAAAAGGACCTAAATGTTAATTCAATAACACAAACGCACTTATTGGAAGCACAAGATTGGTTAAAAACCCTAATTGGTTTAGACTAAGCCTAGGGAAGACAAAAATGACCTAAATGTTAATCCAATGACACAAACGCATTTATTGGATGCACAAGATTGGTGGAAAAACCTGAATTGGATTAGAATAAGCCTAGGGAGGACGAAAATGACCTAAATGTTCAACGAATGACACCAAATCACTCATTGGATGCACAAGATTGGTTAAAAACCTGAATTGGATTAGAATAAGCCTAGGGAGGACAAAAATGACCTAAATGTTCAATCAATGACACAAAATCAATTATTGGATACACAAGATTGTTTAAAAACCCTAAGTGTATTAGAATATGCCTAGGGAGGACGAAAATGACCTAAATGTTCAACCAATGACACAAAATCACTTATTGGATGCACAAGATTGGTTAAAAACCCTACGTGGATTAGAATAAGCATGGAGAGACCAAAAATGACCTAAATCTTCAACCAATGACACAAAATCACTTATTGGATGCACAAGATTGGTTAAAAACCCTAATTGTATTAGAATAAGCCTTGGGAGGACGAAAATGACCTAAATGTTCAACCAATGACACAAAATTACTTATTGGATGCACGAGATTTGTTAAAAACCCTATTTGGTTTAGAATAAGACTTAGGAGGACGAAAATGACCTAAATGTTCAACAAATGACACAAAATCACTTATTGGATGCACAAGATTGGTTAAAAACCTCAATTGGATTAGAATTAGCCTACGGAGACCGAAAATGACCTAATTGTTCAACCAATGACACAAAATCACTTATTGGATGCACAAGATTGGTTAAAAACCCTAATTGGATTAGAATAACCCTTTGGAGGACGAAAAAGACCTAAATGTTCAACCAATGACATAAAATCACTTGTTGGATGCACAAGATTGGTTAAAAACCGTAATAGGATTAGAATAAGCCTAGGGAGGACGAAAATGACCTTAATGTTAAACCAATGACACAAATGCACTTATTGGATGCACAAGATTGGTTAAAAGACCCTAATTGGATTAGAATAAGTCGAAGGATGACGAAAATGACCTAAATGTGAATTCAAAGACACACACCCACTTATTGGAGGTACAATATTGGTTAAAAACCCTAATTGGATTAGAATAAGCCATTGGAGGACGAAAAAGACCTAAATGTTCAATCAATGACACAAAATCACTTGTTGGATGCACAAGATTGGTTAAAAACCGTAATAGGATTGGAATAAGCCTAGGGAAGACGAAAATGACCTAAATGTTCAACCAATGACACAAAATCACTTATTGGATGCACAAGATTGGTTCAAAACCCTAATTGGATTCGAATAAGCCTAGGGACGACGAAAATGACCTAAATGTTCAACCAATGACACAAAATCATTCATTGGATGCACAAGATTGTTTAAAAACCCTAAGTGGATTAGAATAAGCCTAGGGAGGTTGAAAATGACCTAAATGTTCAACCAATGACACAAAATCACTTATTGGAAGCACCAGATTGGTTAAAAACCCTAATAAGATTAGAATAAGCCTAGGGAGGACCAAAATGACCTAAATGTTCAACCAATGACACAAAATCACTTATTGGATGCACAAGATTGGTTAAAAATCCTAATTGGATTAGAATAAGCCTACGGAGGACGAAAATGACCTGAATGTTCAACCAATGACACAAACGCTTTTATTGGATGCACAAGATTGGTTAAAAACTCTAATTGGATTAGAATAAGCCTAGGGATGACGAAAATGACCTAAATGTTCAACCAATGACACAAAATCACTTATTGGATGCACAAGATTCGTTAAAAATCCTAATTGGATTAGAATAAGCCTAGGGAGGACGAAAATGACCTAAATGTTCAACCAATGACACAAAATCACTTATTGGATGCACAAGATTGGTTAAAAATCTTAATTGGATTAGAATAAGCCTACGGGGGACGAAAATTACCTGAATGTTCAACCAATGACACAAACGCACTTTTTGGATGCACAACATTGGTTATAAACCCTAACTGGATTAAAATAAGCAAAAAGAGCACGAAAATGACCTAAATGTTAATTTAATAACACAAACGCACTTATTGGATGCACAAGATTGGTTAAAAACCCTAATTGGATTAGAATAAGACTTAGGAGGACGAAAATGACCTAAATGTTCAACAAATGACACAAAAACACTTATTGGATGCACAAGATTGGTTAAAAACCCTAATTGGATTATAATAAGCCTATGGAGACCGAAAATGACCTAAATGTTCAACCAATGACACAAAATCACTTATTGGATGCACAAGATTGGTTAAAAACGCTAATTGGATTAGAATAAGCCATTGGTGGACGAAAAAGACCTAAATGTTCAACCAATGACACAAAATCACTTGTTGGATGCACAAGATTGGTTAAAAGCCGTAATAGGATTAGAATAAGCCTAGGGAGGAAGAAAATGACCTTAATGTTAAACCAATGAAACAAATGCACTTATTGGATGCACAAGATTGGTTAAAAGACCCTAATTGGATTAGAATAAGTCGAAGGATGACGAAAATGACCTAAATGTGAATTCAATGACACAGACCCACTTATTGGAGGTACAATATTGGTTAAAAACACTAATTGGATTAGAATAAGCTTAGGGAGGACGAAAAGGACCTAAATGTTAATCCAATGACACAAAAGCACTTATTGGATGCACAAGACTGGTGAAAAGACCTAATTGGATTAGAATAAGCCTAGGGAAGACAGAAATGACCTAAATGTTCAACCAATGACACAAACACACTAATTGGATGCACAACATTGGTTCAAAACCCTAATTGGATTAGAATAAGCCTAGGGAGGACGAAAATGACCTTAATGTTAAACCAATGACACAAATGCACTTATTTGATGCACAAGATTGGTTAAAAAACCCTTATTGGTTTAGAATAAGTCAAAGGATAACGAAAATGACCTAAATGTTAATTCAATGACACAAATGCACTTATTGGAAGCACAAGATTGGTTAAAAACCCTAATTGGATTAGAATAAGCCTAGGGAGGACGAAAAATGACCTAAATGTTAATCCAATGACACAAACGCACTTATTGGATGCACAAGATTGGTGAAAAACCTTAATTGGATTAGAATAAGCCTAGGGAGGACGAAAATGACCTAAATGTTCAACCAATGACACAAAATCACTCATTGGATGCACAAGATTGTTTAAAAACCCTAAGTGGATTAGAATAAGCCTAGGGAGGTTGAAAATGACCTAAATGTTCAACCAATGACACCAAATGACTCATTGGATGCCCAAGATTGGTTAAAAACCCGAATTGAATTAGAATAAGCCTAGGGAGGACAAAAACGACGTAAATGTTCAACCAATGACACAAAATCACTTATTGGAAGCACAAGATTGGTTAAAAACCCTAATAAGATTAGAATAAGCCTACAGAGGACGAAAATGACCTAAATGTTCAACCAATGACACAAAATCACTTATTGGATGCACAAGATTGGTTAAAAGCCCTAATTGTATTAGAATAAGCCTTGGGAGGACGAAAGTGACCTAAACTTTCAACCAATGACAGAAAATTACTTATTGGATGCACAAGATTGGTTAAAAACCCTAAATGGATTAGAATAAGCCTATGGAGACCGAAAATGACCTAATTGTTCAACCAATGACACAAAATTACTTATTGGATGCACAAGATTGGTTAAAAACCCTAATTGGATTAGAATAAGCCTATGGAGACCGAAAATGACCTAAATGTTCAACCAATGACACAAAATCACTTATTGGATGCACAAGATTGGTTAAAAACCCTAATTGGATTAGAATAAGCCATTGGATTACGAAAAAGACCTAAATGTTCAACCAATGACACAAAATCACTTGTTGGATGCACAAGATTGGTTAAAAACCGTAATAGGATTGGAATAAGCCTAGGGAAGACGAAAATTACCTAAATGTTCAACCAATGACACAAAATCACTTATTGGATGCACAAGATTGGTTCAAAACCCTAATTGGATTCGAATAAGCCTAGGGAGGACGAAAATGAACTAAATGTTCAACCAATGACACAAAATCATTCATTGGATGCACAAGATTGTTTAAAAACCCTAAGTGGATTAGAATAAGCCTAGGGAGGTTGAAAATGACCTAAATGTTCAACCAATGACACAAAATCACTTATTGGATGCACAAGATTGGTTAAAAACCCAAATTGGATTAGAATAAGCCTACGGAGGACGAAAATGACCT
>JBBPBP010000004.1:36811338-36828383 GCA_037974735.1 Cicer chorassanicum | reverse complement strand
GACCTAAATGTTAATTCAATGACACAAATGCACTTATTGGAAGCACAAGATTGGTTAAAAACCCTAATTGGATTAGAATAAGCCTAGGGAGGACGAAAAATGACCTAAATGTTAATCCAATGACACAAACGCACTTATTGGATGCACAAGATTGGTGAAAAACCTTAATTGGATTAGAATAAGCCTAGGGAGGACGAAAATGACCTAAATGTTCAACCAATGACACAAAATCACTCATTGGATGCACAAGATTGTTTAAAAACCCTAAGTGGATTAGAATAAGCCTAGGGAGGTTGAAAATGACCTAAATGTTCAACCAATGACACCAAATGACTCATTGGATGCCCAAGATTGGTTAAAAACCCGAATTGAATTAGAATAAGCCTAGGGAGGACAAAAACGACGTAAATGTTCAACCAATGACACAAAATCACTTATTGGAAACACAAGATTGGTTAAAAACCCTAATAAGATTAGAATAAGCCTACGGAGGACGAAAATGACCTAAATGTTCAACCAATGACACAAAATCACTTATTGGATGCACAAGATTGGTTAAAAGCCCTAATTGTATTAGAATAAGCCTTGGGAGGACGAAAGTGACCTAAATGTTCAACCAATGACAGAAAATTACTTATTGGATGCACAAGATTGGTTAAAAACCCTAAATGGATTAGAATAAGCCTATGGAGACCGAAAATGACCTAATTGTTCAACCAATGACACAAAATCACTTATTGGATGCACAAGATTGGTTAAAAACCCTAATTGGATTAGAATAAGCCTATGGAGACCGAAAATGACCTAAATGTTCAACCAATGACACAAAATCACTTATTGGATGCACAAGATTGGTTAAAAACCCTAATTGGATTAGAATAAGCCATTGGATCACGAAAAAGACCTAAATGTTCAACCAATGACACAAAATCACTTGTTGGATGCACAAGATTGGTTAAAAACCGTAATAGGATTGGAATAAGCCTAGGGAAG
The DNA here is from genome assembly GCA_037974735.1 of Cicer chorassanicum. NCBI lineage: Eukaryota > Viridiplantae > Streptophyta > Magnoliopsida > Fabales > Fabaceae > Cicer > Cicer chorassanicum. The sequence goes on along the minus strand of JBBPBP010000004.1, from coordinate 36,827,390 downwards.
ACGAAAATGACCTAAATGTTCAACCAATGACACAAAATCACTTATTGGATGCACAAGATTGGTTCAAAACCCTAATTGGATTCGAATAAGCCTAGGGAGGACGAAAATGACCTAAATGTTCAACCAATGACACAAAATCATTCATTGGATGCACAAGATTGTTTAAAAACCCTAAGTGGATTAGAATAAGCCTAGGGAGGTTGAAAATGACCTAAATGTTCAACCAATGACACATAATCACTCATTGGATGCACAAGATTGGTTAAAAACCCGAATTGAATTAGAATAAGCCTAGGGAGGACAAAAACGACCTAAATGTTCAACCAATGACACAAAATCACTTATTGGATGCACAAGATTGGTTAAAAATCCTAATTGGCTTAGAATAAGCCTACCGAGGACGAAAATGACCTGAATGTTCAACCAATGACAGAAACGCACTTATTGGATGCACAAGATTTGTTAAAAACCCTAACTGGATTAGAATAAGCCTAGGGAGGAGGAAAATGACCTAAATGTTCAACCAATGACACAAAATCACTTATTGGATGCACAAGATTGGTTAAAAATCCTAATTGGATTAGAATAAGCTTAGGGAGGACGAAAATGACCTAAATGTTCAACCAATGACACAAAATCACTTATTGGATGCACAAGATTGGTTAAAAACCCTAATTGGATTAGAATAAGCCTACGGAGGACGAAAATGACCTGAATGTTCAACCAATGACACAAACGCACTTATTGGATGCACAAGATTGGTTAAAAACCCTAATTGGATTAGAATAAGCCTAGGGAGGACGAAAATGACCTCAATGTTCAACCAATGTTACAAACGCACTTACGGGATGCACAAGATTGGTGAAAAATCCATATTGGATTAGAGAAAGCCTAGGGAGGACGAAAATGACCTAAATTTTCCACCAATAACACAAACACACTTATTGGACGCACAAGATTGGTTAAAAACCCTAATTGGAATAGAATAAACCAAGGGAGGATGAAAATGACCTAAATGTTCAACAAATGACACAAACGCACTTATTGGATGCACAATATTGGTTAAAAACCCTAATTGGATAAGAATAAGCCTAGGGAGGACGAAAATGACCTTAATGTTAAACCAATGACACCAAATCACTCATTGGATGCACAAGATTGGTTAAAAACCCTATTTTGTTTAGAATAAGACTTAGGAGGACGAAAATGACCTAAATGTTCAACAAATGACACAAAATCACTTATTGGATGCACAAGATTGGTTAAAAACCCTAATTGGATTAGAATAAGCCTATGGAGACCGAAAATGACCTAAATGTTCAACCAATGACACAAAATCACTTATTGGATGCACAAGATTGGTTAAAAACGCTAATTGGATTAGAATAAGCCATTGGTGGACGAAAAAGACCTAAATGTTTAACCAATGACACAAAATCACTTGTTGGATGCACAAGATTGGTTAAAAGCCGTAATAGGATTAGAATAAGCCTAGGGAGGAAGAAAATGACCTTAATGTTAAACCAATGACACAAATGCACTTATTGAATGCACAAGATTGGTTAAAAGACCCTAATTGGATTAGAATAAGTCGAAGGATGACGAAAATGACCTAAATGTGAATTCAATGACACAGACCAACTTATTGGAGGTACAATATTGGTTAAAAACACTAATTGGATTAGAATAAGCTTAGGGAGGACGAAAATGACCTAAATGTTAATCCAATGACACAAAAGCACTTATTGGATGCACAAGATTGGTGAAAAACCCTAATTGGATTAGAATAAGCCTAGGGAAGACAGAAATGACCTAAATGTTCAACCAATGACACAAACGCACTAATTGGATGCACAACATTGGTTTAAAACCCTAATTGGAATAGAATAAACCAAGGGAGGATGAAAATGACCTAAATATTCAACCAATGAAACAAATGCACTTATTGAATGCACAAGATTGGTTAGAAACCTTAATTGGATTAGAACAAGCCTAGGGAGGACGAAAATGACCTAAATTTTCCACCAATAACACAAACACCCTTATTGGACGCACAAGATTGGTTAAAAACCCTAATTGGATTAGAATAAACCAAGGGAGGACGAAAATGACCTAAATGTTCAACAAATGACACAAACGCACTTATTGGATGCACAAGATTGGTTAAAAACCCTAATTGGATAAGAATAAGCCTAGGGAGGACGAAAATGACCTTAATGTTAAACCAATGACACAATTGCACTTATTGGATGCACAAGATTGGTTAAAAAACCTTAATTGGATTAGAATAAGCCTAGGGAGGACGAAAATGACCTAAATGTTCAACCAATGACACAAAATCACTCATTGGATGCACAGATTGTTTAAAAACCCTAAGTGGATTAGAATAAGCCTAGGGAGGTTGAAAATGACCTAAATGTTCAATCAATGACACCAAATGACTCATTGGATGCCCAAGATTGGTTAAAAACCCGAATTGAATTAGAATAAGCTTAGGGAGGACAAAAACGACGTAAATGTTCAACCAATGACACAAAATCACTTATTGGAAGCACAAGATTGGTTAAAAACCCTAATAAGATTAGAATAAGCCTACGGAGGACGAAAATGACCTAAATGTTCAACCAATGACACAAAATCACTTATTGGATGCACAAGATTGGTTAAAAGCCCTAATTGTATTAGAATAAGCCTTGGGAGGACAAAAGTGACCTAAATGTTCAACCAATGACACAAAATTACTTATTGGATGCACAAGATTGGTTAAAAACCCTAATTGGATTAGAATAAGCCTATGGAGACCGAAAATGACCTAATTGTTCAACCAATGACACAAAATCACTTATTGGATGCACAAGATTGGTTAAAAATCCTAATTGGCTTAGAATAAGCCTACCGAGGACGAAAATGACCTGAATGTTCAACCAATGACAGAAACGCACTTATTGGATGCACAAGATTTGTTAAAAACCCTAACTGGATTAGAATAAGCCTAGGGAGGAGGAAAATGACCTAAATGTTCAACCAATGACACAAAATCACTTATTGGATGCACAAGATTGGTTAAAAATCCTAATTGGATTAGAATAAGCTTAGGGAGGACGAAAATGACCTAACTGTTCAACCAATGACACAAAATCTTTTATTGGATGCACCAGTTTGGTTAAAAATCCTAATTGGATTAGAATAAGATTACGGAGGACGAAAATGACCTGAATGTTCAACCAATGACACAAACGCACTTATTGGATGCAAAAGATTGGTTAAAAACCCTAATTGGATTAGAATAAGCCTAGGGAGGACGAAAATGACCTAAATGTTCAACCAATGTTACAAACGCACTTACGGGATGCATAAGATTGGTGAAAAATCCAAATTGGATTAGAGAAAACCTAGGGAGGACGAAAATGACCTAAATTTTCCACCAATAACACAAACACACTTATTGGACGCACAAGATTGGTTAAAAACCCTAATTGGATTAGAATAAACCAAGGGAGGACGAAAATGACCTAAATGTTCAACAAATGACACAAACGCACTTATTGGATGCACAAGATTGGTTAAAAACCCTAATTGGATAAGAATAAGCCTAGGGAGGACGAAAATGACCTTAATGTTAAACCAATGACACAATTGCACTTATTGGATGCACAAGATTGGTTAAAAAACCTTAATTGGATTAGAATAAGGCTAGAGAGGACGAAAATGACCTAAATGTTAATCCAATGACACAAACGCACTTATTGGATGCACAAGATTGGTTAAAAACCCTAATTGGATTAGAATAAGCCTATGGAGACCGAAAATGACCTAAATGTTCAACCAATGACACAAAATCACTTATTGGATGCACAAGATTGGTTAAAAACGCTAATTGGATTAGAATAAGCCATTGGTGGATGAAAAAGACCTTAATGTTCAACCAATGACACAAAATCACTTGTTGGATGCACAAGATTGGTTAAAAGCCGTAATAGGATTAGAATAAGCCTAGGGAGGAAGAAAATGACCTTAATGTTAAACCAATGACACAAATACACTTATTGGATGCACAAGATTGGTTAAAAGACCCTAATTGGATTAGAATAAGTCGAAGGATGACGAAAATGACCTAAATGTGAATTCAATGACACAGACCCACTTATTGGAGGTACAATATTGGTTAAAAACACTAATTGGATTAGAATAAGCTTAGGGAGGACGAAAATGACCTAAATGTTAATCCAATGACACAAAAGCACTTATTGGATGCACAAGATTGGTGAAAAACCCTAATTGGATTAGAATAAGCCTAGGGAAGACAGAAATGACCTAAATGTTCAACCAATGACACAAACGCACTAATTGGATGCACAACATTGGTTCCAAACCCTAATTGGAATAGAATAAACCAAGGGAGGATGAAAATGACCTAAATATTCAACCAATGAAACAAATGCACTTATTGAATGCACAAGATTGGTTAGAAACCTTAATTGGATTAGAATAAGCCTAGGGAGGACGAAAATGACCTTAATGTTAAACCAATGACACAAATGCACTTATTTGATGCACAAGATTGGTTAAAAAACCCTTATTGGTTTAGAATAAGTCGAAGGATAACGAAAAGGACCTAAATGTTAATTCAATGACACAAATGCACTTCTTGGAAGCACAAGATTGGTTAAAAACCCTAATTGGATTAGAATAAGCCTAGGGAGGATGAAAAATGACCTAAATGTTAATCCAATGACACAAACGCAGTTATTGGATGCACAAGATTGGTGAAAAACCTTAATTGGATTAGAATAAGCCTAGGGAGGACGAAAATGACCTAAATGTTCAACCAATGACACAAAATCACTCATTGGATGCACAAGATTGTTTAAAAACCCTAAGTGGATTAGAATAAGCCTAGGGAGGTTGAAAATGACCTAAATGTTCAACCAATGACACCAAATGACTCATTGGATGCCCAAGATTGGTTAAAAACCCGAATTGAATTAGAATAAGCCTAGGGAGGACAAAAACGACGTAAATGTTCAACCAATGACACAAAATCACTTATTGGAAGCACAAGATTGGTTAAAAACCCTAATTGGATTCGAATAAGCCTAGGGAGGACGAAAATGACCTAAATGTTCAACCAATGACACAAAATCATTCATTGGATGCACAAGATTGGTTAAAAACCCGAATTGAATTAGAATAAGCCTAGGGAGGACAAAAATGACCTGAATGTTCAACCAATGACACAAAATCACTTATTGGATGCACAAGATTGGTTAAAAATCCTAATTGGCTTAGAATAAGCCTACCGAGGACGAAAATGACCTGAATGTTCAACCAATGACAGAAACGCACTTATTGGATCCACAAGATTTGTTAAAAACCCTAACTGGATTAGAATAAGCCTAGGGAGGAGGAAAATGACCTAAATGTTCAACCAATGACACAAAATCACTTATTGGATGCACAAGATTGGTTAAAAATCCTAATTGGATTAGAATAAGCTTAGGGAGGACGAAAATGACCTAAATGTTCAACCAATGACACAAAATCTTTTATTGGATGCACCAGTTTGGTTAAAAATCCTAATTGGATTAGAATAAGACTACGGAGGACGAAAATGACCTGAATGTTCAACCAATGACACAAACGCACTTATTGGATGCAAAAGATTGGTTAAAAACCCTAATTGGATTAGAATAAGCCTAGGGAGGACGAAAATGACCTAAATGTTCAACCAATGTTACAAACGCACTTAAGGGATGCATAAGATTGGTGAAAAATCCAAATTGGATTAGAGAAAGCCTAGGGAGGACGAAAATGACCTAAATTTTCCACCAATAACACAAACACACTTATTGGACGCACAAGATTGGTTAAAAACCCTAATTGGATTAGAATAAACCAAGGGAGGACGAAAATGACCTAAATGTTCAACAAATGACACAAACGCACTTATTGGATGCACAAGATTGGTTAAAAACCCTAATTGGATAAGAATAAGCCTAGGGAGGACGAAAATGACCTTAATGTTAAACCAATGACACAATTGCACTTATTGGATGCACAAGATTGGTTAAAAAACCTTAATTGGATTAGAATAAGGCTAGAGAGGACGAAAATGACCTAAATGTTAATCCAATGACACAAACGCACTTATTGGATGCACAAGATTGGTTAAAAACCCTAATTGGATTAGAATAAGCCTATGGAGACCGAAAATGACCTAAATGTTCAACCAATGACACAAAATCACTTATTAGATGCACAAGATTGGTTAAAAACGCTAATTGGATTAGAATAAGCCATTGGTGGACGAAAAAGACCTTAATGTTCAACCAATGACACAAAATCACTTGTTGGATGCTCAAGATTGGTTAAAAGCCGTAATAGGATTAGAATAAGCCTAGGGAGGAAGAAAATGACCTTAATGTTAAACCAATGACACAAATGCACTTATTGGATGCACAAGATTGGTTAAAAGACCCTAATTGGATTAGAATAAGTCGAAGGATGACGAAAATGACCTAAATGTGAATTCAATGACACAGACCCACTTATTGGAGGTACAATATTGGTTAAAAACACTAATTGGATTAGAATAAGCTTAGGGAGGACGAAAATGACCTAAATGTTAATCCAATGACACAAAAGCACTTATTGGATGCACAAGATTGGTGAAAAACCCTAATTGGATTAGAATAAGCCTAGGGAAGACAGAAATGACCTAAATGTTCAACCAATGACACAAACGCACTAATTGGATGCACAACATTGGTTCCAAACCCTAATTGGAATAGAATAAACCAAGGGAGGATGAAAATGACCTAAATATTCAACCAATGAAACAAATGCACTTATTGAATGCACAAGATTGGTTAGAAACCTTAATTGGATTAGAATAAGCCTAGGGAGGACGAAAATGACCTTAATGTTAAACCAATGACACAAATGCACTTATTTGATGCACAAGATTGGTTAAAAAACCCTTATTGGTTTAGAATAAGTCGAAGGATAACGAAAAGGACCTAAATGTTAATTCAATGACACAAATGCACTTCTTCGAAGCACAAGATTGGTTAAAAACCCTAATTGGATTAGAATAAGCCTAGGGAGGACGAAAAATGACCTAAATGTTAATCCAATGACACAAACGCAGTTATTGGATGCACAAGATTGGTGAAAAACCTTAATTGGATTAGAATAAGCCTAGGGAGGACGAAAATGACCTAAATGTTCAACCAATGACACAAAATCACTCATTGGATGCACAAGATTGTTTAAAAACCCTAAGTGGATTAGAATAAGCCTAGGGAGGTTGAAAATGACCTAAATGTTCAACCAATGACACCAAATGACTCATTGGATGCCCAAGATTGGTTAAAAACCCGAATTGAATTAGAATAAGCCTAGGGAGGACAAAAACGACGTAAATGTTCAACCAATGACACAAAATCACTTATTGGAAGCACAAGATTGGTTAAAAACCCTAATAAGATTAGAATAAGCCTACGGAGGACGAAAATGACCTAAATGTTCAACCAATGACACAAAATCACTTATTGGATGCACAAGATTGGTTAAAAGCCCTAATTGTATTAGAATAAGCCTTGGGAGGACAAAAGTGACCTAAATGTTCAACCAATGACACAAAATTACTTATTGGATGCACAAGATTGGTTAAAAACCCGAATTGAATTAGAATAAGCCTAGGGAGGACAAAAACGACCTAAATGTTCAACCAATGACACAAAATCACTTATTGGATGCACAAGATTGGTTAAAACTCCTAATTGGCTTAGAATAAGCCTACCTAGGACGAAAATGACCTGAATGTTCAACCAATGACAGAAACGCACTTATTGGATGCACAAGATTTGTTAAAAACCCTAACTGGATTAGAATAAGCCTAGGGAGGACGAAAATGACCTGATTGTTCAACCAATGACACAAACGCACTTATTGGATGCACAAGATTGGTTAAAAACCCTAATTGGATTAGAATAAGCCTAGGGAGGACGAAAGTGACCTAAATGTTCAACCAATGTTACAAACGCACTTACGGGATGCACAAGATTGGTGAAAAATCCAAATTGGATTAGAGAAAGCCTAGGGAGGACGAAAATGACCTAAATTTTTCACCAATAACACAAACACACTTATTGGACGCACAAGATTGGTTAAAAACCCTAATTAAATTTGAATAAGCCAAAAGAGGACGAAAATGACCTAAATGTTAATTCAATGACACAAACACAGTTATTGGATGCACAAGATTGGTTAAAAACCATAATTGGATTAGAATAAGCCTAGGGAGGACGAAAATGACCTAAATGTTCAACAGTTGACACAAACGAACTTATTGAATGCACAAGATTGGTTAAAAACCCTAATTGGATTAGAATAATCCTAGGGAGGACGAAAATGAACTAAATGTTCAACCAATGACACAAACGCACTTATTGGATTCACAAGATTGGTTTAATACCCTAATTGGATTAGAATAAGTTTAGGGAAGACAAAAATGACCTAAATGTTAATCCAATGACACAAACGCACTTATTGGATGCACAAGATTTGTGAAAAACCCTAATTGGATTAGAATAAGCCTAGGGAAGACATAAATGACTTAAATATTCAACTAATGACACAAACCCACTTATTGGATGCACAACATTGGTTAAAAATCCTAATTAGAAGATAATAAGCCTAGGGGGGACGAAAATTACCTAAATGTTCAACCAATGACACAAACGCACTTTTTGGATGCACAACATTGGTAAAAAACCCTAATTGGATTAAAATAAGCCAAAAGAGCACGAAAATGACCTAAATGTTAATTCAATAACACAAACGCACTTATTGGATGCACAAGATTGGTTAAAAACCCTAATTGGATGAGAATAAGCCTAGGCAGGACAAAAATGACCTAAATGTTCAACCATTGACACAAACACACTTATTGGATGCACAACATTGGTTAAAAACCCTAATTGGATTAGAATAAGCTTAGGGAGGACGAAAATGACGTAAATGTTAAACCAATGACACAAATGCACTTATTGGATGCACAAGATTGGTGAAAAATCCAAATTGGATTAGAGAAAGCCTAGGGAGGACGAAAATGACCTAAATTTTCCACCAATAACACAAACACACTTATTGGACGCACAAGATTGGTTAAAAACCCTAATTGGATTAGAATAAACCAAGGGAGGACAAAAATGACCTAAATGTTCAACAAATGACACAAACGCACTTATTGGATGCACAAGATTGGTGAAAAACCCTAATTGGATTAGAATAATCCTAAGGAAGACAAAAATGACCTAAATGTTCAATTAATGACACAACCCACTTAGTGGATGCATAACATTGGTTAAAAATCCTTATTAGAAGAGAATAAGCCAAGGGAGGACGAAAATGATCTAAATTTTCAACCAATGACACAAACGCACTTTTTGGATGCACAACTTTGGTTAAGAACCCTAATTAAATTTGAATAAGCCAAAAGAGGACGAAAATGACCTAAATGTTAATTCAATGACACAAACACAGTTATTGGATGCACAAGATTGGTTAAAAACCTTAATTGGATTAGAATAAGCCTAGGGAGGACGAAAATGACCTAAATGTTCAACAGTTGACACAAACGAACTTATTGAATGCACAAGATTGATTAAAAACCCTAATTGGATTAGAATAATCCTAGGGAGGACGAAAATGAACTAAATGTTCAACCAATGACACAAACGCACTTATTGGATTCACAAGATTGGTTTAATACCCTAATTGGATTAGAATAAGTTTAGGGAAGACAAAAATGACCTAAATGTTAATCCAATGACACAAACGCACTTATTGGATGCACAAGATTTGTGAAAAACCCTAATTGGATTAGAATAAGCCTAGGGAAGACATAAATGACTTAAATATTCAACTAATGACACAAACCCACTTATTGGATGCACAACATTGGTTAAAAATCCTAATTAGAAGATAATAAGCCTAGGGGCGACGAAAATTACCTAAATGTTCAACCAATGACACAAACGCACTTTTTGGATGCACAACATTGGTTAAAAACCCTAATTGGATTAGAATAAGCCTTGGGAGGACGAAAATGACCTAAATGTTCAACCAATAACACAAAATCACTTATTGGATGCACAAGATTGGTTAAAAACCCTAATTGGATTATAATAAGCCTGGGGAAACCGAAAATGACCTAAATGTTCAACCAATGACACAAAATCACTTATTGAATGAACAATATTGGTTAAAAACCCTAATTGGAATAAAATAAGCCAAGGGAGGACGAAAACAACCTAAATGTTCAACCAATGACACAAAATCACTTATTGGATGCACAAGATTGGTTAAAAACCCTAATTGGATTATAATAAGCCTAGGGAAACCGAAAATGACCTAAATGTTCAACCAATGATACAAAATCACTTATTGAATGCACAAGATTGGTTAAAAACCCTAATTGGAATAAAATAACCCTAGGTAGGACGAAAAATGGCCTAAATGTTCAACCAATGACACAAAATCACTTACTGGATCCACAAGATTGGTTAAAAACTTTAATTGGATTAGAATAAGCCTCGGGAAACCGTAAATGACCTAAATGTTCAACCAATGACACAAAATCACTTATTGAATGCACAAGATTGGTTATTAACCCTAATTGGAATGGAATAAGCCTAGGGAGGACAAAAATGACCTAAATGTTCAACCAATAACACAAAATCACTTATTGGATGCACAAGTTTGGTTAAAAACCCTAATTGGATTAGAATAAGCCTTGGGAGGACGAAAATTACCTAAATGTTCAACCAATAACACCAAATCACTTATTGGATGCACAAGATTGGTTAAAAACCCTAATTGGAATATAATAAGCCTTGGGAGGACGAAAATAACCTAAATGTTCAACCAATGATTCAAAATCACTTATTGGATGCACAAGATTGGTTAAAAACCCTAATTGGATTATAATAAGCCTGGGGAAACCGAAAATGACCTAAATGTTCAACCAATGACACAAAATCACTTATTGAATGCACAAGATTGGTTAAAAACCCTAATTGGATTAGAATAAGCCTTGGGAGGACGAAAATGACCTAAATGTTCAACCAATAACACAAAATCACTTATTGGATGCACAAGATTGGTTAAACACCCTAATTGGAATATAATAAGCCTGGGGAACCTGAAAATGCTCTAAATCCAAAAGGACAAGATTGGTTCATCTGGACTTTTCGGGCGATTTTCGTACCACCCGACAAAAATGGGCCGAAATCGGTATTTTCGGGACAAACGATGGCTAGGGTTTGAATTTCGACACGGAACCTGATACACTTCATTAATTTAGGAGAAGAATGCTACAAGGATCTCGCGGTCGTCGATTTCATCTGCACTTTTCGGGCGATTTTCGTACAACCCGACAAAAATGGGCTGAAATCGGTATTTTAAGGCCAGACGATGGCTAGGGTTTGAAATCCGACACGGAACCCGAGACACAGTCATAAATTTAGGAGAAGAAGGCTACAAGGATCTCGCGATCATCGATTTCATCTGCACTTTTCAGGCGATTTTCGTACCACCCGACAAAAATGGGCCGAAATCGGTATTTTCGGGCGAGACGATGGCTAGGGTTTGAAATCCGACACCGAACCCGAGACACAATCATTAATTTAGGAGAACAATGCTACAAGGATCTCGCGGTCGTCGATTTCATCTGTACTTTTCTTGCGATTTTCGTACCACCCGACAAAAATGGGTCGAAATCGGTATTTTCGGGCCAGACCATGGCTAGGGTTTGAAATCCGACACAGAACCCGAGACATAGTCATAAATTTAGGAGAAGAATGTTACAAGGATATCGCGGTCGTCGAATTTCATCTCCACTTTTCGGGCGATTTTCGTACCATGCGACAAAAATAGGCCGAAATCGATATTTTCGGGCCAGACTATGGCTAGGGTTTTAAATCCGGTACGGAACCCGAGACACGGTCATAAATTTAGGAGAAGAAGGCTACAAGGATCTCGCGGTCGTCGATTTCATCTGCACTTTTCGTGCGATTTTCGTACCACCCGACAAAAATGGGCCGAAATCGGTATTTTCGGGCCAGACGATGGCTAGGGTTTGAAATCCGACACGGAACCCGAGACAAAATCATAAATTTAGGAGAAGAATGCTACAAGGATCTCGCGGTCCTCGATTTCATCTGCACATTTCGGGCGACTTTCGTACCACGCGACAAAAATGGGCTGAAATCGGTATTTTCGGGCCAAACGATGGCTAGGGTTTGAAATCCGACACGGAACCCGAGACACAGTCATAAATTTAGGAGAACAATACTACAAGGATCTCGTGGTCGTCGATTTCATCTGGACTTTTCGGGCGATTTTTGTACCACCCGAAAAAAATGAGCCGAAATCGGTATTTTCGGGCCAAACGATGGCTAGGGTTTGAATTCCGACACGGAACCCGATACACAGTCATAAATTTAGGAGAAGAATGCTACAAGGATCTCGCAGTCGTCGATTTCATCTGCAATTTTCTGGCGATTTTCGTACCACCCGACAAAAATGGGCTGAAATCGGTATTTTAAGGCCAGACGATGGCTAGGGTTTGAAATCCGACACGGAACCCGAGACACAGTCATAAATTTAGGAGAAGAAGGCTACAAGGATCTTGCGGTCATCGATTTCATCTGCACTTTTCAGGCGATTTTCGTACCACCCGACAAAAATGGGCCGAAATCGGTATTTTCGGGCCAGACGATGGCTAGGGTTTGAAATTCGACACGGAACCCGAGACACAGTCATAAATTTAGGAGAACAATGCTACAAGGATCTCACGGTCGTCGATTTCATGTCCACTTTTCGGGCGATTTTCGTACCATGCGACAAAAATGGGCCGAAATCGGTATTTTCGGGCCAGAGGATGGCTAGGGTTTGAAATCTGACACGGAACCCGAGACACATTCATAAATTTAGGAGAACAATACTACAAGGATCTCGCGGTCGTCGATTTCATCTGGACTTTTCAGGCGATTTTCGTACCACCCCACAAAAATAGGCCGAAATCGGTATTTTCGGGCGAGACGATGGCTAGGGTTTGAAATCCGACACGGAACCCGAGACACAATCATTAATTTAGGAGAACAATGCTACAAGGATCTCGCGGTCGTCGATTTCATCTGTACTTTTCGTGCGATTTTCGTACCACCCGACAAAAATGGGCCGAAATCGGTATTTTCGGGCCAGACCATGGCTAGGGTTTGAAATCCGACATGGAACCCGAGACATAGTCATAAATTTAGGAGAAGAATGTTAGAAGGATATCGCGGTCGTCGAATTTCATCTCCACTTTTCGGGCGATTTTCGTACCATGCGACAAAAATAGGCCGAAATCGATATTTTCGGGCCAGACGATGGCTAGGGTTTTAATGACCTAAATATTAATATAAAAGGATTTGAAAACCCTAATCCAATTCATTCCCACATTCATTTTTTTAAATTTTGTTTCAGAAAATCGAAGGGTCTCTTTAATTTATTTTTTCTCAACCAGAAGATTAAATATTCTTAAATAATCAAGAATGAGAAAATGAATTTTCCAACAACAAAAAGCAACGCAAATTATATTGAAATTAAAATTAAAGTACACCAAATTCACCAAATTGCTTAACAAACGGAAACGGCAGATGGAACACAATACACCAAATTCACCTACCAAATACTATGGTTTCGGTTAAACCAGCCGCATCTACAGAAGAGGAAGAAGAAGCCGGACCCGATGTCGGGGCTTCCTCTGCGAGCTCCACCTCCGCCGGTGGTGCAGATCTCCTCATACGTAAGCATACGATGACGGCCACAACCACCGCCAAGACAAATGTTAATCCAATGACACAAACGCACTTATTGGATGCACAAGATTGGTGAAAAACCTTAATTGGATTAGAATGAGCCTAGGGAGGACGAAAATGACCTAAATGTTAATCCAATGACACAAACGCACTTATTGGATGCACAAGATTGGTGAAAAACCTTAATTGGATTAGAATAAGCCTAGGGAGGACGAAAATGACCTAAATGTTCAACGATTGACACCGAATCACTCATTGGATGCATACGATTGGTTAAAAACCCGAATTGGATTAGAATAAGCCTAGGGAGGACGAAAATTACCTAAATGTTAATCCAATGACACAAACACACTTATTGGATGCACAAGATTGGTGAAAAACCCTAATTGGATTAGAATAAACCAAGGGAGGACGAAAATGACCTAAATATTCAACCAATGACACAAACGCACTTATTTGATGCACAAGATTGGTTAAAAGAACCCTAATTGGATTAGAATAAGTCGAAGGATAACGAAAAGGACCTAAATGTTAATTCAATAACACAAACGCACTTATTGGAAGCACAAGAGTGGTTAAAAATCATAATTGGATTAGAATAAGCCTAGGGAGGACGAAAATGACCTAAATGTTAATCCAACAACACAAACGCACTTATTGGATGCACAAGATTGGTGAAAAACCATAATTGGATTAGAATAAGCCTAGGGAGGACGAAAATGACCTAAATGTTCAACTAATGACACCAAATCACTCATTGGATGCACAAGATTGGTTAAAAACACGAATTGGATTAGAATAAGCCTAGGGAGGACAAAAATGACCTAAATGTTCAACCAATGATACAAACGCACTTATTTGATGCACAAGATTGGTTAAAAGAACCCTAAATGGATTAGAATAAGTCGAAGGATAACGAAGAGGACCTAAATGTTAATTCAATAACACAAACGCACTTATTGGAAGCACAAGATTGTTTAAAAATCCTAATTGGATTAGAATAAGCCTAGGGAGGACGAAAATGACCTAAATGTTAATCCAACAACACAAACGCACTTATTGGATGCATAAGATTGGTGAAAAACCATAATTGGATTAGAATAAGCCCAGGGAGGACGAAAATGGCCTAAATGTTCAACCAATGACACCAAATCACTCATTTGATGCACATGATTGGTTAAAAACCCAGATTGGATTAGAATAAGCCTAGGGAGGACAAAAATGACCGAAATGTTCAACCTATAACACAAAATCACTTATTGGATGCACAAGATTGGTTAAAAGCCCAAATTGGATTAGAATAAGCCTAGGGATGACGAAAATGACCTAAATGTTCAACCAATGACACAAAATCATTTATTGGATGCACAAGATTGGTTTAAAATCCTAATTGGATTAGAATAAGCCTAGGGAGGACGAAAATGACCTAAATGTTCAACCAAAGATACAAAATCACTTATTGGATTCACAAGATTGGTTAAAAATCCTAATTGGATTGGAATAAGCCAACAGAGGACGAAAATGACCTAAATAATCAACCAATGACACAAACGCAAGTATTGGATGCAAAAGATTGGTTAAAAATCCTAATTGGATTACAATAAGCCTACGGAGGACGAAAATGACCTAAATGTTCAACCAATGACACAAACGCACTTATTGGATGCACAAGATTGGTGAAAAACCTTAATTGGATTAGAATAAGCCTAGGGAGGACAAAAATGACCTAAATGTTCAACGATTGACACCGAATCACTCATTGGATGCATAAGATTGGTTAAAAACCCGAATTGGATTAGAATAAGCCTATGGAGGACGAGAATTACCTACATGTTAATCCAATGACACAAACACACTTATTGGATGCACAAGATTGGTGAAAAACCCTAATTGGATTAGAATAAACCAAGGGAGGACGAAAATGACCTAAATATTCAACCAATGACACAAACGCACTTATTTGATGCACAAGATTGGTTAAAAGAACCCTAATTGGATTAGAATAAGTCGAAGGATAACGAAAAGGACCTAAATGTTAATTCAATAACACAAACGCACTTATTGGAAGCACAAGAGTGGTTAAAAATCATAATTGGATTAGAATAAGCCTAGGGAGGACGAAAATGACCTAAATGTTAATCCAACAACACAAACGCACTTATTGGATGCACAAGATTGGTG
>JBBPBP010000004.1:36769338-36801325 GCA_037974735.1 Cicer chorassanicum | reverse complement strand
TTCCTTTGTAAATTATAGTGAGTAATTGTGGTAATATTTTTTTTTCATGACTAAAATATTAGATGTTATATGTGTTTAAATGATTCATTTCCATGTTAGCCTATCATACTAAGCCACTTGATTCTTGACATATAGTGCATAGATAACGAGTGAATTCCTTGAGGGTTCTTAATTAGGTATTTGTTCGTTTACTATTCATCACAAATTTCGAGGGCGAAATTCCTTTAACGAGGGGAGAATTGTAACACCCTAAATTTTATAATTAACTATTTTATTAATTAAATAGGATTTTAAATAATTAATTTTATAAATTTTGTGACTAATTTTCGTTATACGGATGCTTTCTATGTTGTGCTAATTTGATACATATTATATTAAATTAGTGATATAAATAATAAATATTTTATTTTATTGTTTTATATATTTTATATATTTTTAAAAAAATAATAATATTTTAGTGTAATATTTTAAAGAACAAGATATTATGCGATTTTACGTGTATTATATTTATTTTTTTTATTTCAAATATTCTCCGGTGGTAGTATTTTAATGTGAGTACTTGAAAAAAAAATTATAGTGGTTATTTTGAATGAGAGTCTTGATTATTAATGTATTTTAAAATATTAATTACTTTAATTACTTTATTTTATAAAATATTAGTTTTGATATATTAGTAATATTTTAGTAATTAAATTGTATTTAAAAATAAAGAAAATAAAAGAAATGCGTAAAATGTGTTTTATGGGTTAAATCAATATGCAAGAGTAAAATCTAATTAATAATAATAATAATAATAAAAGAAAAAACAAGGAGAAAAGAAAGACCAAGAACATAAACTATATTCCATCTTCTTCTTCTCTGCGTAAGCCGCCGTCTCCTCCACCGTTTTCCTCTCCATCTTCTATCTTCGACTATGACCATTATAGTGAGTGTTGTGCAAAATCGAGACCACATTTGTTATCGTTGTGATCTCCTCTTTCATTCCCAACCTGAATCGCAAATTAAAACACCCTATTCCTCTTTGTCAAAAATCACACCTCCATCTTTTGATCAAGATTCCGGCCACCACGACTATCACCAACGAAAATCGAGACCGTATTTGGACTCCACGAAACACTCTCTTCCATTACCTATGCTTGGAATCACCAACCATTGTACTTCAAAAAATGGGTTTTCACCCTCGTCACGGTTGTGTTGTTGAATTCCGGCCAACACGTTCGTCATCCTGAAAAACTGACAATATTTTTCAACTTATCTCGTCGAAAACTTCAAGTAGCACTACTCATTTGTGTGTTTCGGTGAAGGTGACGTCGGACCCTGTCTGTGCTACAACACGTTGGTGAGACATTTTCTAATAATCTGTTTCACGACATTTTGATTATGTTTCTTCGCCTAATATTTTTATTAATCATTCAACACTAATATTTATGCCTCGCATAAATTATCAGTTATGTTTCATTGACTTTGCAAATTCGCCGATGCTTTTGGACTCGTTCGTTGCGCGTTGTCGACATGTTATGGTTGCTGAAAATTGCTTGGATTCTAAATCGTACGAAAGCGTCAAACTGAGGTATGTGGTGAGAGCGAGTTCGAATTCATGAGTGTTAATTAAAGGAGATGAACGGGAAAATTGTATTTCCCATAATTCATTCTAAGCTCACTACGTATGGCTGAAGCCTTTTTGAGTAACAATTGACTAATGAGAGAACTTGAATTTGGTGAGGTTAAAATATGAGTTAGAAACTTTTATAGGGTGTTTGAATTGATTTCGAATATAGTGTGGTAATTGAATTATTGTAGAATTGTGTATTTGAAGTATTTTCTGTTTTGTTTATATCCACCCTTGATATTATTATATGATATAAAATGTGATGAATTGTAACTATTGGCATTGCAATTGACTTGGTGTGTGTGATTGATCTAGTATTATTATCTGTGAGTGAAAATCCTGTGTTGTTAGAGTTTGTGTATTATGATGATAAATTTTGAATGTAATATATGACTATGGAAATATGCTTTGATGATTTGTACTTGTTGACTTATGATGCTACCACCTTGATGAATATCATGAAATGCATATTGTGTTTAATTGAATAGTGATGAATTCGACCTGTGCCAATGATGGTTCTCTTAATGGAGTAAGTAACCTAGGCCAACGAGAGGAGAATATGAATGTTATTTGTTTGAAGTGAGGCTTATCTTGTCATCATATAGGTAGGGCCTAGCAAGCCTAGTGATGTTGGGGAAGTACAACTGAATGGGCCAGATCGTGGCGGTTTACTGTTGAGCCTTAAGGCAAGATTGTTAGACCATGGAGGTATTCGGGTGGGGAATTCCTAGGTGCAACAACCCGATTTTTCTTTTTAAAACAAATTCAAATTTATAATAAAGAGAGAAATACCTTTGGAAATACCTTATAATATGCACTTATTGGATGCACAAGATTGGTTAAAAGCCCTAATTGGATTAGAATAAGTCGAAGGATGACGAGAATGACCTAAATGTTCAACCAATGACACAAAATCACTTATTGGATGCACAAGATTGGTTAAAAACCCTAAGTGGATTAGAATAAGCATAGGGAGACCAAAAATGACCTAAATGTTCAACCAATGACACAAAATCACTTATTGGATGCACAAGATTGGTTAAAAACCCTAATTGTATTAGAATAAGCCTTGGGAGGACGAAAATGACCTAAATGTTCAACCAATGACACAAACACACTTATTGAATGCACAAAATTGGTTAAAAACCTTAATTGGATTAGAATAAGCCTAGGGAGGACGAAAATGACCTTAATGTTAAACCAATGACACAAATGCACTTATTTGATTCACAAGATTGGTTAAAAAACCCTAATTGGATTACAATAAGTCAAAGGATAACGAAAAGGACCTAAATGTTAATTCAATAACACAAACGCACTTATTGGAAGCACAAGACTGGTTAAAAACCCTAATTGGATTAGACTAAGCCTAGGGAAGACAAAAATGACCAAAATGTTAATCCAATGACACAAACGCATTTATTGGATGCACAAGATTGGTGGCAAAACCTGAATTGGATTAGAATAAGCCTAGGGAGGACGAAAATGACCTAAATGTTCAACGAATGACACCAAATCACTCATTGGATGCACAAGATTGGTTAAAAACCCGAATTGGATTAGAGTAAGTCTAGGGAGGTAAAAAATGACCTAAATGTTCAACCAATGACACAAAATCAATTATTGGATACACAAGATTGTTTAAAAACCCTAAGTGGATTAGAATATGCCTAGGGAGGACGAAAATGACCTAAATGTTCAACCAATGACACAAAATAACTTATTGGATGCACAAGATTGATTAAAAACCCTAAGTGGATTAGAATAAGCATGGGGAGACAAAAAATGACCTAAATGTTCAACCAATGACACAAAATCACTTATTGGATGCACAAGATTGGTTAAAAACCCTAATTGTAATAAAATAAGCTTTGGGATGACGAAAATGACCTAAATGCTCAACCTATGACACAAAATTACTTATTGGATGCAGCAGATTGGTTAAAAACCCTAATTGGATTAGAATAAGCCTTCGGAGGACGAAAATGCACTACATGTTCACCCAATGACACAAACGCACTTATTGAATGCACAAGATTGGTTAAAAACCCTAATTGGATTAGAATAAGCCTAGGGAGGAGGAAAATGACTTTAATGTTAAACCAATGACACAAATGCACTTATTTGATTCACAAGATTGGTTAAAAAACCCTAATTCTATTAGAATAAGTCGAAGGATAACGAAAAGGACCTAAATGTTAATTCTATAACACAAACGTACTTATTGTTAAACCTGAAGGGTAATTGTTGTTAGGATTTAAACATTCTTTTAAGAGAGTAAGACTAATAGAGCATTAGTTGAAAACTCAGTTGAACTTTATAATGTGATTAATTTTTTTTTTATTTCTTTTTTTTTTCTTGGTCATTCAACTTAAGGTAGTAAGTAGTTATTGACTAATTCTACTGGTTTTACTTCCTTTGTAAATTATAGTGAGTAATTGTGGTAATATTTTTTTTTCATGACTAAAATATTAGATGTTATATGTGTTTAAATGATTCATTTCCATGTTAGCCTATCATACTAAGCCACTTGATTCTTGACATATATAACGAGTGAATTCCTTGAGGGTTCTTAATTAGGTATTTGTTCGTTTACTATTCATCACAAATTTCGAGGTCGAAATTCCTTTAACGAGGGGAGAATTGTAACACCCTAAATTTTATAATTAACTATTTTATTAATTAAATAGGATTTTAAATAATTAATTTTATAAATTTTGTGACTAATTTTCGTTATACGGATGCTTTCTATGTTGTGCTAATTTGATACATATTATATTAAATTAGTGATATAAATAATAAATATTTTATTTTATTGTTTTATATATTTTATATATTTTTAAAAAAATAATAATATTTTAGTGTAATATTTTAAAGAACAAGATATTATGCGATTTTACGTGTATTATATTTATTTTTTTTATTTCGAATATTCTCCGGTGGTAGTATTTTAATGTGAGTACTTGAAAAAAAAATTATAGTGGTTATTTTGAATGAGAGTCTTGATTATTAATGTATTTTAAAATATTAATTACTTTAATTACTTTATTTTATAAAATATTAGTTTTGATATATTAGTAATATTTTAGTAATTAAATTGTATTTAAAAATAAAGAAAATAAAAGAAATGCGTAAAATGTGTTTTATGGGTTAAATCAATATGCAAGAGTAAAATCTAATTAATAATAATAATAATAATAATAATAAAAGAAAAAACAAGGAGAAAAGAAAGACCAAGAACATAAACTATATTCCATCTTCTTCTTCTCTGCGTAAGCCGCCGTCTCCTCCACCGTTTTCCTCTCCATCTTCTATCTTCGACTATGACCATTATAGTGAGTGTTGTGCAAAATCGAGACCACATTTGTTATCGTTGTGATCTCCTCTTTCATTCCCAACCTGAATCGCAAATTAAAACACCCTATTCCTCTTTGTCAAAAATCACACCTCCATCTTTTGATCAAGATTCCGGCCACCACGACTATCACCAATGAAAATCGAGACCGTATTTGGACTCCACGAAACACTCTCTTCCATTACCTATGCTTGGAATCACCAACCATTGTACTTCAAAAAATGGGTTTTCACCCTCGTCACGGTTGTGTTGTTGAATTCCGGCCAACACGTTCGTCATCCTGAAAAACTGACAATATTTTTCAACTTATCTCGTCGAAAACTTCAAGTAGCACTACTCATTTGTGTGTTTCGGTGAAGTTGACGTCGGACCCTGTCTGTGCTCCAACACGTTGGTGAGACATTTTCTAATAATCTGTTTCACGACATTTTGATTATGTTTCTTCGCCTAATATTTTTATTAATCATTCAACACTAATATTTATGCCTCGCATAAATTATCAGTTATGTTTCATTGACTTTGCAAATTCGCCGATGCTTTTGGACTCGTTCGTTGCGCGTTGTCGACATGTTATGGTTGCTGAAAATTGCTTGGATTCTAAATCGTACGAAAGCGTCAAACTGAGGTATGTGGTGAGAGCGAGTTCAAATTCATGAGTGTTAATTAAAGGAGATGAACGGGAAAACTGTATTTCCCATAATTCATTCTAAGCTCACTACGTAGGGCTGAAGCCTTTTTGAGTAACAATTGACTAATGAGAGAACTTGAATTTGGTGAGGTTAAAATATGAGTTAGAAACTTTTATAGGGTGTTTGAATTGATTTCGAATAAAGTGTGGTAATTGAATTATTGTAGAATTGTGTATTTGAAGTATTTTCTGTTTTGTTTATATCCACCCTTGATATTATTATATGATATAAAATGTGATGAATTGTAACTATTGGCATTGCAATTGACTTGGTGTGTGTGATTGATCTAGTATTATTATCAGTGAGTGAAAATCCTGTGTTGTTAGAGTTTGTGTATTATGATGATAAATTTTGAATGTAATATATGACTATGGAAATATGCTTTGATGATTTGTACTTGTTGACTTATGATGCTACCACCTTGATGAATATCATGAAATGCATATTGTGTTTAATTGAATAGTGATGAATTCGACCTGTGCCAATGATGGTTCTCTTAATGGAGTAAGTAACCTAGGCCAACGAGAGGAGAATATGAATGTTATTTGTTTGAAGTGAGGCTTATCTTGTCATCATATAGGTAGGGCCTAGCAAGCCTAGTGATGTTGGGGAAGTACAACTGAATGGGCCAGATCGTGGCGGTTTACTGTTGAGCCTTAAGGCAAGATTGTTAGACCATGGAGGTATTCGGGTGGGGAATTCCTAGGTGCAACAACCCGATTTTTCTTTTTAAAACAAATTCAAATTTATAATAAAGAGATAAATACCTTTGGAAATACCTTATAATATGCACTTATTGGATGCACAAGATTGGTTAAAAGCCCTAATTGGATTAGAATAAGTCGAAGGATGACGAAAATGACCTAAATGTTCAACCAATGACACAAAATCACTTATTGGATGCACAAGATTGGTTAAAAACCCTAAGTGGATTAGAATAAGCATAGGGAGACCAAAAATGACCTAAATGTTCAACCAATGACACAAAATCACTTATTGGATGCACAAGATTGGTTAAAAACCCTAATTGTATTAGAATAAGCCTTGGGAGGACGAAAATGACCTAAATGTTCAACCAATGACACAAACACACTTATTGAATGCACAAAATTGGTTAAAAACCTTAATTGGATTAGAATAAGCCTAGGGAGGACGAAAATGACCTTAATGTTAAACCAATGACACAAATGCACTTATTTGATTCACAAGATTGGTTAAAAAACCCTAATTGGATTACAATAAGTCAAAGGATAACGAAAAGGACCTAAATGTTAATTCAATAACACAAACGCACTTATTGGAAGCACAAGACTGGTTAAAAACCCTAATTGGATTAGACTAAGCCTAGGGAAGACAAATGACCAAAATGTTAATCCAATGACACAAACGCATTTATTGGATGCACAAGATTGGTGGCAAAACCTGAATTGGATTAGAATAAGCCTAGGGAGGACGAAAATGACCTAAATGTTCAACGAATGACACCAAATCACTCATTGGATGCACAAGATTGGTTAAAAACCCGAATTGGATTAGAGTAAGTCTAGGGAGGTAAAAAATGACCTAAATGTTCAACCAATGACACAAAATCAATTATTGGATACACAAGATTGTTTAAAAACCCTAAGTGGATTAGAATATGCCTAGGGAGGACGAAAATGACCTAAATGTTCAACCAATGACACAAAATAACTTATTGGATGCACAAGATTGATTAAAAACCCTAAGTGGATTAGAATAAGCATGGGGAGACAAAAAATGACCTAAATGTTCAACCAATGACACAAAATCACTTATTGGATGCACAAGATTGGTTAAAAACCCTAATTGTAATAAAATAAGCTTTGGGATGACGAAAATGACCTAAATGCTCAACCTATGACACAAAATTACTTATTGGATGCAGCAGATTGGTTAAAAACCCTAATTGGATTAGAATAAGCCTTCGGAGGACGAAAATGCACTACATGTTCACCCAATGAGACAAACGCACTTATTGAATGCACAAGATTGGTTAAAAACCCTAATTGGATTAGAATAAGCCTAGGGAGGAGGAAAATGACCTTAATGTTAAACCAATGACACAAATGCACTTATTGGATGCACAAGATTGGATAAAAAACCCTAATTGGATTAGAATAAGTCGAAGGATGACGAAAATGACCTAAATGTGAGTTCAATGACACAGACGCACTTATTGGAGGCACAAGATTGGTTAAAAACCCTAATTGGATTAGAATAAGCTTAGGGAGGAAGAAAATGACCTAAATGTTAATCCAATGACACAAACACACTTATTGGATTCACAAGATTGGTGAAAAACCCTAATTGGATTAGAATAAGCCTAGGGAGGAGGAAAATGACCTTAATGTTAAACCAATGACACAAATGCACTTATTGGATGCACAAGGTTGGTTAAAAGCCCTAATTGGATTAGAATAAGTCGAAGGATGACGAAAATGACTTAAATGTTAATTCAATGACACAAACGCACTTATTGGATGCACAAGATTGGTGAAAAACCCTAATTGGATTAGAATAAGACTAGGGAAGACAGAAATGACCTAAATGTTCAACCAATGACACAAACGCACTTATTGAATGCACAAAATTGGTTAAAAACCTTAATTGGATTAGAATAAGCCTAGGGAGGACGAAAATGACCTTAATGTTAAACCAATGACACAAATGCACTTATTTGATTCACAAGATTGGTTAAAAAACCCACATTGGATTAGAATAATTCGAAGGATAACGAAAAGGACCTAAATGTTAATTCAATGACACGAACGCACTTATTGGAAGCACAAGATTGGTGGAAAAACCTGAATTGGATTAGAATAAACCTAGGGAGGACGAAAATGACCTAAATGTTCAACGAATGACACCAAATCACTCATTGGATGCACAAGATTGGTTAAAAACCTGAATTGGATTAGAATAAGCCTAGGGAGGACAAAAATGACCTAAATGTTCAATCAATGACACAAAATCAATTATTGGATACACAAGATTGTTTAAAAACCCTAAGTGGATTAGAATATGCCTATGGAGGACGAAAATGACCTAAATATTCAACCAATGACACAAAATCACTTATTGGATGCACAAGATTGGTTAAAAACCCTAAGTGGATTAGAATAAGCATGGGGAGACCAAAAATGACCTAAATCTTCAACCAATGACACAAATCACTTATTGGATGCACAAGATTGGTTAAAAACCCTAATTGTATTAGAATAAGCCTTGGGAGGACGAAAATGACCTAAATGTTCAACCAATGACACAAAATTACTTATTGGATGCACGAGATTGGTTAAAAACCCTATTTGGTTTAGAATAAGACTTAGGAGGACGAAAATGACCTAAATGTTCAACAAATGACACAAAATCACTTATTGGATGCACAAGATTGGTTAAAAACCTCAATTGGATTAGAATTAGCCTATGGAGACCGAAAATGACCTAATTGTTCAACCAATGACACAAAATCACTTATTGGATGCACAAGATTGGTTAAAAACCCTAATTGTATTAGAATAAGCCTTGGGAGGACGAAAATGACCTAAATGTTCAACCAATGACACAAAATTACTCTTTGGATGCACGAGATTGGTTAAAAACCCTATTTGGTTTAGAATAAGACTTAGGAGGACGAAAATGACCTAAATGTTCAACAAATGACACAAAATCACTTATTGGATGCACAAGATTGGTTAAAAACCTCAATTGGATTAGAATTAGCCTATGGAGACCGAAAATGACCTAAATGTTCAACCAATGACACAAAATCACTTATTGGATGCACAAGATTGGTTAAAAACCCTAATTGTATTAGAATAAGCCTTGGGAGGACGAAAATGACCCAAATGTTCAACCAATGACACAAACGCACTTATCGAATGCACAAAATTGGTTAAAAACCTTAATTGGATTAGAATAAGCCTAGGGAGGACGAAAATGACCTTAATGTTAAACCAATGACACAAATGCACTTATTTGATTCACAAGATTGGTTAAAAAACCCTAATTGGATTACAATAAGTCGAAGGATAACGAAAAGGACCTAAATGTTAATTCAATAACACAAACGCACTTATTGGAAGCACAAGATTGGTTAAAAACCCTAATTGGATTAGACTAAGCCTAGGGAAGACAAAAATGACCTAAATGTTAATCCAATGACACAAACGCATTTATTGGATGCACAAGATTGGTGGCAAAACCTGAATTGGATTAGAATAAGCCTAGGGAGGACGAAAATGACCTAAATGTTCAACGAATGACACCAAATCACTCATTGGATGCACAAGATTGGTTAAAAACCCGAATTGGATTAGAATAAGTCTAGGGAGGTAAAAAATGACCTAAATGTTCAACCAATGACACAAAATCAATTATTGGATACACAAGATTGTTTAAAAACCCTAAGTGGATTAGAATATGCCTAGGGAGGAGGAAAATGACCTTAATGTTAAACCAATGACACAAATGCGCTTATTAGATGCACAAGTTTGGATAAAAAACCCTAATTGGATTAGAATAAGTCGAAGGATGACGAAAATGACCTAAATGTGAGTTCAATGACACAGAGGCACTTATTGGAGGCACAAGATTGGTTAAAAACCCTAATTGGATTAGAATAAGCTTAGGGAGGAAGAAAATGACCTAAATGTTAATCCAATGACACAAACGCACTTATTGGATGCACAAGATTGGTGAAAAACCCTAATTGGATTAGAATAAGCCTAGGGAGGAGGAACATGACCTTAATGTTAAACCAATGACACAAATGCACTTATTGGATGCACAAGATTGGTTAAAAGCCCTAATTGGATTAGAATAAGTCGAAGGATGACGAAAATGACCTAAATGTTAATTCAATGACACAAACGCACTTATTGGATGCACAAGATTGGTGAAAAACCCTAATTGGATTAGAATAAGCCTAGGGAAGACAGAAATGACCTAAATGTTCAACCAATGACACAAACGCACTTATTGAATGCACAAAATTGGTTAAAAACATTAATTGGATTAGAATAAGCCTAGGGAGGACGAAAATGACCTTAATGTTAAACCAATGACACAAATGCACTTATTTGATTCACAAGATTGGTTAAAAAACCCAAATTGGATTAGAATAAGTCGAAGGATGACGAAAAGGACCTAAATGTTAATTCAATGACACGAACGCACTTATTGGAAGCACAAGATTGGTGGGAAAACCTGAATTGGATTAGAATAAACCTAGGGAGGACGAAAATGACCTAAATGTTCAACGAATGACACCAAATCTCTCATTGGATGCACAAGATTGGTTTAAAACCTGAATTGGATTAGAATAAGCCTAGGGAGGACAAAAATAACCTAAATGTTCAATCAATGACACAAAATCAATTATTGGATACACAAGATTGTTTAAAAACCCTAAGTGGATTAGAATATGCCTAGGGAAGACGAAAATGACCTCAATGTTCAACCAATGACAAAAAATCACTTATTGGATGCACAAGATTGGTTAAAAACCCTAAGTGGATTAGAATAAGCATGGGGAGACCAAAAATGACCTAAATCTTCAACCAATGACAGAAAATCACTTATTGGATGCACAAGATTGGTTAAAAACCCTAATTGTATTAGAATAAGCCTTGGGAGGACGAAAATGACCTAAATGTTCAACCAATGACACAAAATTACTTATTGGATGCACGAGATTGGTTAAAAACCCTATTTGGTTTAGAATAAGACTTAGGAGGACGAAAATGACCTAAATGTTCAACAAATGACACAAAATCACTTATTGGATGCACAAGATTGGTTAAAAACCTCAATTGGATTAGAATTAGCCTACGGAGACCGAAAATGACCTAATTGTTCAACCAATGACACAAAATCACTTATTGGATGCACAAGATTGGTTAAAAACCCTAATTAGATTAGAATAACCCTTTGGAGGACGAAAAAGACCTAAATGTTCAACCAATGACATAAAATCACTTGTTGGATGCACAAGATTGGTTAAAAACCGTAATAGGATTAGAATAAGCCTAGGGAGGACGAAAATGACCTTAATGTTAAACCAATGACACAAATGCACTTATTGGATGCACAAGATTGGTTAAAAGACCCTAATTGGATTAGAATAAGTCGAACGATGACGAAAATGACCTAAATGTGAATTCAAAGACACACACCCACTTATTGGAGGTACAATATTGGTTAAAAACCCTAATTGGATTAGAATAAGCCATTGGAGGACGAAAAAGACCTAAATGTTCAACCAATGACACAAAATCACTTGTTGGATGCACAAGATTGGTTAAAAACCGTAATAGGATTGGAATAAGCCTAGGGAAGACGAAAATGACCTAAATGTTCAACCAATGACACAAAATCACTTATTGGATGCACAAGATTGGTTCAAAACCCTAATTGGATTCGAATAAGCCTAGGGACGACGAAAATGACCTAAATGTTCAACCAATGACACAAAATCATTCATTGGATGCACAAGATTGTTTAAAAACCCTAAGTGGATTAGAATAAGCCTAGGGAGGTTGAAAATGACCTAAATGTTCAACCAATGACACCAAATCACTCATTGGATGCACAAGATTGGTTAAAAATCCGAATTGAATTAGAATAAGCCTAGGGAGGACAAAAACGACCTAAATGTTCAACCAATGACACAAAATCACTTATTGGAAGCACCAGATTGGTTAAAAACCCTAATAAGATTAGAATAAGCCTAGGGAGGACCAAAATGACCTAAATGTTCAACCAATGACACAAAATCACTTATTGGATGCACAAGATTGGTTAAAAATCCTAATTGGATTAGAATAAGCCTACGGAGGACGAAAATGACCTGAATGTTCAACCAATGACCCAAACGCTTTTATTGGATGCACAAGATTGGTTCAAAACTCTAATTGGATTAGAATAAGCCTAGGGATGACGAAAATGACATAAATGTTCAACCAATGACACAAAATCACTTATTGGATGCACAAGATTCGTTAAAAATCCTAATTGGATTAGAATAAGCCTTTGGAGGACGAAAAAGACCTAAATGTTCAACCAATGACATAAAATCACTTGTTGGATGCACAAGATTGGTTAAAAACCGTAATAGGATTAGAATAAGCCTAGGGAGGACGAAAATGACCTTAATGTTAAACCAATGACACAAATGCACTTATTGGATGCACAAGATTGGTTAAAAGACCCTAATTGGATTAGAATAAGTCGAAGGATGACGAAAATGACCTAAATGTGAATTCAAAGACACACACCCACTTATTGGAGGTACAATATTGGTTAAAAACCCTAATTGGATTAGAATAAGCCATTGGAGGACGAAAAAGACCTAAATGTTCAATCAATGACACAAAATCACTTGTTGGATGCACAAGATTGGTTAAAAACCGTAATAGGATTGGAATAAGCCTAGGGAAGACGAAAATGACCTAAATGTTCAACCAATGACACAAAATCACTTATTGGATGCACAAGATTGGTTCAAAACCCTAATTGGATTCGAATAAGCCTAGGGACGACGAAAATGACCTAAATGTTCAACCAATGACACAAAATCATTCATTGGATGCACAAGATTGTTTAAAAACCCTAAGTGGATTAGAATAAGCCTAGGGAGGTTGAAAATGACCTAAATGTTCAACCAATGACACCAAATCACTCATTGGATGCACAAGATTGGTTAAAAATCCGAATTGAATTAGAATAAGCCTAGGGAGGACAAAAACGACCTAAATGTTCAACCAATGACACAAAATCACTTATTGGAAGCACCAGATTGGTTAAAAACCCTAATAAGATTAGAATAAGCCTAGGGAGGACCAAAATGACCTAAATGTTCAACCAATGACACAAAATCACTTATTGGATGCACAAGATTGGTTAAAAATCCTAATTGGATTAGAATAAGCCTACGGAGGACGAAAATGACCTGAATGTTCAACCAATGACACAAACGCTTTTATTGGATGCACAAGATTGGTTAAAAACTCTAATTGGATTAGAATAAGCCTAGGGATGACGAAAATGACCTAAATGTTCAACCAATGACACAAAATCACTTATTGGATGCACAAGATTCGTTAAAAATCCTAATTGGATTAGAATAAGCCTAGGGAGGACGAAAATGACCTAAATGTTCAACCAATGACACAAAATCACTTATTGGATGCACAAGATTGGTTAAAAATCTTAATTGGATTAGAATAAGCCTACGGGGGACGAAAATTACCTGAATGTTCAACCAATGACACAAACGCACTTTTTGGATGCACAACATTGGTTATAAACCCTAACTGGATTAAAATAAGCAAAAAGAGCACGAAAATGACCTAAATGTTAATTTAATAACACAAACGCACTTATTGGATGCACAAGATTGGTTAAAAACCCTAATTGGATGAGAATAAGCCTATGCAGGACAAAAATGACCTAAATGTTCAACCATTGACACAAACACACTTATTGGATGCACAACATTGGTTAAAAACCCTAATTCGATTAGAATAAGCTTAGGGAGGACGAAAATGACCTAAATGTTCAACCAATGACACTAAATTACTTATTGGATGCACAAGATTGGTTAAAAACCCTATTTGGTTTAGAATAAGACTTAGGAGGACGAAAATGACCTAAATGTTCAACAAATGACACAAAATCACTTATTGGATGCACAAGATTGGTTGAAAACCCTAATTGGATTAGAATAAGCCTATGGAGACCGAAAATGACCTAAATGTAAAACCAATGACACAAATGCACTTATTGGATGCACAAGATTGGTTAAAAGACCCCAATTGGATTAGAATAAGTCGAAGGATGATGAAAATGACCTAAATGTGAATTCAATGACACAGACCCACTTATTGGAGGTACAATATTTGGTTTAGAATAAGACTTAGGAGGACGAAAATGACCTAAATGTTCAACAAATGACACAAAATCACTTATTGGATGCACAAGATTGGTTGAAAACCCTAATTGGATTAGAATAAGCCTATGGAGACCGAAAATGACCTAAATGTAAAACCAAAGACACAAATGCACTTATTGGATGCACAAGTATGGTTAAAAGACCCTAATTGGATTAAAATAAGTCGAAGGATGATGAAAATGACCTAAATGTGAATTCAATGACACAGACCCACTTATTGGAGGTACAATATTGGTTAAAAACACTAATTGGATTAGAATAAGCTTAGGGAGGACGAAAATGACCTAAATGTTAATCCAATGACACAAACGCACTTATTGGATGCACAAGATTGGTGAAAACCCCTAATTGGATTAGAATAAGCCTAGGGAAGACAGAAATGACCTAAATGTTCAACCAATGACACAAACGCACTAATTGGATGCACAACATTGGTTCAAAACCCTAATTGGATTAGAATAAACCAAGGGAGGATGAAAATGACCTAAATATTCAACCAATGAAACAAACGCACTTATTGAATGCACAAGATTGGTTAGAAACCTTAATTGGATTAGAATAAGCCTAGGGAGGACGAAAATGACCTTAATGTTAAACCAATGACACAAATGCACTTATTTGATGCACAAGATTGGTTAAAAAACCCTAATTGGTTTAGAATAAGTCGAAGGATAACGAAAAGGACCTAAATGTTAATTCAATGACACAAATGCACTTATTGGAAGCACAAGATTGGTTAAAAACCCTAATTGGATTAGAATAAGCCTAGGGAGGACGAAAATGACCTAAATGTTAATCCAATGACACAAACGCACTTATTGGATGCACAAGATTGGTTAAAAACCCTAATAAGATTAGAATAAGCCTACGGAGGACGAAAATGACCTAAATGTTCAACCAATGACACAAAATCACTTATTGGATGCACAAGATTGGTTAAAAGCCCTAATTGTATTAGAATAAGCCTTGGGAGGACGAAAGTGACCTAAATGTTCAACCAATGACAGAAAATTACTTATTGGATGCACAAGATTGGTTAAAAACCCTAATTGGATTAGAATAAGCCTATGGAGACCGAAAATGACCTAATTGTTCAACCAATGACACAAAATCACTTATTGGATGCACAAGATTGGTTAAAAACCCTAATTGGATTAGAATAAGCCTATGGAGACCGAAAATGGCCTAAATGTTCAACCAATGACACAAAATCACTTATTCGATGCACAAGATTGGTTAAAAACCCTAATTGGATTAGAATAAGCCATTGGATCACGAAAAAGACCTAAATGTTCAACCAATAACACAAAATCACTTGTTGGATGCACAAGATTGGTTAAAAACCGTAATAGGATTGGAACAAGCCTAGGGAAGACGAAAATGACCTAAATGTTCAACCAATGACACAAAATCACTTATTGGATGCACAAGATTGGTTCAAAACCCTAATTGGATTCGAATATGCCTAGGGAGGACGAAAATGACCTAAATGTTCAACCAATGACACAAAATCATTCATTGGATGCACAAGATTGTTTAAAAACCCTAAGTGGATTAGAATAAGCCTAGGGAGGTTGAAATGACCTAAATGTTCAACCAATGACACCAAATCACTCATTGGATGCACATGATTGGTTAAAAACCCAAATTGAATTAGAATAAGCCTAGGGAGGACAAAAACGACCTAAATGTTCAACCAACGACACAAAATCACTTATTGGATGCACAAGATTGGTTAAAAATCCTTATTGGATTAGAATAAGCCTAGGGAGGACGAAAAAGACCTAAATGTTCAACCAATGACACAAAATCACTTATTGGATGCACAAGATTGGTTAAAAATCCTAATTGGATTAGAATAAGCCTACGGGGGACGAAAATTACCTGAATGTTCAACCAATGACACAAACGCACTTTTTGGATGCACAACATTGGTTATAAACCCTAACTGGATTAAAATAAGCCAAAAGAGCACGAAAATGACCTAAATGTTAATTTAATAACACAAACGCACTTATTGGATGCACAAGATTGGTTAAAAACCCTAATTGGAGGAGAATAAGCCTATGCAGGACAAAAATGACCTAAATGTTCAACCATTAACACAAACACACTTATTGGATGCACAACATTGGTTAAAAACCCTAACTGGATTAGAATAAGCTTAGGGAGGACGAAAATGACCTAAATGTTCAACCAATGACACAAAATTACTTATTGGATACACAAGATTGGTTAAAAACCCTAATTGGATTAGAATAAGCCTATGGAGACCGAAAATGACCTAAATGTTAAACCAATGACACAAACGCACTTATTGGATGCACAAGATTGGTTAAAAGACCCTAATTGGATTAGAATAAGTCGAAGGATGATGAAAATGACCTAAATGTCAATTCAATGACACAGACCCACTTATTGGAGGTACAATGTTGGTTAAAAACACTAATTGGATTAGAATAAGCTTAGGGAGGACGAAAATGACCTAAATGTTCATCCAATGACACAAACGCACTTATTGGATGCACAAGATTGGTGAAAAACCCTAATTGGATTAGAATAAGCCTAGGGAAGACAGAAATGACCTAAATGTTAAACCAATGACACAAACGCACTAATTGGATGCACAACATTGGTTCAAAACCCTAATTGGATTAGAATAAACCAAGGGAGGATGAAAATGACCTAAATATTCAACCAATGAAACAAACGCACTTATTGAATGCACAAGATTGGTTAGAAACCTTAATTGGATTAGAATAAGCCTAGGGAGCACGAAAATGACCTGAATGTTCAACCAATGACACAAACGCACTTATTGGATGCAAAAGATTGGTTAAAAACCCTAATTGGATTAGAATAAGCCTAGGGAGGACGAAAATGACCTCAATGTTCAACCAATGTTACAAACGCACTTACGGGATGCACAAGATTGGTGAAAAATCCAAATTGGATTAGAGAAAGCCTAAGGAGGACGAAAATGACCTAAATTTTCCACCAATAACACAAACACACTTATTGGACGCACAAGATTGGTTAAAAACCCTAATTGGAATAGAATAAACCAAGGGAGGATGAAAATGACCTAAATGTTCAACAAATGACACAAACGCACTTATTGGATGCACAAGATTGGTTAAAAACCCTAATTGGATAAGAATAAGCTTAGGGAGGACGAAAATGACCTTAATGTTAAACCAATGACACCAAATCACTCATTGGATGCACAAGATTGGTTAAAAACCCTATTTTTTTTAGAATAAGACTTAGGAGGACGAAAATGACCTAAATGTTCAACAAATGACACAAAATCACTTATTGGATGCACAAGATTGGTTAAAAACCCTAATTGGATTAGAATAAGCCTATGGAGACCGAAAATGACCTAAATGTTCAACCAATGACACAAAATCACTTATTGGATGCACAAGATTGGTTAAAAACGCTAATTGGATTAGAATAAGCCATTGGTGGACGAAAAAGACCTAAATGTTCAACCAATGACACAAAATCACTTGTTGGATGCACAAGATTGGTTAAAAGCCGTAATAGGATTAGAATAAGCCTAGGGAGGAAGAAAATGACCTTAATGTTAAACCAATGACACAAATGCACTTATTGGATGCACAAGATTGGTTAAAAGACCCTAATTGGATTAGAATAAGTCGAAGGATGACGAAAATGACCTAAATGTGAATTCAATGACACAGACCCACTTATTGGAGGTACAATATTGATTAAAAACACTAATTGGATTAGAATAAGCTTAGGGAGGACGAAAATGACCTAAATGTTAATCCAATGACACAAAAGCACTTATTGGATGCACAAGATTGGTGAAAAACCCTAATTGGATTAGAATAAGCCTAGGGAAGACAGAAATGACCTAAATGTTCAACCAATGACACAAACGCACTAATTAGATGCACAACATTGGTTCAAAACCCTAATTGGAATAGAATAAACCAAGGGAGGATGAAAATGACCTAAATATTCAACCAATGAAACAAATGCCCTTATTGAATGCACAAGATTGGTTAGAAACCTTAATTGGATTAGAATAAGCCTAGGGAGGACGAAAATGACCTTAATGTTAAACCAATGACACAAATGCACTTATTTGATGCACAAGATTGGTTAAAAAACCCTAATTGGTTTAGAATAAGTCGAAGGATAACGAAAAGGACCTAAATGTTAATTCAATGACACAAATGCACTTATTGGAAGCACAAGATTGGTTAAAAACCCTAATTTGATTAGAATAAGCCTAGGGAGGACGAAAAATGACCTAAATGTTAATCCAATGACACAAACACACTTATTGGATGCACAAGATTGGTGAAAAACCTTAAATTGATTAGAATAAGCCTAGGGAGGACGAAAATGACCTAAATGTTCAACCAATGACACAAAATCACTCATTGGATGCACAAGATTGTTTAAAAACCCTAAGTGGATTAGAATAAGCCTAAGGAGGTTGAAAATGACCTAAATGTTCAACCAATGACACCAAATGACTCATTGGATGCCCAAGATTGGTTAAAAACCCGAATTGAATTAGAATAAGCCTAGGGAGGACAAAAACGACGTAAATGTTCAACCAATGACACAAAATCACTTATTGGAAGCACAAGATTGGTTAAAAACCCTAATAAGATTAGAATAAGCCTACGGAGGACGAAAATGACCTAAATGTTCAACCAATGAAACAAAATCACTTATTGGATGCACAAGATTGGTTAAAAGCCCTAATTGTATTAGAATAAGCCTTGGGAGGACAAAAGTGACCTAAATGTTCAACCAATGACACAAAATTACTTATTGGATGCACAAGATTGGTTAAAAACCCTAATTGGATTAGAATAAGCCTATGGAGACCGAAAATGACCTAATTGTTCAACCAATGACACAAAATCACTTATTGGATGCACAAGATTGGTTAAAAATCCTAATTGGCTTAGAATAAGCCTACCGAGGACGAAAATGACCTGAATGTTCAACCAATGACAGAAACGCACTTATTGGATGCACAAGATTTGTTAAAAACCCTAACTGGATTAGAATAAGCCTAGGGAGGAGGAAAATGACCTAAATGTTCAACCAATGACACAAAATCACTTATTGGATGCACAAGATTGGTTAAAAATCCTAATTGGATTAGAATAAGCTTAGGGAGGACGAAAATGACCTAAATGTTCAACCAATGACACAAAATCACTTATTGGATGCACCAGTTTGGTTAAAAATCCTAATTGGATTAGAATAAGCCTACGGAGGACGAAAATGACCTGAATGTTCAACCAATGACACAAACGCACTTATTGGATGCACAAGATTGGTTAAAACCCTAATTGGATTAGAATAAGCCTAGGGAGGACGAAAATGACCTAAATGTTCAACCAATGTTACAAACGCACTTACGGGATGCACAAGATTGGTGAAAAATCCAAATTGGATTAGAGAAAGCCTAGGGAGGACGAAAATGACCTAAATTTTCCACCAATAACACAAACACACTTATTGGACGCACAAGATTGGTTAAAAACCCTAATTGGATTAGAATAAACCAAGGGAGGACGAAAATGACCTAAATGTTCAACAAATGACACAAACGCACTTATTGGATGCACAAGATTGGTTAAAAACCCTAATTGGATAAGAATAAGCCAAAAGAGGACGAAAATGACCTAAATGTTAATTCAATGACACAAACACAGTTATTGGATGCACAAGATTGGTTAAAAACTTTAATTGGATTAGAATAAGCCTAGGGAGTACGAAAATGACCTAAATGTTCAACCGTTGACACAAACGAACTTATTGAATGCACAAGATTGGTTAAAAACCCTAATTGGATTAGAATAATCCTAGGGAGGACGAAAATGAACTAAATGTTCAACCAATGACACAAACGCACTTATTGGATTCACAAGATTGGTTTAATACCCTAATTGGATTAGAATAAGTTTAGGGAAGACAAAAATGACCTAAATGTTAATCCAATGACACAAACGCACTTATTGGATGCACAAGATTTGTGAAAAACCCTAATTGGATTAGAATAAGCCTAGGGACGACATAAATGACTTAAATATTCAACTAATGACACAAACCCACTTATTGGATGCACAACATTGGTTAAAAATCCTAATTAGAAGATAATAAGCCTAGGGGGGACGAAAATTACCTAAATGTTCAACCAATGACACAAACGCACTTTTTGGATGCACAACATTGGTTAAAAACCCTAATTGGATTAAAATAAGCCAAAAGAGCACGAAAATGACCTAAATGTTAATTCAATAACACAAACGCACTTATTGGATGCACAAGATTGGTTAAAAACCCTAATTGGATGAGAATAAGCCTAGGCAGGACAAAAATGACCTAAATGTTCAACCATTGACACAAACACACTTATTGGATGCACAACATTGGTTAAAAACCCTAATTGGATTAGAATAAGCTTAGGGAGGACGAAAATGACGTAAATGTTAAACCAATTACACAAATGCACTTATTGGATGCACAAGATTGGTGAAAAATCCAAATTGGATTAGAGAAAGCCTAGGGAGGACGAAAATGACCTAAATTTTCCACCAATAACACAAACACACTTATTGGACGCACAAGATTGGTTAAAAACCCTAATTGGATTAGAATAAACCAAGGGAGGACGAAAATGACCTAAATGTTCAACAAATGACACAAACGCACTTATTGGATGCACAAGATTGGTTATAAACCCTAATTGGATAAGAATAAGCCTAGAGAGGACGAAAATGACCTTAATGTTAAACCAATGACACAATTGCACTTATTGGATGCACAAGATTGGTTAAAAAACCTTAATTGGATTAGAATAAGGCTAGAGAGGACGAAAATGACCTAAATGTTAATCCAATGACACAAACGCACTTATTGGACGAACAAGATTGGTTAAAAACCCTAATTGGATTAGAATAAGGCTATAGAGGACGAAAATGACCTAAATGTTAATCCAATGGCACAAACGCGCTTATTGGATGCACAAGATTGGTGAAAAACCCTAATTGGATTAGAATAATCCTAAGGAAGACAAAAATGACCTAAATGTTCAATTAATGACACAACCCACTTAGTGGATGCATAACATTGGTTAAAAATCCTTATTAGAAGAGAATAAGCCAAGGGAGGACGAAAATGATCTAAATTTTCAACCAATGACACAAACGCACTTTTTGGATGCACAACTTTGGTTAAGAACCCTAATTAAATTTGAATAAGCCAAAAGAGGACGAAAATGACCTAAATGTTAATTCAATGACACAAACACAGTTATTGGATGCACAAGATTGGTTAAAAACCTTAATTGGATTAGAATAAGCCTAGGGAGGACGAAAATGACCTAAATGTTCAACAGTTGACACAAACGAACTTATTGAATGCACAAGATTGATTAAAAACCCTAATTGGATTAGAATAATCCTAGGGAGGACGAAAATGAACTAAATGTTCAACCAATGACACAAACGCACTTATTGGATTCACAAGATTGGTTTAATACCCTAATTGGATTAGAATAAGTTTAGGGAAGACAAAAATGACCTAAATGTTAATCCAATGACACAAACGCACTTATTGGATGCACAAGATTTGTGAAAAACCCTAATTGGATTAGAATAAGCCTAGGGAAGACATAAATGACTTAAATATTCAACTAATGACACAAACCCACTTATTGGATGCACAACATTGGTTAAAAATCCTAATTAGAAGATAATAAGCCTAGGGGCGACGAAAATTACCTAAATATTCAACCAATGACACAAACGCACTTATTTGATGCACAAGATTGGTTAAAAGAACCCTAATTGGATTAGAATAAGTCGAAGGATAACGAAAAGGACCTAAATGTTAATTCAATAACACAAACGCACTTATTGGAAGCACAAGAGTGGTTAAAAATCATAATTGGATTAGAATAAGCCTAGGGAGGACGAAAATGACCTAAATGTTAATCCAACAACACAAACGCACTTATTGGATGCACAAGATTGGTGAAAAACCATAATTGGATTAGAATAAGCCTAGGGAGGACGAAAATGACCTAAATGTTCAACCAATGACACCAAATCACTCATTGGATGCACAAGATTGGTTAAAAACATGAATTGGATTAGAATAAGTCTAGGGAGGACAAAAATGACCTAAATGTTCAACCAATGACACAAACGCACTTATTTGATGCACAAGATTGGTTAAAAGAAGCCTAATTGGATTAGAATAAGTCGAAGGATAACGAAAAGGACCTAAATGTTAATTCAATAACACAAACGCACTTATTGGAAGCACAAGATTGGTTAAAAATCCTAATTGGATTAGAATAAGCCTAGGGAGGACGAAAATGACCTAAATGTTCAACCAATGACACAAAATTACTTATTGGACGCACAAGATTTGTTAAAAACCCGAATTGGATTAGAATAAGTCTAGGGAAGACAAAAATGACCTAAATGTTCAACCAATGACACAAAATCAATTATTGGATGCACAAGATTGTTTAAAAACCCTAAATGGATTAGAATAAGCCTA
Organism: Cicer chorassanicum; assembly: GCA_037974735.1. Lineage (NCBI taxonomy): Eukaryota > Viridiplantae > Streptophyta > Magnoliopsida > Fabales > Fabaceae > Cicer > Cicer chorassanicum. The sequence continues at coordinate 36,778,124 of JBBPBP010000004.1, read as the reverse complement.
GGGAGGACGAAAATGACCTAAATGTTCAACCAATGACACAAAATCACTTATTGGATGCACAAGATTGGTTAAAAACCCTAATAGGATTAGAATAAGCTTAGGGAGGACAAAAATATCCTAAATGTTCAACCAAAGAGACAAAATCACTTATTGGATGCACAAGATTGGTTAAAAGTCCTAATTGGATTAGAGTAAGCCTAGGGATGACGAAAATGACCTAAATGTTCAACCAATGACACAAAATCACTTGTTGGATGCACAAGATTGGTTAAAAATCCTAATTGGATTAGAATAAGCCTTCGGAGGATGAAAATGACCTAAATGTTCAACCAATGACACAAAATTACTTATTGGATGCACCAGATTGGTTAAAAACCGTAATAGGACTACAATAAGCCTAGGGAGGACGAAAATGACCTAATTGTTCAACCAACGACACAAAATCACTCATTGGATGCACAGATTGGTTAAAAAACCCTAATTGGATTAGAACAAGCCTAGGGTGGACAAAAATGACCTAAATGATCAACCAATAACACAAAATCACTTTTTGGATGCACAAAATTTGGTTAAAAGCCCTAATTAGATTAGAATAAGCCTAGGGATGACGAAAATGACCTAAATGTTCAACCAATGACACAAAATCACTTATTGGATGCACAAGATTGGTTAAAAATCCTAATTGGATTAGAATAAGCTTAGGGAGGACGAAAATGACCTAAATGTTCAACCAATGACACAAAATCACTTATTGGATGCACCAGTTTGGTTAAAAATCCTAATTGGATTAGAATAAGCCTACGGAGGACGAAAATGACCTGAATGTTCAACCAATGACACAAACGCACTTATTGGATGCACAAGATTGGTTAAAACCCTAATTGGATTAGAATAAGCCTAGGGAGGACGAAAATGACCTAAATGTTCAACCAATGTTACAAACGCACTTACGGGATGCACAAGATTGGTGAAAAATCCAAATTGGATTAGAGAAAGCCTAGGGAGGACGAAAATGACCTAAATTTTCCACCAATAACACAAACACACTTATTGGACGCACAAGATTGGTTAAAAACCCTAATTGGATTAGAATAAACCAAGGGAGGACGAAAATGACCTAAATGTTCAACAAATGACACAAACGCACTTATTGGATGCACAAGATTGGTTAAAAACCCTAATTGGATAAGAATAAGCCAAAAGAGGACGAAAATGACCTAAATGTTAATTCAATGACACAAACACAGTTATTGGATGCACAAGATTGGTTAAAAACTTTAATTGGATTAGAATAAGCCTAGGGAGTACGAAAATGACCTAAATGTTCAACCGTTGACACAAACGAACTTATTGAATGCACAAGATTGGTTAAAAACCCTAATTGGATTAGAATAATCCTAGGGAGGACGAAAATGAACTAAATGTTCAACCAATGACACAAACGCACTTATTGGATTCACAAGATTGGTTTAATACCCTAATTGGATTAGAATAAGTTTAGGGAAGACAAAAATGACCTAAATGTTAATCCAATGACACAAACGCACTTATTGGATGCACAAGATTTGTGAAAAACCCTAATTGGATTAGAATAAGCCTAGGGACGACATAAATGACTTAAATATTCAACTAATGACACAAACCCACTTATTGGATGCACAACATTGGTTAAAAATCCTAATTAGAAGATGATAAGCCTAGGGGGGACGAAAATTACCTAAATGTTCAACCAATGACACAAACGCACTTTTTGGATGCACAACATTGGTTAAAAACCCTAATTGGATTAAAATAAGCCAAAAGAGCACGAAAATGACCTAAATGTTAATTCAATAACACAAACGCACTTATTGGATGCACAAGATTGGTTAAAAACCCTAATTGGATGAGAATAAGCCTAGGCAGGACAAAAATGACCTAAATGTTCAACCATTGACACAAACACACTTATTGGATGCACAACATTGGTTAAAAACCCTAATTGGATTAGAATAAGCTTAGGGAGGACGAAAATGACGTAAATGTTAAACCAATTACACAAATGCACTTATTGGATGCACAAGATTGGTGAAAAATCCAAATTGGATTAGAGAAAGCATAGGGAGGACGAAAATGACCTAAATTTTCCACCAATAACACAAACACACTTATTGGACGCACAAGATTGGTTAAAAACCCTAATTGGATTAGAATAAACCAAGGGAGGACGAAAATGACCTAAATGTTCAACAAATGACACAAACGCACTTATTGGATGCACAAGATTGGTTATAAACCCTAATTGGATAAGAATAAGCCTAGAGAGGACGAAAATGACCTTAATGTTAAACCAATGACACAATTGCACTTATTGGATGCACAAGATTGGTTAAAAAACCTTAATTGGATTAGAATAAGGCTAGAGAGGACGAAAATGACCTAAATGTTAATCCAATGACACAAACGCACTTATTGGACGAACAAGATTGGTTAAAAACCCTAATTGGATTAGAATAAGGCTATAGAGGACGAAAATGACCTAAATGTTAATCCAATGGCACAAACGCGCTTATTGGATGCACAAGATTGGTGAAAAACCCTAATTGGATTAGAATAATCCTAAGGAAGACAAAAATGACCTAAATGTTCAATTAATGACACAACCCACTTAGTGGATGCATAACATTGGTTAAAAATCCTTATTAGAAGAGAATAAGCCAAGGGAGGACGAAAATGATCTAAATTTTCAACCAATGACACAAACGCACTTTTTGGATGCACAACTTTGGTTAAGAACCCTAATTAAATTTGAATAAGCCAAAAGAGGACGAAAATGACCTAAATGTTAATTCAATGACACAAACACAGTTATTGGATGCACAAGATTGGTTAAAAACCTTAATTGGATTAGAATAAGCCTAGGGAGGACGAAAATGAACTAAATGTTCAACCAATGACACAAACGCACTTATTGGATTCACAAGATTGGTTTAATACCCTAATTGGATTAGAATAAGTTTAGGGTAAATAAAAATGACCTAAATGTTAATCCAATGACACAAACGCACTTATTGGATGCACAAGATTTGTGAAAAACCCTAATTGGATTAGAATAAGCCTAGGGAAGACATAAATGACTTAAATATTCAACTAATGACACAAACCCACTTATTGGATGCACAACATTGGTTAAAAATCCTAATTAGAAGATAATAAGCCTAGGGGGGACGAAAATTACCTAAATGTTCAACCAATGACACAAACGCACTTTTTGGATGCACAACATTGGTTAAAAACCCTAATTGGATTAGAATAAGCCTTGGGAGGACGAAAATGACCTAAATGTTCAACCAATAACACAAAATCACTTTTTGGATGCACAAGTTGGTTAAAAACCCTAATTGGATTATAATAAGCCTGGGGAAACCGAAAATGACCTAAATATTCAACCAATGACACAAAATCACTTATTGAATGAACAATATTGGTTAAAAACCCTAATTGGAATAAAATAAGCCTAGGGAGGACGAAAACGACCTAAATGTTCAACCAATGACACAAAATCACTTATTGGATGCACAAGATTGGTTAAAAACCCTAATTGGATTATAATAAGCCTAGGGAAACCGAAAATGACCTAAATGTTCAACCAATGACACAAAATCACTTATTGAATGCACAAGATTGGTTAAAAACCCTAATTGGAATAAAATAACCCTAGGTAGGACGAAAAATGGCCTCAATGTTCAACCAATGACACAAAATCACTTACTGGATCCACAAGATTGGTTAAAAACCCTAATTGGATTAGAATAAGCCTCGGGAAACCGTAAATGACCTAAATGTTCAACCAATGACACAAAATCACTTATTGAATGCACAAGATTGGTTATTAACCCTAATTGGAATGGAATAAGCCTAGGGAGGACAAAAATGACCTAAATGTTCAACCAATAACACAAAATCACTTATTGGATGCACAAGTTTGGTTAAAAACCCTAATTGGATTAGAATAAGCCTTGGGAGGACGAAAATTACCTAAATGTTCAACCAATAACACCAAATCACTTATTGGATGCACAAGATTGGTTAAAAACCCTAATTGGAATATAATAAGCCTTGGGAGGACGAAAATCACCTAAATGTTCAACCAATGATTCAAAATCACTTATTGGATGCACAAGATTGGTTAAAAACCCTAATTGGATTATAATAAGCCTGGGGAAATCGAAAATGACCTAAATGTTCAACCAATGACACAAAATCACTTATTGAATGCACAAGATTGGTTAAAAACCCTAAATGGATTAGAATAAGCCTTGGGAGGACGAAAATGACCTAAATGTTCAACCAATAACACAGAATCACTTATTGGATGCACAAGATTGGTTAAAAACCCTAAGTGGAATATAATAAGCCTGGGGAACCTGAAAATGCTCTAAATGTTCAACCAATGAAACAAAATCACTTATTGGATGCACAAGTTTGGTTAAAAAACCTAATTGGATTAGAATAAGCCTTGGGAGGACGAAAATTACCTAAATGTTCAACCAATAACACAAAATCACTTATTGGTTGCACAAGATTGGTTAAAAACCCTAATTGGAATATAATAAGCCTTGGGAGGACGAAAATAACCTAAATGTTCAACCAATGATTCAAAATCACTTATTGGATGCACAAGATTGGTTAAATACCCTATTTGGATTATAATAAGCCTGGGGAAACCGAAAATGACCTAAATGTTCAACCAATGACACAAAATCACTTATTGAATGCAGAAGATTGGTTAAAAACCCTAATTGGATTAGAATAAGCCTTGGGAGGACAAAAATGACCTAAATGTTCAACCAATAACACAAAATCACTTATTGGATGCACAAGATTGGTTAAAAACCATATTTGGATTAGAATAAGCCTTGGGAGGACGAAAATGACCTAAATGTTCAACCAATGACATAAAATCACTTATTGGATGCACAAGATTGGTTAAAAACCCTAATTGGAATATAATAAGCCTTGGGAGGACGAAAATAACCTAAATGTTCAACCAATGATTCAAAAACACTTATTGGATGCAAAGGATTGGTTAAAAATCCTATTTGGATTTTAATAAGCCTGGGGAAACCGAAAATGACCTAAATGTTCAACCAATGACACAAAATCACTTATTGAATGCACAAGATTGGTTAAAAACCCTAATTGGATTAGAATAAGCCTTGGGAGGACGAAAATGACCTAAATGTTCAACCAATAACACAAAATCACTTATTGGATGCACAAGATTGGTTAAAAACCCTAATTGGATTAGAATATGCCTATGGAGGACGAAAACGACCTAAATGTTCAACCAATGACACAAAATCAGTTATTGGATGCACAAGATTGGTTAAAAACCCTAATTGGATTATAATAAGCCTAGGGAAACCGAAAATGACCTAAATGTTCAACCAATGACACAAAATCACTTATTGAATGCACAAGATTGGTTAAAAACCCTAATTGGAATAAAATAACCCTAGGTAGGACGAAAAATGGCCTAAATGTTCAACCAATGACACAAAATCACTTACTGGATCCACAAGATTGGTTAAAAACCCTAATTGGATTAGAATAAGCCTGGGGAAACCGTAAATGACCTAAATGTTCAACCAATGACACAAAATCACTTATTGAATGCACAAGATTGGTTATTAACCCTAATTGGAGTGGAATAAGCCTAGGGAGGACAAAAATGACCTAAATGTTCAACCAATAACACAAAATCACTTATTGGATGCACAAGTTTGGTTAAAAACCCTAATTGGATTAGAATAAGCCTTGGGAGGACGAAAATTACCTAAATGTTCAACCAATAACACCAAATCACTTATTGGATGCACAAGATTGGTTAAAAACCCTAATTGGAATATAATAAGCCTTGGGAGGACGAAAATAACCTAAATGTTCAACCAATGATTCAAAATCACTTATTGGATGCACAAGATTGGTTAAAAACCCTAATTGGATTATAATAAGCCTGGGGAAACCGAAAATGACCTAAATGTTCAACCAATGACTCAAAATCACTTATTGAATGCACAAGATTGGTTAAAAACCCTAATTGGATTAGAATAAGCCTTGGGAGGACGAAAATGACCTAAATGTTCAACCAATAACACAAAATCACTTATTGGATGCACAAGATTGGTTAAAAACCCTAAGTGGAATATAATAAGCCTGGGGAACCTGAAAATGCTCTAAATGTTCAACCAATGAAACAAAATCACTTATTGGATGCACAAGTTTGGTTAAAAAACCTAATTGGATTAGAATAAGCCTTGGGAGGACGAAAATTACCTAAATGTTCAATCAATAACACAAAATCACTTATTGGATGCACAAGATTGGTTAAAAACCCTAATTGGAATATAATAAGCCTTGGGAGGACGAAAATAACCTAAATGTTCAACCAATGATTCAAAATCACTTATTGGATGCACAAGATTGGTTAAAAACCCTATTTGGATTATAATAAGCCTGGGGAAACCGAAAATGACCTAAATGTTCAACCAATGACACAAAATCACTTATTGAATGCACAAGATTGGTTAAAAACCCTAATTGGATTAGAATAAGCCTTGGGAGGACGAAAATGACCTAAATGTTCAACCAATAACACAAAATCACTTATTGGATGCACAAGATTGGTTAAAAACCATAATTGGATTAGAATAAGCCTTGGGAGGACGAAAATGACCTAAATGTTCAACCAATGACACAAAATCACTTATTGGATGCACAAGATTGGTTAAAAACCCTAATTGGAATATAATAAGCCTTGGGAGGACGAAAATAACCTAAATGTTCAACCAATGATTCAAAATCACTTATTGGATGCACAAGATTGGTTAAAAACCCTAATTGGATTATAATAAGCCTGGGGAAACCGAAAATGACCTAAATATTCAACCAATGACACAAAATCACTTATTGAATGCACAAGATTGGTTAAAAACCCTAATTGGATTAGAATAAGCCTTGGGAGGACGAAAATGACCTAAATGTTCAACCAATGACACAAAATCACTTATTGGATGCACAAGATTGGTTAAAAACCCTAAGTGGAATATCATAAGCCTGGGGAACCTGAAAATGCTCTAAATGTTCAACCAATGACACAAAATCACTTATTGGATGCACAAGATTGGTTAAAAACGCTAATTGGTTTAGAATAAGCCTTGGGAGGACGAAAATGACCTAAATGTTCAACCAATGACACAAAATCACTTATTGGATGCACAAGATTGGTTAAAAACCCTAATTGGATTAGAATAAGCCTTGGGAGGACGAAAATGACCTAAATGTTCAACCAATAACACAAAATCACTTATTGGATGCACAAGATTGGTTAAAAACCCTAATTGGATTAGAATATGCCTAGGAAGGACGAAAACGACCTAAATGTTCAACCAATGACACAAAATCAGTTATTGGATGCACAAGATTGGTTAAAAACCCTAATTGGATTATAATAAGCCTAGGGAAACCGAAAATGACCTAAATGTTCAACCAATGACACAAAATCACTTATTGAATGCACAAGATTGGTTAAAAACCCTAATTGGAATAAAATAACCCTAGGTAGGACGAAAAATGGCCTAAATGTTCAACCAATGACACAAAATCACTTACTGGATCCACAAGATTGGTTAAAAACCCTAATTGGATTAGAATAAGCCTGGGGAAACCGTAAATGACCTAAATGTTCAACCAATGACACAAAATCACTTATTGAATGCACAAGATTGGTTATTAACCCTAATTGGAATGGAATAAGCCTAGGGAGGACAAAAATGACCTAAATGTTCAACCAATAACACAAAATCACTTATTGGATGCACAAGTTTGGTTAAAAACCCTAATTGGATTAGAATAAGCCTTGGGAGGACGAAAATTACCTAAATGTTCAAACAATGAAACAAAATCACTCATTGGATGCGCAAGATTGTTTGAAAACCCTAAATGGATTATAATTAGCCTAGGGAGGACGAAAATGACCTAAATGTTAATCTAATGACACAAATGCACTTATTGGATGCACAAGATTGGTGAAAAACCATAATTGGATTAGAATAAGCCTAGGGAGGACGAAAATGACCTAAATGTTCAACTAATGACACCAAATCACTTATTGGATGCAAAAGATTGGTTAAAAACCCGAATTGGATTAGAATAAGCCTAGGGAGGATAAAAATGACCTAAATGTTCAACCAATGACACAAAATCAATTATTGGATGCACAAGATTGTTTAAAAACCCTAAGTGAATTGGAATATGCCTAGGGAGGATGAAAATGACCTAAATGTTCAACCAATGACGCAAAATCACTTATTCGATGCACAAGATTAGTTAAAAACCCTTATTGGATTAGCATAAGCATGTGGAGACCGAAAATGACCTAAATGTTCAACCAATGACACAAAATCACTTATTGGATGCACAAGATTGGTTAAAAACCCTAATTGTATTAGAATAAGCCTTGGGAGGACGAAAATGACCTAAATGTTCAACGAATGACACCAAATCACTCATTGGATGCACAAGATTGGTTAAAAACCCTAATTGGATTAGAATAAGCATTGGGAGACCGAAAATGACCTAAATGTTCAACCAATGACACAAAATCACTTATTAAATGCACAAGATTGGTTGAAAACCTTAATTTTATTAGCATAAACATTGGGAGGACGAAAATGACCTAAATGTTCAACCAATGACACAAAATTACTTATTGGATGCACAAGATTGGTTAAAAACCCTAATTG
>JBBPBP010000004.1:36749090-36761450 GCA_037974735.1 Cicer chorassanicum | reverse complement strand
TGGAATATAATAAGCCTTGGGAGGACGAAAATAACCTAAATGTTCAACCAATGATTCAAAATCACTTATTGGATGCACAAGATTGGTTAAAAACCCTAATTGGATTATAATAAGCCTGGGGAAACCGAAAATGACCTAAATGTTCAACCAATGACACAAAATCACTTATTGAATGCACAAGATTGGTTAAAAACCCTAATTGGATTAGAATAAGCCTTGGGAGGACGAAAATGACCTAAATGTTCAACCAATAACACAAAATCACTTATTGGATGCACAAGATTAGTTAAAAACCCTAAGTGGAATATAATAAGCCTGGGGAACCTGAAAATGCTCTAAATCCAAAAGGACAAGATTGGTTCATCTGGACTTTTCGGGCGATTTTCGTACCACCCGACAAAAATGGGCCGAAATCGGTATTTTCGGGCCAAACGATGGCTAGGGTTTGAATTTCGACACGGAACCCGATACACAGTCATTAATTTAGGAGAAGAATGCTACAAGGATCTCGCGGTCGTCGATTTCATCTGCACTTTTCGGGCGATTTTCGTACCACCCGACAAAAATGGGCCGAAATCGGTATTTTCAGGCCAGACGATGGCTAGGGTTTGAAATCCGACACGGAACCCGAGACACAGTCATAAATTTAGGAGAACAATGCTACAAGGATCTCGTGGTCGTCGATTTCATCTGCACTTTTCGGGCGATTTTCGTACCACCCGACAAAAATGGGTCGAAATCGGTATTTTCGGGCCAAACGATGGCTACGGTTTGAATTCCAACACGGAACCCGATACACTTCATTAATTTAGGAGAAGAATGCTACAAGGATCTCGCGGTCGTCGATTTCATCTGCACTTTTCGGGCGATTTTCGTACCACCCGACAAAAATGGGCTGAAATCGGTATTTTAAGGCCAGAAGATGGCTAGGGTTTGAAATCCGACACGGAACCCGAGACACATTCATAAATTTAGGAGAAGAAGGCTACATGGATCTCGCGGTCATCGATTTCATCTGCACTTTTCAGGCGATTTTCGTACCACCCGACAAAAATGGGCCGAAATAGGTATTTTCGGGCGAGACGATGGCTAGGGTTTGAAATCCGACACCGAACCCGAGACACAATCATTAATTTAGGAGAACAATGCTACAAGGATCTCGCGGTCGTCGATTTCATCTGTACTTTTCGTGCGATTTTCGTACCACCCGATAAAAATGGGCCGAAATCGGTATTTTCGGGCCAGACCATGGCTAGGGTTTGAAATCCGACACAGAACCTGAGACATAGTCATAAATTTAGGAGAAGAATGTTACAAGGATATCGCGGTCGTCGAATTTCATCTCCACTTTTCGGGCGATTTTCGTACCATGCGACAAAAATAGGCCGAAATCGATATTTTCGGGTCAGACGATGGCTAGGGTTTTAAATCCGACACGGAACCCGAGACACAGTCATAAATTTAGGAGAAGAAGGCTACAAGGATCTCGCGGTCGTCGATTTCATCTGCACTTTTCGGGCGATTTTCGTACCACCCGACAAAAATGGGCCGAAATCGGTATTTTCGGGCCAGACGATGGCTAGGGTTTGAAATCCGACACGGAACCCGAGACAAAATCATAAATTTAGGAGAAGAATGCTACAAGGATCTCGCGGTCCTCGATTTCATCCGCACTTTTCAGGCGATTTTCGTACCACGCGACAAAAATGGGCCGAAATCGGTATTTTCGGGCCAAACGATGGCTAGGGTTTGAAATCCGACACGGAACCCGAGACACAGTCATAAATTTAGGAGAACAATACTACAAGGATCTCGTGGTCGTCGATTTCATCTGGACTTTTCGGGCGATTTTCGTACCACCCGACAAAAATGGGCCGAAATCGGTATTTTCGGGCCAAACGTTGGCTAGGGTTTGAATTCCGACACGGAACCCGATACACAGTCATAAATTTAGGGGAAGAATGCTACAAGGATCTCGCAGTCGTCGATTTCATCTGCAATTTTCTGGCAATTTTCGTACCACCCGACAAAAATGGGCTGAAATCGGTATTTTAAGGCCATACGATGGCTAGGGTTTGAAATCCGACACGGAACCCGAGACACATTCATAAATTTAGGAGAAGAAGGCTACAAGGATCTCGCGGTCATCGATTTCATCTGCACTTTTCAGGCGATTTTCGTACCACTCGACAAAAATGGGCCGAAATCGGTATTTTCGGGCCAGACGATGGCTAGGGTTTGAAATTCGACACGGAACCCGAGACACAGTCATAAATTTAGGAGAACAATGCTACAAGGATCTCACGGTCGTCGATTTCATGTCCACTTTTCGGGCGATTTTCGTACCATGCGACAAAAATGGGCCGAAATCGGTATTTTCTGGCCAGAGGATGGCTAGGGTTTGAAATCTGACACGGAACCCGAGACACATTCATAAATTTAGGAGAACAATACTACAAGGATCTCGCGGTCGTCGATTTCATCTGGACTTTTCAGGCGATTTTCGTACCACCCCACAAAAATAGGCCGAAATCGGTATTTTCGGGCGAGACGATGGCTAGGGTTTGAAATCCGACACGGAACCCGAGACACAATCATTAATTTAGGAGAACAATGCTACAAGGATCTCGCGGTCGTCGATTTCATCTGTACTTTTCGTGCGATTTTCGTACCACCCGACAAAAATGGGCCGAAATCGGTATTTTCGGGCCAGACCATGGCTAGGGTTTGAAATCCGACATGGAACCCGAGACATAGTCATAAATTTAGGAGAAGAATGTTAGAAGGATATCGCGGTCGTCGAATTTCATCTCCACTTTTCGGGCGATTTTCGTACCATGCGACAAAAATAGGCCGAAATCGATATTTTCGGGCCAGACGATGGCTAGGGTTTTAATGACCTAAATATTAATATAAAAGGATTTGAAAACCCTAATCCAATTCATTCCCACATTCATTTTTTTAAATTTTGTTTCAGAAAATCGAAGGGTCTCTTTAATTTATTTTTTCTCAACCAGAAGATTAAATATTCTTAAATAATCAAGAATGAGAAAATGAATTTTCCAACAACAAAAAGCAACGCAAATTATATTGAAATTAAAATTAAAGTACACCAAATTCACCAAATTGCTTAACAAACGGAAACGGCAGATGGAACACAATACACCAAATTCACCTACCAAATACTATAGTTTCGGTTAAACCAGCCGCATCTACAGAAGAGGAAGAAGAAGCCGGACCCGATGTCGGGGCTTCCTCTGCGAGCTCCACCTCCGCCGGTGGTGCAGATCTCCTCATACGTAAGCATACGATGACGGCCACAACCACCGCCAAGACAAATGTTAATCCAATGACACAAACGCACTTATTGGATGCATAAGATTGGTGAAAAACCTTAATTGGATTAGAATGAGCCTAGGGAGGACGAAAATGACCTAAATGTTAATCCAATGACACAAACGCACTTATTGGATGCACAAGATTGGTGAAAAACCTTAATTGGATTAGAATAAGCCTAGGGAGGACGAAAATGACCTAAATGTTCAACGATTGACACCAAATCACTCATTGGATGCATACGATTGGTTAAAAACCCGAATTGGATTAGAATAAGCCTAGGGAGGACGAAAATTACCTAAATGTTAATCCAATGACACAAACACACTTATTGGATGCACAAGATTGGTGAAAAACCCTAATTGGATTAGAATAAACCAAGGGAGGACGAAAATGACCTAAATAATCAACCAATGACACAAACGCACTTATTGGAAGCACAAGATTGTTTAAAATCCAAAGTGGATTAGAATAAGCCTAGGGAGGACGAAAATGACCTAAATGTTCAACCAATGACACCAAATCACTATGTGGATGCACATGATTGGTTAAAAACCCTAAGTGGATTAGAATAAGCATGGGGTGACCGAAAATGACCTAAATGTTCAACCAATGACACAAAATCACTTATTGGATGCACAAGATTGGTTAAAAACCTTAATTGGATTAGAATAAGCCTTGGGAGGACAAAAATGACCTAAATGTTCAACCAATGACACAAAATTACTTATTGGATGCACAAGATTTGTTAAAAACCCGAATTGGATTAGAATAAGCCTAGGGAAGACAAAAATGACCTAAATGTTCAACCAATGACACAAAATCAATTATTGGATGCACAAGATTGTTTAAAAACCCTAAATGGATTAGAATAAGCCTAGGGAGGACGAAAATGACCTAAATGTTCAACCAATGACACAAAATCACTTATTGGATGCACAAGATTGGTTAAAAGTCCTAATTGGATTAGAATAAGCCTAGGGAGGACAAAAATATCCTAAATGTTCAACCAATGACACAAAATCACTTATTGGATGCACAAGATTGGTTAAAAGTCCTAATTGGATTAGAATAAGCCTAGGGATGACGAAAATGACCTAAATGTTCAACCAATGACACAAAATCACTTGTTGGATGCACAAGATTGGTTAAAAATCCTAATTGGATTAGAATAAGCCTTGGGAGGACGAAAATGACCTAAATATTCAACCAATGACACAAAATTACTTATTGGATGCACCAGATTGGTTAAAAACCGTAATAGGACTACAATAAGCCTAGGGAGGACGAAAATGACCTAATTGTTCAACCAATGAAACAAAATCACTCATTGGATGCACAGATTGGTTAAAAAACCCTAATTGGATTAGAACAAGCCTAGGGTGGACAAAAATGACCTAAATGATCAACCAATAACACAAAATCACTTATTGGATGCACAAAATTTGGTTAAAAGCCCTAATTAGATTAGAATAAGCCTAGGGATGACGAAAATGACCTAAATGTTCAACCAATGACACAAAATCACTTATTGGATGCACAAGATTGGTTAAAAATCCTAATTGGATTAGAATAAGCTTAGGGAGGACGAAAATGACCTAAATGTTCAACCCATGACACAAAATCACTTATTGGATACACAAGATTGGTTAAAAATCCTAATTGGATTAGAATAAGCCTACGGAGGACGAAAATGACCTAAATATTCATCCAATGACACAAACGCACTTATTGGATGCACAAGATTTGTTAAAAACCCTAATTGGATTAGAATAAGCCTAGGGAGGACGAAAATGACCTACATGTTCAAACAATGACACAAACGCACTTATTGAATGCACAAGATTGGTTAAAAACCCTATTTGGATTAAAATAAACTTAGGGAGGAGGAAAATGACCTTAATGTTAAACCAATGACACAAATTCACTTATTGGATGCACAAGATTGGTTAAAAAACCCTAATTGGATTAGAATAAGTTGAAGGATGACGAAAATGACCTAAATGTTAATTCAATGACACAAACGCACATATTGGATGCACAAGATTGATTAAAAACCCTAATTGGATTAGAATAAGCATAGGGAGGACGAAAATGACCTAAATGTTAATCCAATGACACAAACGCACTTATTGGATGCACAAGATTGGTGAAAAACCTTAATTGGATTAGAATGAGCCTAGGGAGGACGAAAATGACCTAAATGTTAATCCAATGACACAAACGCACTTATTGGATGCACAAGATTGGTGAAAAACCTTAATTGGATTAGAATAAGCCTAGGGAGGACGAAAATGACCTAAATGTTCAACGATTGACACCAAATCACTCATTGGATGCATAAGATTGGTTAAAAACCCGAATTGGATTAGAATAAGCCTAGGGAGGACGAAAATTACCTAAATGTTAACCCAATGACACAAACACACTTATTGGATGCACAAGATTGGTGAAAAACCCTAATTGGATTAGAATAAATCAAGGGAGGACGAAAATGACCTAAATATTCAACCAATGACACAAACGCACTTATTTGATGCACAAGATTGGTTAAAAGAACCCTAATTGGATTAGAATAAGTCGAAGGATAACGAAAAGGACCTAAATGTTAATTCAATAACACAAACGCACTTATTGGAAGCACAAGAGTGGTTAAAAATCATAATTGGATTAGAATAAGCCTAGCGAGGACGAAAATGACCTAAATGTTAATCCAACAACACAAACGCACTTATTGGATGCACAAGATTGGTGAAAAACCATAATTGGATTAGAATAAGCCTAGGGAGGACGAAAATGACCTAAATGTTCAACCAATGACACCAAATCACTCATTGGATGCACAAGATTGGTTAAAAACCCGAATTGGATTAGAATAAGTCTAGGGAGGACAAAAATGACCTAAATGTTCAACCAATGACACAAACGCACTTATTTGATGCACAAGATTGGTTAAAAGAAGCCTAATTGGATTAGAATAAGTCGAAGGATAACGAAAAGGACCTAAATGTTAATTCAATAACACAAACGCACTTATTGGAAGCACAAGATTGGTTAAAAATCCTAATTGGATTAGAATAAGCCTAGGGAGGACGAAAATGACCTAAATGTTCAACCAATGACACAAAATTACTTGTTGGACGCACAAGATTTGTTAAAAACCCGAATTGGATTAGAATAAGTCTAGGGAAGACAAAAATGACCTAAATGTTCAACCAATGACACAAAATCAATTATTGGATGCACAAGATTGTTTAAAAACCCTAAATGGATTAGAATAAGCCTAGGGAGGACGAAAATGACCTAAATGTTCAACCAATGACACAAAATCACTTATTGGATGCACAAGATTGGTTAAAAACCCTAATAGGATTAGAATAAGCTTAGGGAGGACAAAAATATCCTAAATGTTCAACCAAAGAGACAAAATCACTTATTGGATGCACAAGATTGGTTAAAAGTCCTAATTGGATTAGAGTAAGCCTAGGGATGACGAAAATGACCTAAATGTTCAACCAATGACACAAAATCACTTGTTGGATGCACAAGATTGGTTAAAAATCCTAATTGGATTAGAATAAGCCTTCGGAGGATGAAAATGACCTAAATGTTCAACCAATGACACAAAATTACTTATTGGATGCACCAGATTGGTTAAAAACCGTAATAGGACTACAATAAGCCTAGGGAGGACGAAAATGACCTAATTGTTCAACCAACGACACAAAATCACTCATTGGATGCACAGATTGGTTAAAAAACCCTAATTGGATTAGAACAAGCCTAGGGTGGACAAAAATGACCTAAATGATCAACCAATAACACAAAATCACTTTTTGGATGCACAAAATTTGGTTAAAAGCCCTAATTAGATTAGAATAAGCCTAGGGATGACGAAAATGACCTAAATGTTCAACCAATGACACAAAATCACTTATTGGATGCACAAGATTGGTTAAAAATCCTAATTGGATTAGAATAAGCTTAGGGAGGACGAAAATGACCTAAATGTTCAACCTATGACACAAAATCACTTATTGGATACACAAGATTGGTTAAAAATCCTAATTGGATTAGAATAAGCCTACGGAGGACGAAAATGACCTAAATATTCAACCAATGACACAAACGCACTTATTGGATGCACAAGATTTGTTAAAAACCCTAATTGGATTAGAATAAGCCTAGGGAGGACGAAAATGACCTACATGTTCAAACCATGACACAAACTCACTTATTGAATGCACAAGATTGGTTAAAAACCCTATTTGGATTAGAATAAGCCTAGGGAGGAGGAAAATGACCTTAATGTTAAACCAATGACACAAATTCACTTATTGGACGCACAAGATTGGTTAAAAAACCCTAATTGGATTAGAATAAGTTGAAGGATGACGAAAATGACTTAAATGTTAATTCAATGACACAAACGCACATATTGGATGCACAAGATTGATTAAAAACCCTAATTGGATTAGAATAAGCATAGGGAGGACGAAAATGACCTAAATGTTAATCCAATGACACAAACGCACTTATTGGATGCACAAGATTGGTGAAAAACCTTAATTGGATTAGAATGAGCCTAGGGAGGACGAAAATGACCTAAATGTTAATCCAATGACACAAACGCACTTATTGGATGCACAAGATTGGTGAAAAACCTTAATTTTATTAGAATAAGCCTAGGGAGGACGAAAATGACCTAAATGTTCAACGATTGACACCAAATCACTCATTGGATGCATAAGATTGGTTAAAAACCCGAATTGGATTAGAATAAGCCTAGGGAGGACGAAAATTACCTAAATGTTAACCCAATGACACAAACACACTTATTGGATGCACAAGATTGGTGAAAAACCCTAATTGGATTAGAATAAATCAAGGGAGGACGAAAATGACCTAAATATTCAACCAATGACACAAACGCACTTATTTGATGCACAAGATTGGTTAAAAGAACCCTAATTGGATTAGAATAAGTCGAAGGATAACGAAAAGGACCTAAATGTTAATTCAATAACACAAACGCACTTTTTGGAAGCACAAGAGTGGTTAAAAATCATAATTGGATTAGAATAAGCCTAGCGAGGATGAAAATGACCTAAATGTTAATCCAACAACACAAACGCACTTATTGGATGCACAAGATTGGTGAAAAACCATAATTGGATTAGAATAAGCCTAGGGAGGACGAAAATGACCTAAATGTTCAACCAATGACACCAAATCACTCATTGGATGCACAAGATTGGTTAAAAACCCGATTTGGATTATAATAAGCCTAGGGAGGACAAAAATGACCTAAATGTTCAACCAATGACACAAACGCACTTATTTGATGCACAAGATTGGATAAAAGAACCCTAATTGGATTAGAATAAGTCGAAGGATAACGAAAAGGACCTAAATGTTAATTCAATAACACAAACGCACTTATTGGAAGCACATGATTGGTTCAAAATCCTAATTGGATTAGAATAAGCATAGGGAGGACGAAAATGACCTAAATGGTAATCCAACAACACAAACGCACTTATTGGATGCATAAGATTGGTGAAAAACCATAATTGGATTAGAATAAGCCCAGGGAGGACGAAAATGGCCTAAATGTTCAACCAATGACACCAAATCACTCATTTGATGCACAAGAATTGTTAAAAACCCGGATTGGATTAGAATAAGCCTAGGGAGGACAAAAATGACCTAAATGTTCAACCAATAACACAAAATCACTTATTGGATGCACAAGATTGGTTAAAAGCCCAAATTGGATTAGAATAAGCCTAGGGATGACGAAAATGACCTAAATGTTCAACCAATGACACAAAATCATTTATTGGATGCACAAGATTGGTTTAAAATCCTAATTGGATTAGAATAAGCCTAGGGAGGACGAAAATGACCTAAATGTTCAACCAAAGATACAAAATCACTTATTGGATTCACAAGATTGGTTAAAAATCCTAATTGGATTGGAATAAGCCAATGGAGGACGAAAATGACCTAAATAATCAACCAATGACACAAACGCAAGTATTGGATGCAAAAGATTGGTTAAAAATCCTAATTGGATTACAATAAGCCTACGGAGGACGAAAATGACCTAAATGTTCAACCAATGACACAAACGCACTTATTGGATGCACAAGATTGGCTAAAAGCCCAAATTGGATTAGAAAAAGCCTAGGGATGACGAAAATGACCTGAATGTTCAACCAATGACACAAAATCACTTATTGGATGCACAAGATTGTTTAAAATCCAAAGTGGATTAGAATAAGCCTAGGGAGGACGAAAATGACCTAAATGTTCAACCAATGACACCAAATCACTCATTGGATGCACAAGATTTGTTAAAAACCCGAATTGGATTAGAATAAGCCTAGGGCGGACAAAAATGACCTAAATGTTCAACCAATAACACAAAATTACTTATTGGATGCACAACATTGGTTAAAAGCCCAAATTGGATTAGAATAATCCTAAGGATGATGAAAATGACCTAAATGTTCAACCAATGACACAAAATCACTTATTGGATGCACAAGATTGATTAAAAATCCTAATTGGATTAGAATAAGCCTAGGGAGGACGAAAATGACCTAAATGTTCAACCAATGACACAAAATCACTTATTGGATGCACAAGATTGGTTAAAAATCCTAATTGGATTAGAATAAGCCTAGGGAGGAAGAAAATGACCTTCATGTTCAAACAATGACACAAACGCACTTATTGAATGCACAAGATTGGTTAAAAACCCTAATTGGATTAGAATTAGCCTAGGAAGGAGGAAAATGACCTTAATGTTAAACCAACGACACAAATGCACTTATTGGATGCACAAGATTGGTTAAAAAACCCTAATTGGATTAGAATAAGTCGAAGGATGACGAAAATGACCTAAATGTTAATTCAATGACACAAACGCACTTATTGGATGCACAAGATTGGTTAAAAACCCTAATTGGATTAGAATAAGCCTAGGGAGGACGAAAATTACCTAAATGTTAATCCAATGACACAAACACACTTATTGGATGCATAAGATTGGTGAAAAACCCTAATTAGATTAGAATAAACCAAGGGAGGACGAAAATGACCTAAATATTCAACCAATGACACAAACGCACTTATTTGATGCACAAGATTGGTTAAAAGAACCCTAAATGGATTAGAATAATTCGAAGGATAACGAAAAGGACCTAAATGTTAATTCAATAACACAAACGCACTTATTGGAAGCACAAGAGTGGTTAAAAATCATAATTGGATTAGAATAAGCCTAGGGAGGACGAAAATGACCTAAATGTTAATCCAACAACACAAACGCACTTATTGGATGCACAAGATTGGTGAAAAACGATAATTGGATTAGAATAAGCCTAGGAAGGACGAAAATGACCTAAATGTTCAACGATTGACACCAAATCACTCATTGGATGCATAAGATTGGTTAAAAACCCGAATTGGATTAGAATAAGCCTATGGAGGACAAAAATGACCTAAATGTTCAACCAATGACACAAAATCAATTATTGGATACACAAGATTGTTTAAAAACCCTAAGTGGATTAGAATATGCCTAGGAAGGACGAAAATGACCTAAATGTTCAACGATTGACACAAAATCACTTATTGGATGCACAAGATTGGTTAAAAACCCTAAGTGGATTAGAATAAGCATGGGTAGACCGAAAATGACTTAAATGTTCAACCAATGACACAAAATCACTTATTGGATGCACAAAATTGGTTAAAAACCCTAATTGTATTAGAATAAGCCTTGGGAGGACGAAAATGACCTAAATGTTCAAACAATGACACAAACGCACTTATTGAATGCACAAGATTGGTTAAAAACCCTAATTGGATTAGAATAAGCCTAGGGAGACCGAAAATGACCTAAATGTTCAACCAATGACACAAAATCACTTATTGGATGCTCAAGATTGGTTAAAAACCCTAATTGGATTAGAATAAGCCTTGGGATGACGAAAATGACCTAAATGTTCAACCAATGACACAAAATCACTTATTGGATGCACAAGATTGGTTAAAAACCCTTATTGGATTCGAATATGCCTAAGGAGGACGAAAATGAACTAAATGTTCAACCAATGACACAAAATCACTCATTTGATGCACAAGATTGTTTAAAAACCCTAAGTGGATTAGAATAAGCCTAGGGAGGACGAAAATGACCTAAATGTTCAACCAATGACACCAAATCACTCATTGGATGCACAAGATTGGTTATAAACCCAAATTGGATTAGAATAAGCCTTGGGAGGATGAAAATGACCTAAATGTTGAACGAATGACACAAAATCACTTATTGGATGCACAAGATTGGTTAAAAACCCTAATTGGATTAGAATAAGCCTTGGGAGGACAAAAATGACCTAAATGTTCAACCAATGACACAAAATTACTTATTGGATCGACAAGATTGGATAAAAACCCTAATTGTATTAGAATAAGCCTAGGGAGACCGAAAATGACCTAAATGTTCAACCAATGATACAAAATCACTTATTGGATGCACAAGATTGGTTAAAAACCCTAATTGGATTAGAATAAGCCTTGGGAGGACGAAAATGACCTAAATGTTCAACCAATGACACTGAATCACTCATTGGATGCACAAGATTGGTTAAAAACGCTAATTGGATTAGAATAAGCCTTGGGAGGATGAAAATGACCTAAATGTTGAACCAATGACACAAAATCACTTATTGGATGCACAAGATTGGTTAAAAACCCTAATTGGATTAGAATAAGACTTAGGAGGACGAAAATGACCTAAATGTTCAACAAATGACACAAAATCACTTATTGGATGCACAAGATTGTTTAAAAACCCTAAGTGGATTAGAATAAGCCTACGGAGGACGAAAATGCAATACATGTTCAACCAATGACACAAACGCACTTATTGAATGCACAAGTTTGGTTAAAAACCCTAATTGGATTAGAATAAGCCTAGGGAGGAGGAAAATGACCTTAATGTTAAAC
>JBBPBP010000004.1:36722941-36749080 GCA_037974735.1 Cicer chorassanicum | reverse complement strand
TGGATTAGAATAAGCCTAGGGAGGACGAAAATGACCTAAATGTTCAACCAATGACACCAAATCACTCATTGGATGCACAAGATTGGTTATAAACCCAAATTGGATTAGAATAAGCCTTGGGAGGATGAAAATGACCTAAATGTTGAACGAATGACACAAAATCACTTATTGGATGCACAAGATTGGTTAAAAACCCTAATTGGATTAGAATAAGCCTTGGGAGGACAAAAATGACCTAAATGTTCAACCAATGACACAAAATTACTTATTGGATCGACAAGATTGGATAAAAACCCTAATTGTATTAGAATAAGCCTAGGGAGACCGAAAATGACCTAAATGTTCAACCAATGATACAAAATCACTTATTGGATGCACAAGATTGGTTAAAAACCCTAATTGGATTAGAATAAGCCTTGGGAGGACGAAAATGACCTAAATGTTCAACCAATGACACTGAATCACTCATTGGATGCACAAGATTGGTTAAAAACCCTAATTGGATTAGAATAAGCCTTGGGAGGATGAAAATGACCTAAATGTTGAACCAATGACACAAAATCACTTATTGGATGCACAAGATTGGTTAAAAACCCTAATTGGATTAGAATAAGACTTAGGAGGACGAAAATGACCTAAATGTTCAACAAATGACACAAAATCACTTATTGGATGCACAAGATTGTTTAAAAACCCTAAGTGGATTAGAATAAGCCTACGGAGGACGAAAATGCAATACATGTTCAACCAATGACACAAACGCACTTATTGAATGCACAAGTTTGGTTAAAAACCCTAATTGGATTAGAATAAGCCTAGGGAGGAGGAAAATGACCTTAATGTTAAACCAATGACACAAATGCACTTATTGGATGCACAAGATTGGTTAAAAGCCCTAATTGGATTAGAATAAGTCGAAGGATGACGAAAATGACCTAAATGTTCAACCAATGACACAAAATCACTTATTGGATGCACAAGATTGGTTAAAAACCCTAATTGGATTAGAATAAGACTTAGGAGGACGAAAATGACCTAAATGTTCAACAAATGACACAAAATCACTTATTGGATGCACAAGATTGTTTAAAAACCCTAAGTGGATTAGAATAAGCCTACGGAGGACGAAAATGCAATACATGTTCAACCAATGACACAAACGCACTTATTGAATGCACAAGTTTGGTTAAAAACCCTAATTGGATTAGAATAAGCCTAGGGAGGAGGAAAATGACCTTAATGTTAAACGAATGACACAAATGCACTTATTGGATGCACAAGATTGGTTAAAAGCCCTAATTGGATTAGAATAAGTCGAAGGATGACGAAAATGACCTAAATGTTCAACCAATGACACAAAATCACTTATTGGATGCACAAGATTGGTTAAAAACCCTAAGTGGATTAGAATAAGCATGGGGAGTTAAAAAATGACCTAAATGTTAACCAATGACACAAAATCACTTATTGGATGCACAAGATTGGTTAAAAACCCTAATTGTATTAGATTAAGCCTTGGGAGGACGAAAATGACCTAAATGTTCAACCAATGACACAAACGCACTTATTGAATGCACAAAATTGGTTAAAAACCTTAATTGGATTAGAATAAGCCTAGGGAGGACGAAAATGACTTTAATGTTAAACCAATGACACAAATGCACTTATTTGATTCACAAGATTGGTTAAAAAACCCTAATTCGATTAGAATAAGTCGAAGGATAACGAAAAGGACCTAAATGTTAATTCTATAACACAAACGTACTTATTGTTAAACCTGAAGGGTAATTGTTGTTAGGATTTAAACATTCTTTTAAGAGAGTAAGACTAATAGAGCATTAGTTGAAAACTCAGTTGAACTTTATAATGTGTTTAATTTTTTTTTTATTTCTTTTTTTTTTCTTGGTCATTCAACTTAAGGTAGTAAGTAGTTATTGACTAATTCTACTGGTTTTACTTCCTTTGTAAATTATAGTGAGTAATTGTGGTAATATTTTTTTTTCATGACTAAAATATTAGATGTTATATGTGTTTAAATGATTCATTTCCATGTTAGCCTATCATACTAAGCCACTTGATTCTTGACATATAGTGCATAGATAACGAGTGAATTCCTTGAGGGTTCTTAATTAGGTATTTGTTCGTTTACTATTCATCACAAATTTCGAGGGCGAAATTCCTTTAACGAGGGGAGAATTGTAACACCCTAAATTTTATAATTAACTATTTTATTAATTAAATAGGATTTTAAATAATTAATTTTATAAATTTTGTGACTAATTTTCGTTATACGGATGCTTTCTATGTTGTGCTAATTTGATACATATTATATTAAATTAGTGATATAAATAATAAATATTTTATTTTATTGTTTTATATATTTTATATATTTTTAAAAAAATAATAATATTTTAGTGTAATATTTTAAAGAACAAGATATTATGCGATTTTACGTGTATTATATTTATTTTTTTTATTTCGAATATTCTCCGGTGGTAGTATTTTAATGTGAGTACTTGAAAAAAAAATTATAGTGGTTATTTTGAATGAGAGTCTTGATTATTAATGTATTTTAAAATATTAATTACTTTAATTACTTTATTTTATAAAATATTAGTTTTGATATATTAGTAATATTTTAGTAATTAAATTGTATTTAAAAATAAAGAAAATAAAAGAAATGCGTAAAATGTGTTTTATGGGTTAAATCAATATGCAAGAGTAAAATCTAATTAATAATAATAATAATAATAAAAGAAAAAACAAGGAGAAAAGAAAGACCAAGAACATAAACTATATTCCATCTTCTTCTTCTCTGCGTAAGCCGCCGTCTCCTCCACCGTTTTCCTCTCCATCTTCTATCTTCGACTATGACCATTATAGTGAGTGTTGTGCAAAATCGAGACCACATTTGTTATCGTTGTGATCTCCTCTTTCATTCCCAACCTGAATCGCAAATTAAAACACCCTATTCCTCTTTGTCAAAAATCACACCTCCATCTTTTGATCAAGATTCCGGCCACCACGACTATCACCAACGAAAATCGAGACCGTATTTGGACTCCACGAAACACTCTCTTCCATTACCTATGCTTGGAATCACCAACCATTGTACTTCAAAAAATGGGTTTTCACCCTCGTCACGGTTGTGTTGTTGAATTCCGGCCAACACGTTCGTCATCCTGAAAAACTGACAATATTTTTCAACTTATCTCGTCGAAAACTTCAAGTAGCACTACTCATTTGTGTGTTTCGGTGAAGGTGACGTCGGACCCTGTCTGTGCTACAACACGTTGGTGAGACATTTTCTAATAATCTGTTTCACGACATTTTGATTATGTTTCTTCGCCTAATATTTTTATTAATCATTCAACACTAATATTTATGCCTCGCATAAATTATCAGTTATGTTTCATTGACTTTGCAAATTCGCCGATGCTTTTGGACTCGTTCGTTGCGCGTTGTCGACATGTTATGGTTGCTGAAAATTGCTTGGATTCTAAATCGTACGAAAGCGTCAAACTGAGGTATGTGGTGAGAGCGAGTTCGAATTCATGAGTGTTAATTAAAGGAGATGAACGGGAAAATTGTATTTCCCATAATTCATTCTAAGCTCACTACGTATGGCTGAAGCCTTTTTGAGTAACAATTGACTAATGAGAGAACTTGAATTTGGTGAGGTTAAAATATGAGTTAGAAACTTTTATAGGGTGTTTGAATTGATTTCGAATATAGTGTGGTAATTGAATTATTGTAGAATTGTGTATTTGAAGTATTTTCTGTTTTGTTTATATCCACCCTTGATATTATTATATGATATAAAATGTGATGAATTGTAACTATTGGCATTGCAATTGACTTGGTGTGTGTGATTGATCTAGTATTATTATCTGTGAGTGAAAATCCTGTGTTGTTAGAGTTTGTGTATTATGATGATAAATTTTGAATGTAATATATGACTATGGAAATATGCTTTGATGATTTGTACTTGTTGACTTATGATGCTACCACCTTGATGAATATCATGAAATGCATATTGTGTTTAATTGAATAGTGATGAATTCGACCTGTGCCAATGATGGTTCTCTTAATGGAGTAAGTAACCTAGGCCAACGAGAGGAGAATATGGATGTTATTTGTTTGAAGTGAGGCTTATCTTGTCATCATATAGGTAGGGCCTAGCAAGCCTAGTGATGTTGGGGAAGTACAACTGAATGGGCCAGATCGTGGCAGTTTACTGTTGAGCCTTAAGGCAAGATTGTTAGACCATGGAGGTATTCAGGTGGGGAATTCCTAGGTGCAACAGCCCGATTTTTCTTTTTAAAACAAATTCAAATTTATAATAAAGAGAGAAATACCTTTGGAAATACCTTATAATATGCACTTATTGGATGCACAAGATTGGTTAAAAGCCCTAATTGGATTAGAATAAGTCGAAGGATGACGAAAATGACCTAAATGTTCAACCAATGACACAAAATCACTTATTGGATGCACAAGATTGGTTAAAAACCCTAAGTGGATTAGAATAAGCATAGGGAGACCAAAAATGACCTAAATGTTCAACCAATGACACAAAATCACTTATTGGATGCACAAGATTGGTTAAAAACCCTAATTGTATTAGAATAAGCCTTGGGAGGACGAAAATGACCTAAATGTTCAACCAATGACACAAACGCACTTATTGAATGCACAAAATTGGTTAAAAACCTTAATTGGATTAGAATAAGCCTAGGGAGGACGAAAATGACCTTAATGTTAAACCAATGACACAAATGCACTTATTTGATTCACAAGATTGGTTAAAAAACCCTAATTGGATTACAATAAGTCAAAGGATAACGAAAAGGACCTAAATGTTAATTCAATAACACAAACGCACTTATTGGAAGCACAAGACTGGTTAAAAACCCTAATTGGATTAGACTAAGCCTAGGGAAGACAAAAATGACCTAAATGTTAATCCAATGACACAAACGCATTTATTGGATGCACAAGATTGGTGGCAAAACCTGAATTGGATTAGAATAAGCCTAGGGAGGACGAAAATGACCTAAATGTTCAACGAATGACACCAAATCACTCATTGGATGCACAAGTTGGTTAAAAACCCGAATTGGATTAGAGTAAGTCTAGGGAGGTAAAAAATGACCTAAATGTTCAACCAATGACACAAAATCAATTATTGGATACACAAGATTGTTTAAAAACCCTAAGTGGATTAGAATATGCCTAGGGAGGACGAAAATTACCTAAATGTTCAACCAATGACACAAAATAACTTATTGGATGCACAAGATTGATTAAAAACCCTAAGTGGATTAGAATAAGCATGGGGAGACAAAAAATGACCTAAATGTTCAACCAATGACACAAAATCACTTATTGGATGCACAAGATTGGTTAAAAACCCTAATTGTAATAAAATAAGCTTTGGGATGACGAAAATGACCTAAATGCTCAACCTATGACACAAAATTACTTATTGGATGCAGCAGATTGGTTAAAAACCCTAATTGGATTAGAATAAGCCTTGGGAGGACGAAAATGCACTAAATGTTCACCCAATGACACAAACGCACTTATTGAATGCACAAGATTGGTTAAAAACCCTAATTGGATTAGAATAAGCCTAGGGAGGAGGAAAATGACCTTAATGTTAAACCAATGACACAAATGCACTTATTGGATGCACAAGATTGGATAAAAAACCCTAATTGGATTAGAATAAGTCGAAGGATGACGAAAATGACCTAAATGTGAGTTCAATGACACAGACGCACTTATTGGAGGCACAAGATTGGTTAAAAACCCTAATTGGATTAGAATAAGCTTAGGGAGGAAGAAAATGACCTAAATGTTAATCCAATGACACAAACACACTTATTGGATTCACAAGATTGGTGAAAAACCCTAATTGGATTAGAATAAGCCTAGGGAGGAGGAAAATGACCTTAATGTTAAACCAATGACACAAATGCACTTATTGGATGCACAAGGTTGGTTAAAAGCCCTAATTGGATTAGAATAAGTCGAAGGATGACGAAAATGACTTAAATGTTAATTCAATGACACAAACGCACTTATTGGATGCACAAGATTGGTGAAAAACCCTAATTGGATTAGAATAAGACTAGGGAAGACAGAAATGACCTAAATGTTCAACCAATGACACAAACGCACTTATTGAATGCACAAAATTGGTTAAAAACCTTAATTGGATTAGAATAAGCCTAGGGAGGACGAAAATGACCTTAATGTTAAACCAATGACACAAATGCACTTATTTGATTCACAAGATTGGTTAAAAAACCCACATTGGATTAGAATAATTCGAAGGATAACGAAAAGGACCTAAATGTTAATTCAATGACACGAACGCACTTATTGGAAGCACAAGATTGGTGGAAAAACCTGAATTGGATTAGAATAAACCTAGGGAGGACGAAAATGACCTAAATGTTCAACGAATGACACCA
The DNA here is from genome assembly GCA_037974735.1 of Cicer chorassanicum. NCBI lineage: Eukaryota > Viridiplantae > Streptophyta > Magnoliopsida > Fabales > Fabaceae > Cicer > Cicer chorassanicum. The sequence goes on along the minus strand of JBBPBP010000004.1, from coordinate 36,742,598 downwards.
AATCACTCATTGGATGCACAAGATTGGTTAAAAACCTGAATTGGATTAGAATAAGCCTAGGGAGGACAAAAATGACCTAAATGTTCAATCAATGACACAAAATCAATTATTGGATACACAAGATTGTTTAAAAACCCTAAGTGGATTAGAATATGCCTATGGAGGACGAAAATGACCTAAATATTCAACCAATGACACAAAATCACTTATTGGATGCACAAGATTGGTTAAAAACCCTAAGTGGATTAGAATAAGCATGGGGAGACCAAAAATGACCTAAATCTTCAACCAATGACACAAATCACTTATTGGATGCACAAGATTGAAAAAAACCCTAATTGTATTAGAATAAGCCTTGGGAGGACGAAAATGACCTAAATGTTCAACCAATGACACAAAATTACTTATTGGATGCACGAGATTGGTTAAAAACCCTATTTGGTTTAGAATAAGACTTAGGAGGACGAAAATGACCTAAATGTTCAACAAATGACACAAAATCACTTATTGGATGCACAAGATTGGTTAAAAACCTCAATTGGATTAGAATTAGCCTATGGAGACCGAAAATGACCTAAATGTTCAACCAATGACACAAAATCACTTATTGGATGCATAAGATTGGTTAAAAACCCTAATTGTATTAGAATAAGCCTTGGGAGGACGAAAATGACCCAAATGTTCAACCAATGATACAAACGCACTTATTGAATGCACAAAATTGGTTAAAATCCTTAATTGGATTAGAATAAGCCTAGGGAGGACGAAAATGACCTTAATGTTAAACCAATGACACAAATGCACTTATTTGATTCACAAGATTGGTTAAAAAACCCTAATTGGATTACAATAAGTCGAAGGATAACGAAAAGGACCTAAATGTTAATTCAATAACACAAACGCACTTATTGGAAGCACAAGATTGTTTAAAAACCCTAATTGGATTAGACTAAGCCTAGGGAAGACAAAAATGACCTAAATGTTAATCCAATGACACAAACGCATTTATTCGATGCACAAGATTGGTGGAAAAACCTGAATTGGATTAGAATAAGCCTAGGGAGGACGAAAATGACCTAAATGTTCAACGAATGACACCAAATCACTCATTGGAAGCACAAGATTGGTTAAAAACCCGAATTGGATTAGAATAAGTCTAGGGAGGTAAAAAATGACCTAAATGTTCAACCAATGACACAAAATCATTTATTGGATACACAAGATTGTTTAAAAACCCTAAGTGGATTAGAATATGCCTAGGGAGGACGAAACTGACCTAAATGTTCAACCAATGACACAAAATAACTTATTGGATGCACAAGATTGATTAAAAACCCTAAGTGGATTAGAATAAGCATGGGGAGACAAAAAATGACCTAAATGTTCAACCAATGACACAAAATCACTTATTGGATGCACAAGATTGGTTAAAAACCCTAATTGTAATAAAATAAGCTTTGGGATGACGAAAATGACCTAAATGCTCAACCTATGACACAAAATTACTTATTGGATGCAGCAGATTGGTTAAAAACCCTAATTGGATTAGAATAAGCCTTGGGAGGACGAAAATGCACTAAATGTTCACCCAATGACACAAACGCACTTATTGAATGCACAAGATTGGTTAAAAACCCTAATTGGATTAGAATAAGCCTAGGGAGGAGGAAAATGACCTTAATGTTAAACCAATGACACAAATGCACTTATTGGATGCACAAGATTGGATAAAAAACCCTAATTGGATTAGAATAAGTCGAAGGATGACGAAAATGACCTAAATGTGAGTTCAATGACACAGACGCACTTATTGGAGGCACAAGATTGGTTAAAAACCCTAATTGGATTAGAATAAGCTTAGGGAGGAAGAAAATGACCTAAATGTTAATCCAATGACACAAACACACTTATTGGATTCACAAGATTGGTGAAAAACCCTAATTGGATTAGAATAAGCCTAGGGAGGAGGAAAATGACCTTAATGTTAAACCAATGACACAAATGCACTTATTGGATGCACAAGGTTGGTTAAAAGCCCTAATTGGATTAGAATAAGTCGAAGGATGACGAAAATGACTTAAATGTTAATTCAATGACACAAACTCACTTATTGGATGCACAAGATTGGTGAAAAACCCTAATTGGATTAGAATAAGACTAGGGAAGACAGAAATGACCTAAATGTTCAACCAATGACACAAACGCACTTATTGAATGCACAAAATTGGTTAAAAACCTTAATTGGATTAGAATAAGCCTAGGGAGGACGAAAATGACCTTAATGTTAAACCAATGACACAAATGCACTTATTTGATTCACAAGATTGGTTAAAAAACCCACATTGGATTAGAATAATTCGAAGGATAACGAAAAGGACCTAAATGTTAATTCAATGACACGAACGCACTTATTGGAAGCACAAGATTGGTGGAAAAACCTGAATTGGATTAGAATAAACCTAGGGAGGACGAAAATGACCTAAATGTTCAACGAATGACACCAAATCACTCATTGGATGCACAAGATTGGTTAAAAACCTGAATTGGATTAGAATAAGCCTAGGGAGGACAAAAATGACCTAAATGTTCAATCAATGACACAAAATCAATTATTGGATACACAAGATTGTTTAAAAACCCTAAGTGGATTAGAATATGCCTATGGAGGACGAAAATGACCTAAATATTCAACCAATGACACAAAATCACTTATTGGATGCACAAGATTGGTTAAAAACCCTAAGTGGATTAGAATAAGCATGGGGAGACCAAAAATGACCTAAATCTTCAACCAATGACACAAATCACTTATTGGATGCACAAGATTGGTTAAAAACCCTAATTGTATTAGAATAAGCCTTGGGAGGACGAAAATGACCTAAATGTTCAACCAATGACACAAAATTACTTATTGGATGCACGAGATTGGTTAAAAACCCTATTTGGTTTAGAATAAGACTTAGGAGGACGAAAATGACCTAAATGTTCAACAAATGACACAAAATCACTTATTGGATGCACAAGATTGGTTAAAAACCTCAATTGGATTAGAATTAGCCTATGGAGACCGAAAATGACCTAAATGTTCAACCAATGACACAAAATCAGTTATTGGATGCACAAGATTGGTTAAAAACCCTAATTGTATTAGAATAAGCCTTGGGAGGACGAAAATGACCCAAATGTTCAACCAATGACACAAACGCACTTATTGAATGCACAAAATTGGTTAAAAACCTTAATTGGATTAGAATAAGCCTAGGGAGGACGAAAATGACCTTAATGTTAAACCAATGACACAAATGCACTTATTTGATTCACAAGATTGGTTAAAAAACCCTAATTGGATTACAATAAGTCGAAGGATAACGAAAAGGACCTAAATGTTAATTCAATAACACAAACGCACTTATTGGAAGCACAAGATTGTTTAAAAACCCTAATTGGATTAGACTAAGCCTAGGGAAGACAAAAATGACCTAAATGTTAATCCAATGACACAAACGCATTTATTCGATGCACAAGATTGGTGGAAAAACCTGAATTGGATTAGAATAAGCCTAGGGAGGACGAAAATGACCTAAATGTTCAACGAATGACACCAAATCACTCATTGGAAGCACAAGATTGGTTAAAAACCCGAATTGGATTAGAATAAGTCTAGGGAGGTAAAAAATGACCTAAATGTTCAACCAATGACACAAAATCATTTATTGGATACACAAGATTGTTTAAAAACCCTAAGTGGATTAGAATATGCCTAGGGAGGACGAAACTGACCTAAATGTTCAACCAATGACACAAAATAACTTATTGGATGCACAAGATTGATTAAAAACCCTAAGTGGATTAGAATAAGCATGGGGAGACAAAAAATGACCTAAATGTTCAACCAATGACACAAAATCACTTATTGGATGCACAAGATTGGTTAAAAACCCTAATTGTAATAAAATAAGCTTTGGGATGACGAAAATGACCTAAATGCTCAACCTATGACACAAAATTACTTATTGGATGCAGCAGATTGGTTAAAAACCCTAATTGGATTAGAATAAGCCTTGGGAGGACGAAAATGCACTAAATGTTCACCCAATGACACAAACGCACTTATTGAATGCACAAGATTGGTTAAAAACCCTAATTGGATTAGAATAAGCCTAGGGAGGAGGAAAATGACCTTAATGTTAAACCAATGACACAAATGCACTTATTGGATGCACAAGATTGGATAAAAAACCCTAATTGGATTAGAATAAGTCGAAGGATGACGAAAATGACCTAAATGTGAGTTCAATGACACAGACGCACTTATTGGAGGCACAAGATTGGTTAAAAACCCTAATTGGATTAGAATAAGCTTAGGGAGGAAGAAAATGACCTAAATGTTAATCCAATGACACAAACACACTTATTGGATTCACAAGATTGGTGAAAAACCCTAATTGGATTAGAATAAGCCTAGGGAGGAGGAAAATGACCTTAATGTTAAACCAATGACACAAATGCACTTATTGGATGCACAAGGTTGGTTAAAAGCCCTAATTGGATTAGAATAAGTCGAAGGATGACGAAAATGACTTAAATGTTAATTCAATGACACAAACGCACTTATTGGATGCACAAGATTGGTGAAAAACCCTAATTGGATTAGAATAAGACTAGGGAAGACAGAAATGACCTAAATGTTCAACCAATGACACAAACGCACTTATTGAATGCACAAAATTGGTTAAAAACCTTAATTGGATTAGAATAAGCCTAGGGAGGACGAAAATGACCTTAATGTTAAACCAATGACACAAATGCACTTATTTGATTCACAAGATTGGTTAAAAAACCCACATTGGATTAGAATAATTCGAAGGATAACGAAAAGGACCTAAATGTTAATTCAATGACACGAACGCACTTATTGGAAGCACAAGATTGGTGGAAAAACCTGAATTGGATTAGAATAAACCTAGGGAGGACGAAAATGACCTAAATGTTCAACGAATGACACCAAATCACTCATTGGATGCACAAGATTGGTTAAAAACCTGAATTGGATTAGAATAAGCCTAGGGAGGACAAAAATGACCTAAATGTTCAATCAATGACACAAAATCAATTATTGGATACACAAGATTGTTTAAAAACCCTAAGTGGATTAGAATATGCCTATGGAGGACGAAAATGACCTAAATATTCAACCAATGACACAAAATCACTTATTGGATGCACAAGATTGGTTAAAAACCCTAAGTGGATTAGAATAAGCATGGGGAGACCAAAAATGACCTAAATCTTCAACCAATGACACAAATCACTTATTGGATGCACAAGATTGGTTAAAAACCCTAATTGTATTAGAATAAGCCTTGGGAGGACGAAAATGACCTAAATGTTCAACCAATGACACAAAATTACTTATTGGATGCACGAGATTGGTTAAAAACCCTATTTGGTTTAGAATAAGACTTAGGAGGACGAAAATGACCTAAATGTTCAACAAATGACACAAAATCACTTATTGGATGCACAAGATTGGTTAAAAACCTCAATTGGATTAGAATTAGCCTATGGAGACCGAAAATGACCTAAATGTTCAACCAATGACACAAAATCAGTTATTGGATGCACAAGATTGGTTAAAAACCCTAATTGTATTAGAATAAGCCTTGGGAGGACGAAAATGACCCAAATGTTCAACCAATGACACAAACGCACTTATTGAATGCACAAAATTGGTTAAAAACCTTAATTGGATTAGAATAAGCCTAGGGAGGACGAAAATGACCTTAATGTTAAACCAATGACACAAATGCACTTATTTGATTCACAAGATTGGTTAAAAAACCCTAATTGGATTACAATAAGTCGAAGGATAACGAAAAGGACCTAAATGTTAATTCAATAACACAAACGCACTTATTGGAAGCACAAGATTGGTTAAAAACCCTAATTGGATTAGACTAAGCCTAGGGAAGACAAAAATGACCTAAATGTTAATCCAATGACACAAACGCATTTATTGGATGCACAAGATTGGTGGCAAAACCTGAATTGGATTAGAATAAGCCTAGGGAGGACGAAAATGACCTAAATGTTCAACGAATGACACCAAATCACTCATTGGATGCACAAGATTGGTTAAAAACCCGAATTGGATTAGAATAAGTCTAGGGAGGTAAAAAATGACCTAAATGTTCAACCAATGACACAAAATCAATTATTGGATACACAAGATTGTTTAAAAACCCTAAGTGGATTAGAATATGCCTAGGGAGGACGAAAATGACCTAAATTTTCAACCAATGACACAAAATCACTTATTGGATGCACAAGATTGATTAAAAACCCTAAGTGGATTAGAATAAGCATGGGGAGACAAAAAATGACCTAAATGTTCAACCAATGACACAAAATCACTTATTGGATGCACAAGATTGGTTAAAAACCCTAATTGTAATAAAATAAGCCTTGGGATGACGAACATGACCTAAATGTTCAACCTATGTCACAAAATTACTTATTGGATGCAGCAGATTGGTTAAAAACCCTAATTGGATTAGAATAAGCCTTGGGAGGACGAAAATGCACTACATGTTCACCCAATGACACAAACGCACTTATTGAATGCACAAGATTGGTTAAAAACCCTAATTGGATTAGAATAAGCCTAGGGAGGAGGAAAATGACCTTAATGTTAAACCAATGACACAAATGCGCTTATTAGATGCACAAGATTGGATAAAAAACCCTAATTGGATTAGAATAAGTCGAAGGATGACGAAAATGACCTAAATGTGAGTTCAATGACACAGACGCACTTATTGGAGGCACAAGATTGGTTAAAAACCCTAATTGGATTAGAATAAGCTTAGGGAGGAAGAAAATGACCTAAATGTTAATCCAATGACACAAACGCACTTGTTGGATGCACAAGATTGGTGAAAAACCCTAATTGGATTAGAATAAGCCTAGGGAGGAGGAAAATGACCTTAATGTTAAACCAATGACACAAATGCACTTATTGGATGCACAAGATTGGTTAAAAGCCCTAATTGGATTAGAATAAGTCGAAGGATGACGAAAATGACCTAAATGTTAATTCAATGACACAAACGCACTTATTGGATGCACAAGATTGGTGAAAAACCCTAATTGGATTAGAATAAGCCTAGGGAAGACAGAAATGACCTAAATGTTCAACCAATGACACAAACGCACTTATTGAATGCACAAAATTGGTTAAAAACATTAATTGGATTAGAATAAGCCTAGGGAGGACGAAAATGACCTTAATGTTAAACCAATGACACAAATGCACTTATTTGATTCACAAGATTGGTTAAAAAACCCAAATTGGATTAGAATAAGTCGAAGGATGACGAAAAGGACCTAAATGTTAATTCAATGACACGAACGCACTTATTGGAAGCACAAGATTGGTGCAAAAACCTGAATTAGATTAGAATAATCCTAAGGAGGACGAAAATGACCTAAATGTTCAACGAATGACACCAAATCACTCATTGGATGCACAAGATTGGTTAAAAACCTGAATTGGATTAGAATAAGCCTAGGGAGGACAAAAATGACCTAAATGTTCAATCAATGACACAAAATCAATTATTGGATACACAAGATTGTTTAAAAACCCTAAGTGGATTAGAATATGCCTAGGGAGGACGAAAATGACCTAAATGTTCAACCAATGACACAAAATCACTTATTGGATGCACAAGATTGGTTAAAAACCCTAAGTGGATTAGAATAAGCATGGGGAGACCAAAAATGACCTAAATCTTCAACCAATGACACAAAATCACTTATTGGATGCACAAGATTGGTTAAAAACCCTAATTGTATTAGAATAAGCCTTGGGAGGACGAAAATGACCTAAATGTTCAACCAATGACACAAAATTACTTATTGGATGCACGAGATTTGTTAAAAACCCTATTTGGTTTAGAATAAGACTTAGGAGGACGAAAATGACCTAAATGTTCAACAAATGACACAAAATCACTTATTCGATGCACAAGATTGGTTAAAAACCTCAATTGGATTAGAATTAGCCTACGGAGACCGAAAATGACCTAATTGTTCAACCAATGACACAAAATCACTTATTGGATGCACAAGATTGGTTAAAAACCCTAATTGGATTAGAATAACCCTTTGGAGGACGAAAAAGACCTAAATGTTCAACCAATGACATAAAATCACTTGTTGGATGCACAAGATTGGTTAAAAACCGTAATAGGATTAGAATAAGCCTAGGGAGGACGAAAATGACCTTAATGTTAAACCAATGACACAAATGCACTTATTGGATGCACAAGATTGGTTAAAAGACCCTAATTGGATTAGAATAAGTCGAAGGATGACGAAAATGACCTAAATGTGAATTCAAAGACACACACCCACTTATTGGAGGTACAATATTGGTTAAAAACCCTAATTGGATTAGAATAAGCCATTGGAGGACGAAAAAGACCTAAATGTTCAATCAATGACACAAAATCACTTGTTGGATGCACAAGATTGGTTAAAAACCGTAATAGGATTGGAATAAGCCTAGGGAAGACGAAAATGACCTAAATGTTCAACCAATGACACAAAATCACTTATTGGATGCACAAGATTGGTTCAAAACCCTAATTGGATTCGAATAAGCCTAGGGACGACGAAAATGACCTAAATGTTCAACCAATGACACAAAATCATTCATTGGATGCACAAGATTGTTTAAAAACCCTAAGTGGATTAGAATAAGCCTAGGGAGGTTGAAAATGACCTAAATGTTCAACCAATGACACAAAATCACTTATTGGATGCACAAGATTGGTTAAAAATCCTAATTGGATTAGAATAAGCCTACGGAGGACGAAAATGACCTGAATGTTCAACCAATGACACAAACGCACTTATTGGATGCACAAGATTTGTTAAAAACCCTAATTGGATTAGAATTAGCCTAGGGAGGAGGAAAATGACCTAAATGTTCAACCAATGACACAAAATCACTTATTGGATGCACAAGATTGGTTAAAAATCCTAATTGGATTAGAATAAGCTTAGGGAGGACGAAAATGACCTAAATGTTCAACCAATGACACAAAATCACTTATTGGATGCACAAGATTGGTTAAAAACCCTAATTGGATTAGAATAAGCCTAGGGAGGACGAAAATGACCTAAATGTTCAACCAATGACACAAAATCACTTATTGGATTCACAAGATTGGTTAAAAACCCTAATTGGGTGAGAATAAGCCTAGGGAGGACGAAAATGACCTAAATGTTCAACCAATGACACAAAATCACTTATTGGATGCACAAGATTGGTTAAAAACCCTAATTGGATGAGAATAAGCCTAAGGAGGACGAAAATGACCTAAATGTTCAACCAATGACACAAAATCACTTATTGGATGCACAAGATTGGTTAAAAACCCTAATTGGATGAGAATAAGCCTTGGGAGGACGAAAATTACCTAAATGTTCAACCAATGACACAAAATCACTTATTAGATGCACATGATTGGTTAAAAACCGTAATTGGATTAGTATAAGCCTTGGGAGGACGAAAATGACGTAAATGTTAAACCAATGACACAAAATCACTTATTGGATGCACAAGATTGGTTAAAAACCCTAATTGGATGAGAATAAGCATTTAGAGGACAAAAATGACCTAAATGTTCAACCAATGACACAAAATCACTTATTGGATGCACAAGATTGGTTAAAAACCCTAATTGGATTAGAATAAGCATTTGGAGGACAAAAATGACCTAAATGTTCAACCAATGACACAAAATCACTTATTGGATGCACAAGATTGGTTAAAAACCCTAATTGGATGAGAATAAGCATTTGGAGGACAATAATGACCTAAATGTTCAACCAATGACACAAAATCACTTATTGGATGCACAAGATTGGTTAAAAACCCTAATTGGATTAGAATAAGCCTTGGGAGGACGAAAATGACCTAAATGTTCAACCAATGACACAAAATCACTTATTGGATGCACAAGATTGGTTAAAAACCCTAATTGGATTCGAATAAGACTAGGGAGGACGAAAATGACCTAAATGTTCAACCAATGACACAAAATCACTCATTGGATGCACAAGATTGTGTAAAAACCCTAAGTGGATTAGAATAAGCCTAGGGAGGACGAAAATGACCTTAATGTTCAACCAATGACACCAAATCACTCATTGGATGCACAAGATTTGTTAAAAACCCTAATTGGATTAGAATAAGCCTTGGGAGGATGAAAATGACCTAAATGTTGAACCAATGACACAAAATCACTTATTGGATGCACAAGATTGGTTAAAAACCCTAATTGGATTAGAATAAGACTTAGGAGGACGAAAATGACCTAAATGTTCAACAAATGACAAAAAATAACTTATTGGATGCACAACATTGGTTAAAAACCCTAATTGGATTAGAATAAACCTAGGGAGGACGAAAATGACCTAAATGTTCAACCAATGACACAAACGCACTTATTGAATGCACAAGATTGGTTAAAAACCCTAATTGGATTAGAATAAGCCTAGGGAGGACGAAAATGAACAAAATGTTAATCCAATGACATAAACGCATTTATTGGATGCACAGGATTGGTGGAAAAACCTGAATTGGATTACAATAAGCCTAGGGAGGACGAAAATGACCTAAATGTTCAACGAATGACACCAAATCACTCATTTGATGCACAAGATTGGTTAAAAACCCGAATTGGATTACAATAAGCCTATGGAGGACAAAAGTGACCTAAATGTTCAACCAATGACACAAAATCAATTATTGGATACACAAGATTGTTTAAAAACCCTAAGTGGATTAGAATATGCCTAGGGAGGACGAAAATGACCTAAATATTCAACCAATGACACAAAATCACTTATTGGATGCACAAGATTGGTTAAAAACCCTAAGTGGATTAGAATAAGCATGGGGAGACCAAAAATGACCTAAATCTTCAACCAATGACACAAATCACTTATTGGATGCACAAGATTGGTTAAAAACCCTAATTGTATTAGAATAAGCCTTGGGAGGACGAAAATGACCTAAATGTTCAACCAATGACACAAAATTACTTATTGGATGCACGAGATTGGTTAAAAACCCTATTTGGTTTAGAATAAGACTTAGGAGGACGAAAATGACCTAAATGTTCAACAAATGACACAAAATCACTTATTGGATGCACAAGATTGGTTAAAAACCTCAATTGGATTAGAATTAGCCTACGGAGACCGAAAATGACCTAATTGTTCAACCAATGACACAAAATCACTTATTGGATGCACAAGATTGGTTAAAAACCCTAATTGGATTAGAATAACCCTTTGGAGGACGAAAAAGACCTAAATGTTCAACCAATGACATAAAATCACTTGTTGGATGCACAAGATTGGTTAAAAACCGTAATAGGATTAGAATAAGCCTAGGGAGGACGAAAATGACCTTAATGTTAAACCAATGACACAAATGCACTTATTGGATGCACAAGATTGGTTAAAAGACCCAAATTGGATTAGAATAAGTCGAAGGATGACGAAAATGACCTAAATGTGAATTCAAAGACACACACCCACTTATTGGAGGTACAATATTGGTTAAAAACCCTAATTGGATTAGAATAAGCCATTGGAGGACGAAAAAGACCTAAATGTTCAACCAATGACACAAAATCACTTGTTGGATGCACAAGATTGGTTAAAAACCGTAATAGGATTGGAATAAGCCTAGGGAAGACGAAAATGACCTAAGTGTTCAACCAATGACACAAAATCACTTATTGGATGCACAAGATTGGTTCAAAACCCTAATTGGATTCGAATAAGCCTAGGGACGACGAAAATGACCTAAATGTTCAACCAATGACACAAAATCATTCATTGGATGCACAAGATTGTTTAAAAACCCTAAGTGGATTAGAATAAGCCTAGGGAGGTTGAAAATGACCTAAATGTTCAACCAATGACACAAAATCACTTATTGGAAGCACAAGATTGGTTAAAAACCCTAATAAGATTAGAATAAGCCTAGGGAGGACCAAAATGACCTAAATGTTCAACCAATGACACAAAATCACTTATTGGATGCACAAGATTGGTTAAAAATCCTAATTGGATTAGAATAAGCCTACGGAGGACGAAAATGACCTGAATGTTCAACCAATGACACAAACGCTTTTATTGGATGCACAAGATTGGTTAAAAACTCTAATTGGATTAGAATAAGCCTAGGGATGACGAAAATGACCTAAATGTTCAACCAATGACACAAAATCACTTATTGGATGCACAAGATTCGTTAAAAATCCTAATTGGATTAGAATAAGCCTAGGGAGGACGAAAATGACCTAAATGTTCAACCAATGACACAAAATCACTTATTGGATGCACAAGATTGGTTAAAAATCTTAATTGGATTAGAATAAGCCTACGGGGGACGAAAATTACCTGAATGTTCAACCAATGACACAAACGCACTTTTTGGATGCACAACATTGGTTATAAACCCTAACTGGATTAAAATAAGCAAAAAGAACACGAAAATGACCTAAATGTTAATTTAATAACAAAAACGCACTTATTGGATGCACAAGATTGGTTAAAAACCCTAATTGGATTAGAATAAGACTTAGGAGGACGAAAATGACCTAAATGTTCAACAAATGACACAAAATCACTTATTGGATGCACAAGATTGGTTAAAAACCCTAATTGGATTAGAATAAGCCTATGGAGACCGAAAATGACCTAAATGTTCAACCAATGACACAAAATCACTTATTGGATGCACAAGATTGGTTAAAAACGCTAATTGGATTAGAATAAGCCATTGGTGGACGAAAAAGACCTAAATGTTCAACCAATGACACAAAATCACTTGTTGGATGCACAAGATTGGTTAAAAGCCGTAATAGGATTAGAATAAGCCTAGGGAGGAAGAAAATGACCTTAATGTTAAACCAATGAAACAAATGCACTTATTGGATGCACAAGATTGGTTAAAAAACCCTAATTGGATTAGAATAAGTCGAAGGATGACGAAAATGACCTAAATGTGAATTCAATGACACAGACCCACTTATTGGAGGTACAATATTGGTTAAAAACACTAATTGGATTAGAATAAGCTTAGGGAGGACGAAAAGGACCTAAATGTTAATCCAATGACACAAAAGCACTTATTGGATGCACAAGACTGGTGAAAAGACCTAATTGGATTAGAATAAGCCTAGGGAAGACAGAAATGACCTAAATGTTCAACCAATGACACAAACACACTAATTGGATGCACAACATTGGTTCAAAACCCTAATTGGAATAGAATAAACCAAGGGAGGATGAAAATGACCTAAATATTCAACCAATGAAACAAATGCACTTATTGAATGCACAAGATTGGTTAGAAACCTTAATTGGATTAGAATAAGCCTAGGGAGGACGAAAATGACCTTAATGTTAAACCAATGACACAAATGCACTTATTTGATGCACAAGATTGGTTAAAAAACCCTTATTGGTTTAGAATAAGTCAAAGATAACGAAAATGACCTAAATGTTAATTCAATGACACAAATGCACTTATTGGAAGCACAAGATTGGTTAAAAACCCTAATTGGATTAGAATAAGCCTAGGGAGGACGAAAAATGACCTAAATGTTAATCCAATGACACAAACGCACTTATTGGATGCACAAGATTGGTGAAAAACCTTAATTGGATTAGAATAAGCCTAGGGAGGACGAAAATGACCTCAATGTTCAACCAATGTTACAAACGCACTTACGGGATGCACAAGATTGGTGAAAAATCCAAATTGGATTAGAGAAAGCCTAGGGAGGACGAAAATGACCTAAATTTTCCACCAATAACACAAACACACTTATTGGACGCACAAGATTGGTTAAAAACCCTAATTGGAATAGAATAAACCAAGGGAGGATGAAAATGACCTAAATGTTCAACAAATGACACAAACGCACTTATTGGATGCACAAGATTGGTTAAAAACCCTAATTGGATAAGAATAAGCCTAGGGAGGACGAAAATGACCTTAATGTTAAACCAATGACACCAAATCACTCATTGGATGCACAAGATTGGTTAAAAACCCTATTTTGTTTAGAATAAGACATAGGAGGACGAAAATGACCTAAATGTTCAACAAATGACACAAAATCACTTGTTGGATGCACAAGATTGGTTAAAAACCATAATTGGATTAGAATAAGCCTATGGAGACCGAAAATGACCTAAATGTTCAACCAATGACACAAAATCACTTATTGGATGCACAAGATTGGTTAAAAACGCTAATTGGATTAGAATAAGCCATTGGTGGACGAAAAAGACCTAAATGTTCAACCAATGACACAAAATCACTTGTTGGATGCACAAGATTGGTTAAAAGCCGTAATAGGATTAGAATAAGCCTAGGGAGGAAGAAAATGACCTTAATGTTAAACCAATGACACAAATGCACTTATTGGATGCACAAGATTGGTTAAAAGACCCTAATTGGATTAGAATAAGTCGAAGGATGACGAAAATGACCTAAATGTGAATTCAATGACACAGACCCACTTATTGGAGGTACAATATTGGTTAAAAACACTAATTGGATTAGAATAAGCTTAGGGAGGACGAAAATGACCTAAATGTTAATCCAATGACACAAAAGCACTTATTGGATGCACAAGATTGGTGAAAAACCCTAATTGGATTAGAATAAGCCTAGGGAAGACAGAAATGACCTAAATGTTCAACCAATGACACAAACGCACTAATTGGATGCACAACATTGGTTCCAAACCCTAATTGGAATAGAATAAACCAAGGGAGGATGAAAATGACCTAGATATTCAACCAATGAAACAAATGCACTTATCGAATGCACAAGATTGGTTAGAAACCTTAATTGGATTAGAATAAGCCTAGGGAGGACGAAAATGACCTTAATGTTAAACCAATGACACAAATGCACTTATTTGATGCACAAGATTGGTTAAAAAACCCTTATTGGTTTAGAATAAGTCGAAGGATAACGAAAAGGACCTAAATGTTAATTCAATGACACAAATGCACTTATTGGAAGCACAAGATTGGTTAAAAACCCTAATTGGATTAGAATAAGCCTAGGGAGGACGAAAAATGACCTAAATGTTAATCCAATGACACAAACGCACTTATTGGATGCACAAGATTGGTGAAAAACCTTAATTGGATTAGAATAAGCCTAGGGAGGACGAAAATGATCTAAATGTTCAACCAATGACACAAAATCACTCATTGGATGCACAAGATTGTTTAAAAACCCTAAGTGGATTAGAATAAGCCTAGGGAGGTTGAAAATGACCTAAATGTTCAACCAATGACACCAAATGACTCATTGGATGCCCAAGATTGGTTAAAAACCCGAATTGAATTAGAATAAGCCTAGGGAGGACAAAAACGACGTAAATGTTCAACCAATGACACAAAATCACTTATTGGAAGCACAAGATTGGTTAAAAACCCTAATAAGATTAGAATAAGCCTACGGAGGACGAAAATGACCTAAATGTTCAACCAATGACACAAAATCACATATTGGATGCACAAGATTGGTTAAAAGCCCTAATTGTATTAGAATAAGCCTTGGGAGGACGAAAGTGACCTAAATGTTCAACCAATGACACAAAATTACTTATTGGATGCACAAGATTGGTTAAAAACCCTAATTGGATTAGAATAAGCCTATGGAGACCGAAAATGACCTAATTGTTCAACCAATGACACAAAATCACTTATTGGATGCACAAGATTGGTTAAAAACCCTAATTGGATTAGAATAAGCCTATGGAGACCGAAAATGACCTAAATGTTCAACCAATGACACAAAATCACTTATTGGATGCACAAGATTGGTTAAAAACCCTAATTGGATTAGAATAAGCCATTGGATCACGAAAAAGACCTAAATGTTCAACCAATGACCCAAAATCACTTGTTGGATGCACAAGATATGTTAAAAACCGTAATAGGATTGGAATAAGCCTAGGGAAGACGAAAATGACCTAAATGTTCAACCAATGACACAAAATCACTTATTGGATGCACAAGATTGGTTCAAAACCCTAATTGGATTCGAATAAGCCTAGGGAGGACGAAAATGACCTAAATGTTCAACCAATGACACAAAATCATTCATTGGATGCACAAGATTGGTTAAAAACCCGAATTGAATTAGAATAAGCCTAGGGAGGACAAAAACGACCTAAATGTTCAACCAATGACACAAAATCACTTATTGGATGCACAAGATTGGTTAAAAATCCTAATTGGCTTAGAATAAGCCTACCGAGGACGAAAATGACCTGAATGTTCAACCAATGACAGAAACGCACTTATTGGATGCACAAGATTTGTTAAAAACCCTAACTGGATTAGAATAAGCCTAGGGAGGAGGAAAATGACCTAAATGTTCAACCAATGACACAAAATCACTTATTGGATGCACAAGATTGGTTAAAAATCCTAATTGGATTAGAATAAGCTTAGGGAGGACGAAAATGACCTAAATGTTCAACCAATGACACAAAATCACTTATTGGATGCACAAGATTGGTTAAAAACCCTAATTGGATTAGAATAAGCCTACGGAGGACGAAAATGACCTGAATGTTCAACCAATGACACAAACGCACTTATTGGATGCACAAGATTGGTTAAAAACCCTAATTGGATTAGAATAAGCCTAGGGAGGACGAAAATGACCTCAATGTTCAACCAATGTTACAAACGCACTTACGGGATGCACAAGATTGGTGAAAAATCCAAATTGGATTAGAGAAAGCCTAGGGAGGACGAAAATGACCTAAATTTTCCACCAATAACACAAACACACTTATTGGACGCACAAGATTGGTTAAAAACCCTAATTGGAATAGAATAAACCAAGGGAGGATGAAAATGACCTAAATGTTCAACAAATGACACAAACGCACTTATTGGATGCACAAGATTGGTTAAAAACCCTAATTGGATAAGAATAAGCCTAGGGAGGACGAAAATGACCTTAATGTTAAACCAATGACACCAAATCACTCATTGGATGCACAAGATTGGTTAAAAACCCTATTTTGTTTAGAATAAGACTTAGGAGGACGAAAATGACCTAAATGTTCAACAAATGACACAAAATCACTTATTGGATGCACAAGATTGGTTAAAAACCATAATTGGATTAGAATAAGCCTATGGAGACCGAAAATGACCTAAATGTTCAACCAATGACACAAAATCACTTATTGGATGCACAAGATTGGTTAAAAACGCTAATTGGATTAGAATAAGCCATTGGTGGACGAAAAAGACCTAAATGTTCAACCAATGACACAAAATCACTTGTTGGATGCACAAGATTGGTTAAAAGCCGTAATAGGATTAGAATAAGCCTAGGGAGGAAGAAAATGACCTTAATGTTAAACCAATGACACAAATGCACTTATTGGATGCACAAGATTGGTTAAAAGACCCTAATTGGATTAGAATAAGTCGAAGGATGACGAAAATGACCTAAATGTGAATTCAATGACACAGACCCACTTATTGGAGGTACAATATTGGTTAAAAACACTAATTGGATTAGAATAAGCTTAGGGAGGACGAAAATGACCTAAATGTTAATCCAATGACACAAAAGCACTTATTGGATGCACAAGATTGGTGAAAAACCCTAATTGGATTAGAATAAGCCTAGGGAAGACAGAAATGACCTAAATGTTCAACCAATGACACAAACGCACTAATTGGATGCACAACATTGGTTCAAAACCCTAATTGGAATAGAATAAACCAAGGGAGGATGAAAATGACCTAAATATTCAACCAATGAAACAAATGCACTTATTGAATGCACAAGATTGGTTAGAAACCTTAATTGGATTAGAACAAGCCTAGGGAGGACGAAAATGACCTAAATTTTCCACCAATAACACAAACACACTTATTGGACGCACAAGATTGGTTAAAAACCCTAATTGGATTAGAATAAACCAAGGGAGGACGAAAATGACCTAAATGTTCAACAAATGACACAAACGCACTTATTGGATGCACAAGATTGGTTAAAAACCCTAATTGGATAAGAATAAGCCTAGGGAGGACGAAAATGACCTTAATGTTAAACCAATGACACAATTGCACTTATTGGATGCACAAGATTGGTTAAAAAACCTTAATTGGATTAGAATAAGCCTAGGGAGGACGAAAATGACCTAAATGTTCAACCAATGACACAAAATCACTCATTGGATGCACAGATTGTTTAAAAACCCTAAGTGGATTAGAATAAGCCTAGGGAGGTTGAAAATGACCTAAATGTTCAATCAATGACACCAAATGACTCATTGGATGCCCAAGATTGGTTAAAAACCCGAATTGAATTAGAATAAGCTTAGGGAGGACAAAAACGACGTAAATGTTCAACCAATGACACAAAATCACTTATTGGAAGCACAAGATTGGTTAAAAACCCTAATAAGATTAGAATAAGCCTACGGAGGACGAAAATGACCTAAATGTTCAACCAATGACACAAAATCACTTATTGGATGCACAAGATTGGTTAAAAGCCCTAATTGTATTAGAATAAGCCTTGGGAGGACAAAAGTGACCTAAATGTTCAACCAATGACACAAAATTACTTATTGGATGCACAAGATTGGTTAAAAACCCTAATTGGATTAGAATAAGCCTATGGAGACCGAAAATGACCTAAATGTTCAACCAATGACACAAAATCACTTATTGGATGCACAAGATTGGTTAAAAACCCTAATTGGATTAGAATAAGCCATTGGATCACGAAAAAGACCTAAATGTTCAACCAATGACACAAAATCACTTGTTGGATGCACAAGATTGGTTAAAAACCGTAATAGGATTGGAATAAGCCTAGGGAAGACGAAAATGACCTAAATGTTCAACCAATGACACAAAATCACTTATTGGATGCACAAGATTGGTTCAAAACCCTAATTGGATTCGAATAAGCCTAGGGAGGACGAAAATGACCTAAATGTTCAACCAATGACACAAAATCATTCATTGGATGCACAAGATTGTTTAAAAACCCTAAGTGGATTAGAATAAGCCTAGGGAGGTTGAAAATGACCTAAATGTTCAACCAATGACACAAAATCACTTATTGGATGCACAAGATTTGTTAAAAACCCTAATTGGATTAGAATAAGCCTAGGGAGGAGGAAAATGACCTAAATGTTCAACCAATGACACAAAATCACTTATTGGATGCACAAGATTGGTTAAAAATCCTAATTGGATTAGAATAAGCTTAGGGAGGTCGAAAATGACCTAAATGTTCAACCAATGACACAAAATCACTTATTGGATGCACAAGATTGGTTAAAAACCCTAATTGGATTAGAATAAGCCTACGGAGGACGAAAATGACCTGAATGTTCAACCAATGACACAAACGCACTTATTGGATGCACAAGATTGGTTAAAAACCCTAATTGGATTAGAATAAGCCTAGGGAGGACGAAAATGACCTCAATGTTCAACCAATGTTACAAACGCACTTACGGGATGCACAAGATTGGTGAAAAATCCA
>JBBPBP010000004.1:36678964-36717511 GCA_037974735.1 Cicer chorassanicum | reverse complement strand
ATGCACAAGATTGGTTAAAAGACCCTAATTGGATTAGAATAAGTCGAAGGATGACGAAAATGACCTAAATGTGAATTCAATGACACAGACCAACTTATTGGAGGTACAATATTGGTTAAAAACACTAATTGGATTAGAATAAGCTTAGGGAGGACGAAAATGACCTAAATGTTAATCCAATGACACAAAAGCACTTATTGGATGCACAAGATTGGTGAAAAACCCTAATTGGATTAGAATAAGCCTAGGGAAGACAGAAATGACCTAAATGTTCAACCAATGACACAAACGCACTAATTGGATGCACAACATTGGTTCAAAACCCTAATTGGAATAGAATAAACCAAGGGAGGATGAAAATGACCTAAATATTCAACCAATGAAACAAATGCACTTATTGAATGCACAAGATTGGTTAGAAACCTTAATTGGATTAGAACAAGCCTAGGGAGGACGAAAATGACCTAAATTTTCCACCAATAACACAAACACACTTATTGGACGCACAAGATTGGTTAAAAACCCTAATTGGATTAGAATAAACCAAGGGAGGACGAAAATGACCTAAATGTTCAACAAATGACACAAACGCACTTATTGGATGCACAAGATTGGTTAAAAACCCTAATTGGATAAGAATAAGCCTAGGGAGGACGAAAATGACCTTAATGTTAAACCAACGACACAATTGCACTTATTGGATGCTCAAGATTGGTTAAAAAACCTTAATTGGATTAGAATAAGCCTAGGGAGGACGAAAATGACCTAAATGTTCAACCAATGACACAAAATCACTCATTGGATGCACAGATTGTTTAAAAACCCTAAGTGGATTAGAATAAGCCTAGGGAGGTTGAAAATGACCTAAATGTTCAACCAATGACACCAAATGACTCATTGGATGCCCAAGATTGGTTAAAAACCCGAATTGAATTAGAATAAGCTTAGGGAGGACAAAAACGACGTAAATGTTCAACCAATGACACAAAATCACTTATTGGAAGCACAAGATTGGTTAAAAACCCTAATAAGATTAGAATAAGCCTACGGAGGACGAAAATGACCTAAATGTTCAACCAATGACACAAAATCACTTATTGGATGCACAAGATTGGTTAAAAACCCTAATTGGATTAGAATAAGCCTATGGAGACCGAAAATGACCTAATTGTTCAACCAATGACACAAAATCACTTATTGGATGCACAAGATTGGTTAAAAACCCTAATTGGATTAGAATAAGCCTATAGAGACCGAAAATGACCTAAATGTTCAACCAATGACACAAAATCACTTATTGGATGCACAAGATATGTTAAAAACCCTAATTGGATTAGAATAAGCCATTGGATCACGAAAAAGACCTAAATGTTCAACCAATGACACAAAATCACTTGTTGGATGCACAAGATTGGTTAAAAACCGTAATAGGATTGGAATAAGCCTAGGGAAGACGAAAATTACCTAAATGTTCAACCAATGACACAAAATCACTTATTGGATGCACAAGATTGGTTCAAAACCCTAATTGGATTCGAATAAGCCTAGGGAGGACGAAAATGACCTAAATGTTCAACCAATGACACAAAATCATTCATTGGATGCACAAGATTGTTTAAAAACCCTAAGTGGATTAGAATAAGCCTAGGGAGGTTGAAAATGACCTAAATGTTCAACCAATGACACAAAATCACTTATTGGATGCACAAGATTGGTTAAAAACCCAAATTGGATTAGAATAAGCCTACGGAGGACGAAAATGACCTGAATGTTCAACCAATGACACAAAATCACTTATTGGATGCACAAGATTTGTTAAAAACCCTAATTGGATTAGAATAAGCCTAGGGAGGAGGAAAATGACCTAAATGTTCAACCAATGACACAAAATCACTTATTGGATGCACAAGATTGGTTAAAAATCCTAATTGGATTAGAATAAGCTTAGGGAGGACGAAAATGACCTAAATGTTCAACCAATGACACAAAATCACTTATTGGATGCACAAGATTGGTTAAAAACCCTAATTGGATTAGAATAAGCCTACGGAGGACGAAAATGACCTGAATGTTCAACCAATGACACAAACGCACTTATTGGATGCACAAGATTGGTTAAAAACCCTAATTGGATTAGAATAAGCCTAGGGAGGACGAAAATGACCTCAATGTTCAACCAATGTTACAAACGCACTTACGGGATGCACAAGATTGGTGAAAAATCCATATTGGATTAGAGAAAGCCTAGGGAGGACGAAAATGACCTAAATTTTCCACCAATAACACAAACACACTTATTGGACGCACAAGATTGGTTAAAAACCCTAATTGGAATAGAATAAACCAAGGGAGGATGAAAATGACGTAAATGTTCAACAAATGACACAAACGCACTTATTGGATGCACAATATTGGTTAAAAACCCTAATTGGATAAGAATAAGCCTAGGGAGGACGAAAATGACCTTAATGTTAAACCAATGACACCAAATCACTCATTGGATGCACAAGATTGGTTAAAAACCCTATTTTGTTTAGAATAAGACTTAGGAGGACGAAAATGACCTAAATGTTCAACAAATGACACAAAATCACTTATTGGATGCACAAGATTGGTTAGAAACCCTAATTGGATTAGAATAAGCCTATGGAGACCGAAAATGACCTAAATGTTCAACCAATGACACAAAATCACTTATTGGATGCACAAGATTGGTTAAAAACGCTAATTGGATTAGAATAAGCCATTGGTGGACGAAAAAGACCTAAATGTTTAACCAATGACACAAAATCACTTGTTGGATGCACAAGATTGGTTAAAAGCCGTAATAGGATTTGAATAAGCCTAGGGAGGAAGAAAATGACCTTAATGTTAAACCAATGACACAAATGCACTTATTGGATGCACAAGATTGGTTAAAAGACCCTAATTGGATTAGAATAAGTCGAAGGATGACGAAAATGACCTAAATGTGAATTCAATGACACAGACCAACTTATTGGAGGTACAATATTGGTTAAAAACACTAATTGGATTAGAATAAGCTTAGGGAGGACGAAAATGACCTAAATGTTAATCCAATGACACAAAAGCACTTATTGGATGCACAAGATTGGTGAAAAACCCTAATTGGATTAGAATAAGCCTAGGGAAGACAGAAATGACCTAAATGTTCAACCAATGACACAAACGCACTAATTGGATGCACAACATTGGTTCAAAACCCTAATTGGAATAGAATAAACCAAGGGAGGATGAAAATGACCTAAATATTCAACCAATGAAACAAATGCACTTATTGAATGCACAAGATTGGTTAGAAACCTTAATTGGATTAGAACAAGCCTAGGGAGGACGAAAATGACCTAAATTTTCCACCAATAACACAAACACACTTATTGGACGCACAAGATTGGTTAAAAACCCTAATTGGATTAGAATAAACCAAGGGAGGACGAAAATGACCTAAATGTTTAACAAATGACACAAACGCACTTATTGGATGCACAAGATTGGTTAAAAACCCTAATTGGATAAGAATAAGCCTAGGGAGGACGAAAATGACCTTAATGTTAAACCAATGACACAATTGCACTTATTGGATGCTCAAGATTGGTTAAAAAACCTTAATTGGATTAGAATAAGCCTAGGGAGGACGAAAATGACCTAAATGTTCAACCAATGACACAAAATCACTCATTGGATGCACAGATTGTTTAAAAACCCTAAGTGGATTAGAATAAGCCTAGGGAGGTTGAAAATGACCTAAATGTTCAACCAATGACACCAAATGACTCATTGGATGCCCAAGATTGGTTAAAAACCCGAATTGAATTAGAATAAGCTTAGGGAGGACAAAAACGACGTAAATGTTCAACCAATGACACAAAATCACTTATTGGAAGCACAAGATTGGTTAAAAACCCTAATAAGATTAGAATCAGCCTACGGAGGACGAAAATGACCTAAATGTTCAACCAATGACACAAAATCACTTATTGGATGCACAAGATTGGTTAAAAGCCCTAATTGTATTAGAATAAGCCTTGGGAGGACAAAAGTGACCTAAATGTTCAACTAATGACACAAAATTACTTATTGGATGCACAAGATTGGTTAAAAACCCTAATTGGATTAGAATAAGCCTATGGAGACCGAAAATGACCTAATTGTTCAACCAATGACCCAAAATCACTTATTGGATGCACAAGATTGGTTAAAAACCCTAATTGGATTAGAATAAGCCTATGGAGACCGAAAATGACCTAAATGTTCAACCAATGACACAAAATCACTTATTGGATGCACAAGATTGGTTAAAAACCCTAATTGGATTAGAATAAGCCATTGGATCACGAAAAAGACCTAAATGTTCAACCAATGACACAAAATCACTATTTGGATGCACAAGATTGGTTAAAAACCGTAATAGGATTGGAATAAGCCTAGGGAAGACGAAAATGACCTAAATGTTCAACCAATGACACAAAATCACTTATTGGATGCACAAGATTGGTTCAAAACCCTAATTGGATTCGAATAAGCCTAGGGAGGACGAAAATGACCTAAATGTTCAACCAATGACACAAAATCATTCATTGGATGCACAAGATTGTTTAAAAACCCTAAGTGGATTAGAATAAGCCTAGGGAGGTTGAAAATGACCTAAATGTTCAACCAATGACACATAATCACTCATTGGATGCACAAGATTGGTTAAAAACCCGAATTGAATTAGAATAAGCCTAGGGAGGACAAAAACGACCTAAATGTTCAACCAATGACACAAAATCACTTATTGGATGCACAAGATTGGTTAAAAATCCTAATTGGCTTAGAATAAGCCTACCGAGGACGAAAATGACCTGAATGTTCAACCAATGACAGAAACGCACTTATTGGATGCACAAGATTTGTTAAAAACCCTAACTGGATTAGAATAAGCCTAGGGAGGAGGAAAATGACCTAAATGTTCAACCAATGACACAAAATCACTTATTGGATGCACAAGATTGGTTAAAAATCCTAATTGGATTAGAATAAGCTTAGGGAGGACGAAAATGACCTAAATGTTCAACCAATGACACAAAATCTTTTATTGGATGCACCAGTTTGGTTAAAAATCCTAATTGGATTAGAATAAGACTACGGAGGACGAAAATGACCTGAATGTTCAACCAATGACACAAACGCACTTATTGGATGCAAAAGATTGGTTAAAAACCCTAATTGGATTAGAATAAGCCTAGGGAGGACGAAAATGACCTAAATGTTCAACCAATGTTACAAACGCACTTACGGGATGCATAAGATTGGTGAAAAATCCAAATTGAATTAGAGAAAGCCTAGGGAGGACGAAAATGACCTAAATTTTCCACCAATAACATTAACACACTTATTGGACGCACAAGATTGGTTAAAAACCCTAATTGGATTAGAATAAACCAAGGGAGGACGAAAATGACCTAAATGTTCAACAAATGACACAAACGCACTTATTGGATGCACAAGATTGGTTAAAAACCCTAATTGGATAAGAATAAGCCTAGGGAGGACGAAAATGACCTTAATGTTAAACCAATGACACAATTGCACTTATTGGATGCACAAGATTGGTTAAAAAACCTTAATTGGATTAGAATAAGGCTAGAGAGGACGAAAATGACCTAAATGTTAATCCAATGACACAAACGCACTTATTGGATGCACAAGATTGGTTAAAAACCCTAATTGGATTAGAATAAGCCTATGGAGACCGAAAATGACCTAAATGTTCAACCAATGACACAAAATCACTTATTGGATGCACAAGATTGGTTAAAAACGCTAATTGGATTAGAATAAGCCATTGGTGGACGAAAAAGACCTTAATGTTCAACCAATGACACAAAATCACTTGTTGGATGCACAAGATTGGTTAAAAGCCGTAATAGGATTAGAATAAGCCTAGGGAGGAAGAAAATGACCTTAATGTTAAACCAATGACACAAATGCACTTATTGGATGCACAAGATTGGTTAAAAGACCCTAATTGGATTAGAATAAGTCGAAGGATGACGAAAATGACCTAAATGTGAATTCAATGACACAGACCCACTTATTGGAGGTACAATATTGGTTAAAAACACTAATTGGATTAGAATAAGCTTAGGGAGGACGAAAATGACCTAAATGTTAATCCAATGACACAAAAGCACTTATTGGATGCACAAGATTGGTGAAAAACCCTAATTGGATTAGAATAAGCCTAGGGAAGACAGAAATGACCTAAATGTTCAACCAATGACACAAACGCACTAATTGGATGCACAACATTGGTTCAAAACCCTAATTGGAATAGAATAAACCAAGGGAGGATGAAAATGACCTAAATATTCAACCAATGAAACAAATGCACTTATTGAATGCACAAGATTGGTTAGAAACCTTAATTGGATTAGAACAAGCCTAGGGAGGACGAAAATGACCTAAATTTTCCACCAATAACACAAACACACTTATTGGACGCACAAGATTGGTTAAAAACCCTAATTGGATTAGAATAAACCAAGGGAGGACGAAAATGACCTAAATGTTCAACAAATGACACAAACGCACTTATTGGATGCACAAGATTGGTTAAAAACCCTAATTGGATAAGAATAAGCCTAGGGAGGACGAAAATGACCTTAATGTTAAACCAATGACACCAAATCACTCATTGGATGCACAAGATTGGTTAAAAACCCTATTTTGTTTAGAATAAGACTTAGGAGGACGAAAATGACCTAAATGTTCAACAAATGACACAAAATCACTTATTGGATGCACAAGATTGGTTAAAAACCCTAATTGGATTAGAATAAGCCTATGGAGACCGAAAATGACCTAAATGTTCAACCAATGACACAAAATCACTTATTGGATGCACAAGATTGGTTAAAAACGCTAATTGGATTAGAATAAGCCATTGGTGGACGAAAAAGACCTAAATGTTCAACCAATGACACAAAATCACTTGTTGGATGCACAAGATTGGTTAAAAGCCGTAATAGGATTAGAATAAGCCTAGGGAGGAAGAAAATGACCTTAATGTTAAACCAATGACACAAATGCACTTATTGGATGCACAAGATTGGTTAAAAGACCCTAATTGGATTAGAATAAGTCGAAGGATGACGAAAATGACCTAAATGTGAATTCAATGACACAGACCCACTTATTGGAGGTACAATATTGGTTAAAAACACTAATTGGATTAGAATAAGCTTAGGGAGGACGAAAATGACCTAAATGTTAATCCAATGACACAAAAGCACTTATTGGATGCACAAGATTGGTGAAAAACCCTAATTGGATTAGAATAAGCCTAGGGAAGACAGAAATGACCTAAATGTTCAACCAATGACACAAACGCACTAATTGGATGCACAACATTGGTTCCAAACCCTAATTGGAATAGAATAAACCAAGGGAGGATGAAAATGACCTAAATATTCAACCAATGAAACAAATGCACTTATTGAATGCACAAGATTGGTTAGAAACCTTAATTGGATTAGAATAAGCCTAGGGAGGACGAAAATGACCTTAATGTTAAACCAATGACACAAATGCACTTATTTGATGCACAAGATTGGTTAAAAAACCCTTATTGGTTTAGAATAAGTCGAAGGATAGCGAAAATGACCTAAATGTTAATTCAATGACACAAATGCACTTCTTGGAAGCACAAGATTGGTTAAAAACACTAATTGGATTAGAATAAGCCTAGGGAGGACGAAAAATGACCTAAATGTTAATCCAATGACACAAACGCAGTTATTGGATGCACAAGATTGGTGAAAAACCTTAATTGGATTAGAATAAGCCTAGGGAGGACGAAAATGACCTAAATGTTCAACCAATGACACAAAATCACTCATTGGATGCACAAGATTGTTTAAAAACCCTAAGTGGATTAGAATAAGCCTAGGGAGGTTGAAAATGACCTAAATGTTCAACCAATGACACCAAATGACTCATTGGATGCCCAAGATTGGTTAAAAACCCGAATTGAATTTGAATAAGCCTAGGGAGGACAAAAACGACGTAAATGTTCAACCAATGACACAAAATCACTTATTGGAAGCACAAGATTGGTTAAAAACCCTAATAAGATTAGAATAAGCCTACGGAGGACGAAAATGACCTAAATGTTCAACCAATGACACAAAATCACTTATTGGATGCACAAGATTGGTTAAAAGCCCTAATTGTATTAGAATAAGCCTTGGGAGGACAAAAGTGACCTAAATGTTCAACCAATGACACAAAATTACTTATTGGATGCACAAGATTGGTTAAAAACCCTAATTGGATTAGAATAAGCCTATGGAGACCGAAAATGACCTAATTGTTCAACCAATGACACAAAATCACTTATTGGATGCACAAGATTGGTTAAAAACCCTAATTGGATTAGAATAAGCCTATGGAGACCGAAAATGACCTAAATGTTCAACCAATGACACAAAATCACTTATTGGATGCACAAGATTGGTTAAAAACCCTAATTGGATTAGAATAAGCCATTGGATCACAAAAAAGACCTAAATGTTCAACCAATGACACAAAATCACTATTTGGATGCACAAGATTGGTTAAAAACCGTAATAGGATTGGAATAAGCCTAGGGAAGACGAAAATGACCTAAATGTTCAACCAATGACACAAAATCACTTATTGGATGCACAAGATTGGTTCAAAACCCTAATTGGATTCGAATAAGCCTAGGGAGGACGAAAATGACCTAAATGTTCAACCAATGACACAAAATCATTCATTGGATGCACAAGATTGGTTAAAAACCCGAATTGAATTAGAATAAGCCTAGGGAGGACAAAAATGACCTGAATGTTCAACCAATGACACAAAATCACTTATTGGATGCACAAGATTGGTTAAAAATCCTAATTGGCTTAGAATAAGCCTACCGAGGACGAAAATGACCTGAATGTTCAACCAATGACAGAAACGCACTTATTGGATCCACAAGATTTGTTAAAAACCCTAACTGGATTAGAATAAGCCTAGGGAGGAGGAAAATGACCTAAATGTTCAACCAATGACACAAAATCACTTATTGGATGCACAAGATTGGTTAAAAATCCTAATTGGATTAGAATAAGCTTAGGGAGGACGAAAATGACCTAAATGTTCAACCAATGACACAAAATCTTTTATTGGATGCACCAGTTTGGTTAAAAATCCTAATTGGATTAGAATAAGACTACGGAGGACGAAAATGACCTGAATGTTCAACCAATGACACAAACGCACTTATTGGATGCAAAAGATTGGTTAAAAACCCTAATTGGATTAGAATAAGCCTAGGGAGGACGAAAATGACCTAAATGTTCAACCAATGTTACAAACGCACTTACGGGATGCATAAGATTGGTGAAAAATCCAAATTGAATTAGAGAAAGCCTAGGGAGGACGAAAATGACCTAAATTTTCCACCAATAACATTAACACACTTATTGGACGCACAAGATTGGTTAAAAACCCTAATTGGATTAGAATAAACCAAGGGAGGACGAAAATGACCTAAATGTTCAACAAATGACACAAACGCACTTATTGGATGCACAAGATTGGTTAAAAACCCTAATTGGATAAGAATAAGCCTAGGGAGGACGAAAATGACCTTAATGTTAAACCAATGACACAATTGCACTTATTGGATGCACAAGATTGGTTAAAAAACCTTAATTGGATTAGAATAAGGCTAGAGAGGACGAAAATGACCTAAATGTTAATCCAATGACACAAACGCACTTATTGGATGCACAAGATTGGTTAAAAACCCTAATTGGATTAGAATAAGCCTATGGAGACCGAAAATGACCTAAATGTTCAACCAATGACACAAAATCACTTATTGGATGCACAAGATTGGTTAAAAACGCTAATTGGATTAGAATAAGCCATTGGTGGACGAAAAAGACCTTAATGTTCAACCAATGACACAAAATCACTTGTTGGATGCACAAGATTGGTTAAAAGCCGTAATAGGATTAGAATAAGCCTAGGGAGGAAGAAAATGACCTTAATGTTAAACCAATGACACAAATGCACTTATTGGATGCACAAGATTGGTTAAAAGACCCTAATTGGATTAGAATAAGTCGAAGGATGACGAAAATGACCTAAATGTGAATTCAATGACACAGACCCACTTATTGGAGGTACAATATTGGTTAAAAACACTAATTGGATTAGAATAAGCTTAGGGAGGACGAAAATGACCTAAATGTTAATCCAATGACACAAAAGCACTTATTGGATGCACAAGATTGGTGAAAAACCCTAATTGGATTAGAATAAGCCTAGGGAAGACAGAAATGACCTAAATGTTCAACCAATGACACAAACGCACTAATTGGATGCACAACATTGGTTCCAAACCCTAATTGGAATAGAATAAACCAAGGGAGGATGAAAATGACCTAGATATTCAACCAATGAAACAAATGCACTTATCGAATGCACAAGATTGGTTAGAAACCTTAATTGGATTAGAATAAGCCTAGGGAGGACGAAAATGACCTTAATGTTAAACCAATGACACAAATGCACTTATTTGATGCACAAGATTGGTTAAAAAACCCTTATTGGTTTAGAATAAGTCGAAGGATAACGAAAAGGACCTAAATGTTAATTCAATGACACAAATGCACTTATTGGAAGCACAAGATTGGTTAAAAACCCTAATTGGATTAGAATAAGCCTAGGGAGGACGAAAAATGACCTAAATGTTAATCCAATGACACAAACGCACTTATTGGATGCACAAGATTGGTGAAAAACCTTAATTGGATTAGAATAAGCCTAGGGAGGACGAAAATGACCTAAATGTTCAACCAATGACACAAAATCACTCATTGGATGCACAAGATTGTTTAAAAACCCTAAGTGGATTAGAATAAGCCTAGGGAGGTTGAAAATGACCTAAATGTTCAACCAATGACACCAAATGACTCATTGGATGCCCAAGATTGGTTAAAAACCCGAATTGAATTAGAATAAGCCTAGGGAGGACAAAAACGACGTAAATGTTCAACCAATGACACAAAATCACTTATTGGAAACACAAGATTGGTTAAAAACCCTAATAAGATTAGAATAAGCCTACGGAGGACGAAAATGACCTAAATGTTCAACCAATGACACAAAATCACTTATTGGATGCACAAGATTGGTTAAAAGCCCTAATTGTATTAGAATAAGCCTTGGGAGGACGAAAGTGGCCTAAATGTTCAACCAATGACAGAAAATTACTTATTGGATGCACAAGATTGGTTAAAAACCCTAAATGGATTAGAATAAGCCTATGGAGACCGAAAATGACCTAATTGTTCAACCAATGACACAAAATCACTTATTGGATGCACAAGATTGGTTAAAAACCCTAATTGGATTAGAATAAGCCTATGGAGACCGAAAATGACCTAAATGTTCAACCAATGACACAAAATCACTTATTGGATGCACAAGATCGGTTAAAAACCCATAATTGGATTAGAATAAGCCATTGGATCACGAAAAAGACCTAAATGTTCAACCAATGACACAAAATCACTTGTTGGATGCACAAGATTGGTTAAAAACCGTAATAGGATTGGAATAAGCCTAGGGAAGACGAAAATGACCTAAATGTTCAACCAATGACACAAAATCACTTATTGGATGCACAAGATTGGTTCAAAACCCTAATTGGATTCGAATAAGCCTAGGGAGGACGAAAATGACCTAAATGTTCAACCAATGACACAAAATCATTCATTGGATGCACAAGATTGGTTAAAAACCCGAATTGAATTAGAATAAGCCTAGGGAGGACAAAAACGACCTAAATGTTCAACCAATGACACAAAATCACTTATTGGATGCACAAGATTGGTTAAAACTCCTAATTGGCTTAGAATAAGCCTACCGAGGACGAAAATGACCTGAATGTTCAACCAATGACAGAAACGCACTTATTGGATGCACAAGATTTGTTAAAAACCCTAACTGGATTAGAATAAGCCTAGGGAGGACGAAAATGACCTGATTGTTCAACCAATGACACAAACGCACTTATTGGATGCACAAGATTGGTTAAAAACCCTAATTGGATTAGAATAAGCCTAGGGAGGACGAAAATGACCTAAATGTTCAACCAATGTTACAAACGCACTTACGGGATGCACAAGATTGGTGAAAAATCCAAATTGGATTAGAGAAAGCCTAGGGAGGACGAAAATGACCTAAATTTTCCACCAATAACACAAACACACTTATTGGACGCACAAGATTGGTTAAAAACCCTAATTAAATTTGAATAAGCCAAAAGAGGACGAAAATGACCTAAATGTTAATTCAATGACACAAACACAGTTATTGGATGCACAAGATTGGTTAAAAACCATAATTGGATTAGAATAAGCCTAGGGAGGACGAAAATGACCTAAATGTTCAACAGTTGACACAAACGAACTTATTAAATGCACAAGATTGGTTAAAAACCCTAATTGGATTAGAATAATCCTAGGGAGGACGAAAATGAACTAAATGTTCAACCAATGACACAAACGCACTTATTGGATTCACAAGATTGGTTTAATACCCTAATTGGATTAGAATAAGTTTAGGGAAGACAAAAATGACCTAAATGTTAATCCAATGACACAAACGCACTTATTGGATGCACAAGATTTGTGAAAAACCCTAATTGGATTAGAATAAGCCTAGGGAAGACATAAATGACTTAAATATTCAACTAATGACACAAACCCACTTATTGGATGCACAACATTGGTTAAAAATCCTAATTAGAAGATAATAAGCCTAGGGGGGACGAAAATTACCTAAATGTTCAACCAATGACACAAACGCACTTTTTGGATGCACAACATTGGTAAAAAACCCTAATTGGATTAAAATAAGCCAAAAGAGCACGAAAATGACCTAAATGTTAATTCAATAACACAAACGCACTTATTGGATGCACAAGATTGGTTAAAAACCCTAATTGGATGAGAATAAGCCTAGGCAGGACAAAAATGACCTAAATGTTCAACCATTGACACAAACACACTTATTGGATGCACAACATTGGTTAAAAACCCTAATTGGATTAGAATAAGCTTAGGGAGGACGAAAATGACGTAAATGTTAAACCAATGACACAAATGCACTTATTGGATGCACAAGATTGGTGAAAAATCCAAATTGGATTAGAGAAAGCCTAGGGAGGACGAAAATGACCTAAATTTTCCACCAATAACACAAACACACTTATTGGACGCACAAGATTGGTTAAAAACCCTAATTGGATTAGAATAAACCAAGGGAGGACAAAAATGACCTAAATGTTCAACAAATGACACAAACGCACTTATTGGATGCACAAGATTGGTTAAAAACCCTGATTGGATAAGAATAAGCCTAGGGAGGACGAAAATGACCTTAATGTTAAACCAATGACACAATTGCACTTATTGGATGCACAAGATTGGTTAAAAAACCTTAATTGGATTAGAATAAGGCTAGAGAGGACGAAAATGACCTAAATGTTAATCCAATGACACAAACGCACTTATTGGATGCACAAGATTGGTTAAAAACCCTAATTGGATTAGAATAAGGCTATAGAGGACGAAAATGACCTAAATGTTAATCCAATGGCACAAACGCGCTTATTGGATGCACAAGATTGGTGAAAAACCCTAATTGGATTAGAATAATCCTAAGGAAGACAAAAATGACCTAAATGTTCAATTAATGACACAACCCACTTAGTGGATGCATAACATTGGTTAAAAATCCTTATTAGAAGAGAATAAGCCAAGGGAGGACGAAAATGATCTAAATTTTCAACCAATGACACAAACGCACTTTTTGGATGCACAACTTTGGTTAAGAACCCTAATTAAATTTGAATAAGCCAAAAGAGGACGAAAATGACCTAAATGTTAATTCAATGACACAAACACAGTTATTGGATGCACAAGATTGGTTAAAAACCTTAATTGGATTAGAATAAGCCTAGGGAGGTTGAAAATGACCTAAATGTTCAACAGTTGACACAAACGAACTTATTGAATGCACAAGATTGGTTAAAAACCCTAATTGGATTAGAATAATCCTAGGGAGGACGAAAATGAACTAAATGTTCAACCAATGACACAAACGCACTTATTGGATTCACAAGATTGGTTTAATACCCTAATTGGATTAGAATAAGTTTAGGGAAGACAAAAATGACCTAAATGTTAATCCAATGACACAAACGCACTTATTGGATGCACAAGATTTGTGAAAAACCCTAATTGGATTAGAATAAGCCTAGGGAAGACATAAATGACTTAAATATTCAACTAATGACACAAACCCACTTATTGGATGCACAACATTGGTTAAAAATCCTAATTAGAAGATAATAAGCCTAGGGGGGACGAAAATTACCTAAATGTTCAACCAATGACACAAACGCACTTTTTGGATGCACAACATTGGTTAAAAACCCTAATTGGATTAAAATAAGCCAAAAGAGCACGAAAATGACCTAAATGTTAATTCAATAACACAAACGCACTTATTGGATGCACAAGATTGGTTAAAAACCCTAATTGGATGAGAATAAGCCTAGGCAGGACAAAAATGACCTAAATGTTCAACCATTGACACAAACACACTTATTGGATGCACAACATTGGTTAAAAACCCTAATTGGATTAGAATAAGCTTAGGGAGGACGAAAATGACGTAAATGTTAAACCAATTACACAAATGCACTTATTGGATGCACAAGATTGGTGAAAAATCCAAATTGGATTAGAGAAAGCCTAGGGAGGACGAAAATGACCTAAATTTTCCACCAATAACACAAACACACTTATTGGACGCACAAGATTGGTTAAAAACCCTAATTGGATTAGAATAAACCAAGGGAGGACGAAAATGACCTAAATGTTCAACAAATGACACAAACGCACTTATTGGATGCACAAGATTGGTTAAAAACCCTAATTGGATAAGAATAAGCCTAGGGAGGACGAAAATGACCTTAATGTTAAACCAATGACACAATTGCACTTATTGGATGCACAAGATTGGTTAAAAAACCTTAATTGGATTAGAATAAGCCTAGGGAGGACGAAAATGACCTAAATGTTCAACCAATGACACAAAATCACTCATTGGATGCACAGATTGTTTAAAAACCCTAAGTGGATTAGAATAAGCCTAGGGAGGTTGAAAATGACCTAAATGTTCAATCAATGACACCAAATGACTCATTGGATGCCCAAGATTGGTTAAAAACCCGAATTGAATTAGAATAAGCTTAGGGAGGACAAAAACGACGTAAATGTTCAACCAATGACACAAAATCACTTATTGGAAGCACAAGATTGGTTAAAAACCCTAATAAGATTAGAATAAGCCTACGGAGGACGAAAATGACCTAAATGTTCAACCAATGACACAAAATCACTTATTGGATGCACAAGATTGGTTAAAAGCCCTAATTGTATTAGAATAAGCCTTGGGAGGACAAAAGTGACCTAAATGTTCAACCAATGACACAAAATTACTTATTGGATGCACAAGATTGGTTAAAAACCCTAATTGGATTAGAATAAGCCTATGGAGACCGAAAATGACCTAATTGTTCAACCAATGACACAAAATCACTTATTGGATGCACAAGATTGGTTAAAAACCCTAATTGGATTAGAATAAGCCTATAGAGACCGAAAATGACCTAAATGTTCAACCAATGACACAAAATCACTTATTGGATGCACAAGATATGTTAAAAACCCTAATTGGATTAGAATAAGCCATTGGATCACGAAAAAGACCTAAATGTTCAACCAATGACACAAAATCACTTGTTGGATGCACAAGATTGGTTAAAAACCGTAATAGGATTGGAATAAGCCTAGGGAAGACGAAAATTACCTAAATGTTCAACCAATGACACAAAATCACTTATTGGATGCACAAGATTGGTTCAAAACCCTAATTGGATTCGAATAAGCCTAGGGAGGACGAAAATGACCTAAATGTTCAACCAATGACACAAAATCATTCATTGGATGCACAAGATTGTTTAAAAACCCTAAGTGGATTAGAATAAGCCTAGGGAGGTTGAAAATGACCTAAATGTTCAACCAATGACACAAAATCACTTATTGGATGCACAAGATTGGTTAAAAACCCAAATTGGATTAGAATAAGCCTACGGAGGACGAAAATGACCTGAATGTTCAACCAATGACACAAAATCACTTATTGGATGCACAAGATTTGTTAAAAACCCTAATTGGATTAGAATAAGCCTAGGGAGGAGGAAAATGACCTAAATGTTCAACCAATGACACAAAATCACTTATTGGATGCACAAGATTGGTTAAAAATCCTAATTGGATTAGAATAAGCTTAGGGAGGACGAAAATGACCTAAATGTTCAACCAATGACACAAAATCACTTATTGGATGCACAAGATTGGTTAAAAACCCTAATTGGATTAGAATAAGCCTACGGAGGACGAAAATGACCTGAATGTTCAACCAATGACACAAACGCACTTATTGGATGCACAAGATTGGTTAAAAACCCTAATTGGATTAGAATAAGCCTAGGGAGGACGAAAATGACCTCAATGTTCAACCAATGTTACAAACGCACTTACGGGATGCACAAGATTGGTGAAAAATCCAAATTGGATTAGAGAAAGCCTAGGGAGGACGAAAATGACCTAAATTTTCCACCAATAACACAAACACACTTATTGGACGCACAAGATTGGTTAAAAACCCTAATTGGATTAGAATAAACCAAGGGAGGACGAAAATGACCTAAATGTTCAACAAATGACACAAACGCACTTATTGGATGCACAAGATTGGTTAAAAACCCTAATTGGATAAGAATAAGCCTAGGGAGGACGAAAATGACCTTAATGTTAAACCAATGACACAATTGCACTTATTGGATGCACAAGATTGGTTAAAAAACCTAATTGGATTAGAATAAGGCTATAGAGGACGAAAATGACCTAAATGTTAATCCAATGGCACAAACGCGCTTATTGGATGCACAAGATTGGTGAAAAACCCTAATTGGATTAGAATAATCCTAAGGAAGACAAAAATGACCTAAATGTTCAATTAATGACACAACCCACTTAGTGGATGCATAACATTGGTTAAAAATCCTTATTAGAAGAGAATAAGCCAAGGGAGGACGAAAATGATCTAAATTTTCAACCAATGACACAAACGCACTTTTTGGATGCACAACTTTGGTTAAGAACCCTAATTAAATTTGAATAAGCCAAAAGAGGACGAAAATGACCTAAATGTTAATTCAATGACACAAACACAGTTATTGGATGCACAAGATTGGTTAAAAACCTTAATTGGATTAGAATAAGCCTAGGGAGGACGAAAATGACCTAAATGTTCAACAGTTGACACAAACGAACTTATTGAATGCACAAGATTGATTAAAAACCCTAATTGGATTAGAATAATCCTAGGGAGGACGAAAATGAACTAAATGTTCAACCAATGACACAAACGCACTTATTGGATTCACAAGATTGGTTTAATACCCTAATTGGATTAGAATAAGTTTAGGGAAGACAAAAATGACCTAAATGTTAATCCAATGACACAAACGCACTTATTGGATGCACAAGATTTGTGAAAAACCCTAATTGGATTAGAATAAGCCTAGGGAAGACATAAATGACTTAAATATTCAACTAATGACACAAACCCACTTATTGGATGCACAACATTGGTTAAAAATCCTAATTAGAAGATAATAAGCCTAGGGGCGACGAAAATTACCTAAATATTCAACCAATGACACAAACGCACTTATTTGATGCACAAGATTGGTTAAAAGAACCCTAATTGGATTAGAATAAGTCGAAGGATAACGAAAAGGACCTAAATGTTAATTCAATAACACAAACGCACTTATTGGAAGCACAAGAGTGGTTAAAAATCATAATTGGATTAGAATAAGCCTAGGGAGGACGAAAATGACCTAAATGTTAATCCAACAACACAAACGCACTTATTGGATGCACAAGATTGGTGAAAAACCATAATTGGATTAGAATAAGCCTAGGGAAGACATAAATGACTTAAATATTCAACTAATGACACAAACCCACTTATTGGATGCACAACATTGGTTAAAAATCCTAATTAGAAGATAATAAGCCTAGGGGCGACGAAAATTACCTAAATGTTCAACCAATGACACAAACGCACTTTTTGGATGCACAACATTGGTTAAAAACCCTAATTGGATTAGAATAAGCCTTGGGAGGACGAAAATGACCTAAATGTTCAACCAATAACACAAAATCACTTATTGGATGCACAAGATTGGTTAAAAACCCTAATTGGATTATAATAAGCCTGGGGAAACCGAAAATGACCTAAATGTTCAACCAATGACACAAAATCACTTATTGAATGAACAATATTGGTTAAAAACCCTAATTGGAATAAAATAAGCCAAGGGAGGACGAAAACAACCTAAATGTTCAACCAATGACACAAAATCACTTATTGGATGCACAAGATTGGTTAAAAACCCTAATTGGATTATAATAAGCCTAGGGAAACCGAAAATGACCTAAATGTTCAACCAATGATACAAAATCACTTATTGAATGCACAAGATTGGTTAAAAACCCTAATTGGAATAAAATAACCCTAGGTAGGACGAAAAATGGCCTAAATGTTCAACCAATGACACAAAATCACTTACTGGATCCACAAGATTGGTTAAAAACCCTAATTGGATTAGAATAAGCCTCGGGAAACCGTAAATGACCTAAATGTTCAACCAATGACACAAAATCACTTATTGAATGCACAAGATTGGTTATTAACCCTAATTGGAATGGAATAAGCCTAAGGAGGACAAAAATGACCTAAATGTTCAACCAATAACACAAAATCACTTATTGGATGCAAAAGTTTGGTTAAAAACCCTAATTGGATTAGAATAAGGCTTGGGAGGACGAAAATTACCTAAATGTTCAACCAATAACACCAAATCACTTATTGGATGCACAAGATTGGTTAAAAACCCTAATTGGAATATAATAAGCCTTGGGAGGACGAAAATCACCTAAATGTTCAACCAATGATTCAAAATCACTTATTGGATGCACAAGATTGGTTAAAAACCCTAATTGGATTATAATAAGCCTGGGGAAACCGAAAATGACCTAAATGTTCAACCAATAACACAAAATCACTTATTGGATGCACAAGATTGGTTAAAAACCCTAATTGGATTAGAATATGCCTAGGGAAACCAAAAATGACCTAAATGTTCAACCAATGACACAAAATCACTTATTGAATGCAAAAGATTTGTTAAAAACCCTAATTGGAATAAAATAACCCTAGGTAGGACGAAAAATGGCCTAAATGTTCAACCAATGACACAAAATCACTTACTGGATCCACAAGATTGGTTAAAAACCCTAATTGGATTAGAATAAGCCTGGGGAAACCGTAAATGACCTAAATGTTCAACCAATGACACAAAATCACTTATTGAATGCACAAGATTGGTTATTAACCCTAATTGGAATGGAATAAGCCTAGGGAGGACAAAAATGACCTAAATGTTCAACCAATAACACAAAATCACTTATTGGATGCACAAGTTTGGTTAAAAACCCTAATTGGATTAGAATAAGCCTTGGGAGGACGAAAATGACCTAAATGTTCAACCAATAACACCAAATCACTTATTGGATGCACAAGATTGGTTAAAAACCCTAATTGGAATATAATAAGCCTTGGGAGGACGAAAATAACCTAAATGTTCAACCAATGATTCAAAATCACTTATTGGATGCACAAGATTGGTTAAAAACCCTAATTGGATTATAATAAGCCTGGGGAAACCGAAAATCACCTAAATGTTCAACCAATGACACAAAATCACTTATTGAATGCACAAGATTGGTTAAAAACCCTAATTGGATTAGAATAAGCCTTAAGAGGACGAAAATGACCTAAATGTTCAACCAATGACACAAAATCACTTATTGAATGCACAAGACTGGTTAAAAACCCTAATTGGATTAGAATAAGCCTTGGCAGGACGAAAATGAACTAAATGTTCAACTAGTGACACAAAATCACTTATTGGATGCACAAGATTGGTTAAAAACCCTAATTGGATTAGAATAAGCCTTGGGAGGACGAAAATGACCTAAATGTTCAACCAATAACACAAAATCACTTATTGGATGCACAAGATTGGTTAAAAACCCTAATTGGATTATAATAAGCCTGGGGAAACCGAAAATGACCTAAATATTCAACCAATGACACAAAATCACTTATTGAATGAACAATATTGGTTAAAAACCCTAATTGGAATAAAATAAGCCTAGGGAGGACGAAAACAACCTAAATGTTCAACCGATGACACAAAATCACTTATTGAATGCACAAGATTGGTTAAAAACCCTAAGTGGATTAGAATAAGCCTAGGGAGGTCGAAAATGACCTAAATGTTCAACCAATGACACAAAATCACTTATTGGATGCACAAGATTGGTTAAAAACCCTAATTGGATTAGAATAAGCCTACTGAGGACGAAAATGACATAAATGTTCAACAAATGACACAATATCACTTATTGGATGCGCAAGATTGTTTAATAACCCTAAGTGGATTAGAATAACCCTATGGAAACCGAAAATGACCTAAATGTTCAACCAATGACACAAAATCACTTATTGAATGCACAAGATTGGTTAAAAACCCTAATTGGATTATAATAAGCCTGGGGAAACCGAAAATGACCTAAATGTTCAACCAATCACACAAAATCACTTATTGAATGAACAATATTGGTTAAAAACCCTAATTGGAATATAGTAAGCCTAGGGAGGACGAAAACGACCTAAATGTTCAACCAATGACACAAAATCACTTATTAGATGCACAAGATTGGTTAAAAACCCTAAGTGGATTAGAATAAGCTTAGGGAGGTCGAAAATGACCTAAATGTTCAACCAATGACACAATCACTTATTGGATGCACAAGATTGGTTAAAAACCCTAAGTGGAATATAATAAGCCTGGGGAACCTGAAAATGCTCTAAATGTTCAACCAATGACACAAAATCACTTATTGGATGCACAAGTTTGGTTAAAAACCCTAATTGCATTAGAATAAGCCTTGGGAGGACGAAAATTACCTAAATGTTCAACCAATAACACGAAATCACTTATTGGATGCACAAGATTGGTTAAAAACCCTCATTGGAATATAATAAGCCTTGGGAGGACGAAAATAACCTAAATGTTCAACCAATGATTCAACATCACTTATTGGATGCACAAGATTGGTTAAAAACCCTAAATTGGATTATAATAAGCCTAGGGAAACCAAAAATGACCTAAATGTTCAACCAATGACACAAAATCACTTATTGGATGCATAAGATTGGTTAAAAACCCTAATTGGATTAGAATAAGCCTTGGGAGGACGAAAATGACCTAAATGTTCAACCAATAACACAAAATCACTTATTGGATGCACAAGATTGGTTAAAAACCCTAATTGGATTATAATAAGCCTGGGGAAACCGAAAATGACCTAAATGTTCAACCAATGACACAAAATCACTTATTGAATGAACAATATTGGTTAAAAACCCTAATTGGAATAAAATAAGCCAAGGGAGGACGAAAACGACCTAAATGTTCAACCAATGACACAAAATCACTTATTGGATGCACAAGATTGGTTAAAAACCCTAATTGGATTATAATAAGCCTAGGGAAACCGAAAATGACCTAAATGTTCAACCAATGACACAAAATCACTTATTGAATGCGCAAGATTGGTTAAAAACCCTAATTGGAATAAAATAACCCTAGGTAGGACGAAAAATGGCCTAAATGTTCAACCAATGACACAAAATCACTTACTGGATCCACAAGATTGGTTAAAAACCCTAATTGGATTAGAATAAGCCTGGGGAAACCGTAAATGACCTAAATGTTCAACCAATGACACAAAATCACTTATTGAATGCACAAGATTGGTTATTAACCCTTATTGGAATGGAATAAGCCTAGGGAGGACAAAAATGACCTAAATGTTCAACCAATAACACAAAATCACTTATTGGATGCACAAGATTGGTTAAAAACCCTAATTGGATTAGAATAAGCCTTGGGAGGACGAAAATGACCTAAATGTTCAACCAATGACACAAAATCACTTACTGGATCCACAAGATTTGTTAAAAAACCTAATTGGATTAGAATAAGCCTTGGGAGGACGAAAATTACCTAAATGTTCAACCAATAACACAAAATCACTTATTGGATGCACAAGATTGGTTAAAAACCCTAATTGGAATATAATAAGCCTTGGGAGGACGAAAATAACCTAAATGTTCAACCAATGATTCAAAATCACTTATTGGATGCACAAGATTGGTTAAAAACTCTATTTGGATTATAATAAGCCTGGGGAAAGCGAAAATGACCTAAATGTTCAACCAATGACACAAAATCACTTATTGAATGCACAAGATTGGTTAAAAACCCTAATTGGATTAGAATAAGCCTTGGGAGGACGAAAATGACCTAAATGTTCAACCAATAACACAAAATCACTTATTGGATGCACAAGATTGGTTAAAAACCCTAATTGGATTAGAATAAGCCTTGGGAGGACGAAAATGACCTAAATGTTCAACCAATGACACAAAATCACTTATTGGATGCACAAGATTGGTTAAAAACCCTAATTGGATTAGAATAAGCCTTGGGAGGACGAAAATGACCTAAATGATCAACCAATAACACAAAATCACTTATTGGATGCACAAGATTGGTTAAAAACCCTAATTGGATTATAATAAGCCTGGGGAAACCGAAAATGACCTAAATGTTCAACCAATGACACAAAATCACTTATTGAATGAACAATATTGGTTAAAAACCCTAATTGGATTAGAATAAGCCTTGGGAGGACGAAAATGACCTAAATGTTCAACCAATAACACAAAATCACTTATTGGATGCACAAGATTGGTTAAAAACCCTAATTGGATTAGAATAAGCCTTGGGAGGACGAAAATGACCTAAATGTTCAACCAATGACACAAAATCACTTATTGGATGCACAAGATTGGTTAAAAACCCTAATTGGAATATAATAAGCCTTGGGAGGACGAAAATAACCTAAATGTTCAACCAATGATTCAAAATCACTTATTGGATGCACAAGATTGGTTAAAAATCCTATTTGGATTTTAATAAGCCTGGGGAAACCGAAAATGACCTAAATGTTCAACCAATGACACAAAATCACTTATTGAATGCACAAGATTGGTTAAAAACCCTAATTGGATTAGAATAAGCCTTGGGAGGACGAAAATGACCTAAATGTTCAACCAATAACACAAAATCACTTATTGGATGCACAAGATTGGTTAAAAACCCTAATTGGATTAGAATATGCCTTGGGAGGACGAAAATGACCTAAATGTTCAACCAATGACACAAAATCACTTATTGGATGCACAAGATTGGTTAAAAACCCTAATTGGATTAGAATAAGCCTAGGGAGGACGAAAATGACCTAAATGTTCAACCAATAACACAAAATCACTTATTGGATGCACAAGATTGGTTAAAAACCCTAATTGGATTATAATAAGCCTGGGGAAACCGAAAATGACCTAAATGTTCAACCAATGACACAAAATCACTTATTGAATGAACAATATTGGTTAAAAACCCTAATTGGAATAAAATAAGCCTAGGGAGGCCGAAAACGACCTAAATGTTCAACCAATGACACAAAATCACTTATTGGATGCATAAGATTGGTTAAAAACCCTAAGTGGATTAGAATAAGCCTAGGGAGGTCGAAAATGACCTAAATGTTCAACCAATGACCCAAAATCACTTATTGGATGCACAAGATTGGTTAAAAACCCTAATTGGAATATAATAAACCTTGGGAGGACGAAAATAACCTAAATGTTCAACCAATGATTCAAAATCACTTATTGGATGCACAAGATTGGTTAAAAACCCTAATTGGATTATAATAAGCCTGGGGAAACCGAAAATGACCTAAATGTTCAACCAATGACACAAAATCACTTATTGAATGAACAAGATTGGTTAAAAACCCTAATTGGATTAGAATAAGCCTTGGGAGGACGAAAATGACCTAAATGTTCAACCAATAACACAAAATCACTTATTGGATGCACAAGATTGGTTAAAAACCCTAATTGGATTAGAATATGCCTATGGAGGACGAAAACGACCTAAATGTTCAACCAATGACACAAAATCAGTTATTGGATGCACAAGATTGGTTAAA
Organism: Cicer chorassanicum; assembly: GCA_037974735.1. Classification (NCBI taxonomy): domain Eukaryota; kingdom Viridiplantae; phylum Streptophyta; class Magnoliopsida; order Fabales; family Fabaceae; genus Cicer; species Cicer chorassanicum. The sequence goes on along the minus strand of JBBPBP010000004.1, from coordinate 36,693,077 downwards.
AACCCTAATTGGATTATAATAAGCCTAGGGAAACCGAAAATGACCTAAATGTTCAACCAATGACACAAAATCACTTATTGAATGCACAAGATTGGTTAAAAACCCTAATTGGAATAAAATAACCCTAGGTAGGACGAAAAATGGCCTAAATGTTCAACCAATGACACAAAATCACTTACTGGATCCACAAGATTGGTTAAAAACCCTAATTGGATTAGAATAAGCCTGGGGAAACCGTAAATGACCTAAATGTTCAACCAATGACACAAAATCACTTATTGAATGCATAAGATTGGTTATTAACCCTAATTGGAATGGAATAAGCCTAGGGAGGACAAAAATGACCTAAATGTTCAACCAATAACACAAAATCACTTATTGGATGCACAAGTTTGGTAAAAAACCGTAATTGGATTAGAATAAGCCTTGGGAGGACGAAAATTACCTAAATGTTCAACCAATAACACCAAATCACTTATTGGATGCACAAGATTGGTTAAAAACCCTAATTGGAATATAATAAGCCTTGGGAGGACGAAAATAACCTAAATGTTCAACCAATGATTCAAAATCACTTATTGGATGCACAAGATTGGTAAAAAACCCTAATTGGATTATAATAAGCCTGGGGAAACCGAAAATGACCTAAATGTTCAACCAATGACACAAAATCACTTATTGGATGCACAAGATTGGTTAAAAACCCTAATTGGATTAGAATAAGCCTTGGGAGGACGAAAATGACCTAAATGTTCAACCAATAACACAAAATCACTTATTGGATGCACAAGATTGGTTAAAAACCCTAATTGGATTAGAATAAGCCTAGGGAGGACGAAAATGACCTAAATGTTCAACCAATGACACAAAATCACTTATTGGATGCACAAGATTGGTTAAAAATCCTAATTGGATTAGAATAAGCCTAGGGAGGAAGAAAATGACCTACATGTTCAAACAATGACACAAACGCACTTATTGAATGCACAAGATTGGTTAAAAACCCTAATTGGATTAGAATTAGCCTAGGAAGGAGGAAAATGACCTTAATGTTAAACCAACGACACAAATGCACTTATTGGATGCACAAGATTGGTTAAAAAACCCTAATTGGATTAGAATAAGTCGAAGGATGACGAAAATGACCTAAATGTTAATTCAATGACACAAACGCACTTATTGGATGCACAAGATTGGTTAAAAACCCTAATTGGATTAGAATAAGCCTAGGGAGGACGAAAATTACCTAAATGTTAATCCAATGACACAAACACACTTATTGGATGCATAAGATTGGTGAAAAACCCTAATTAGATTAGAATAAACCAAGGGAGGACGAAAATGACCTAAATATTCAACCAATGACACAAACGCACTTATTTGATGCACAAGATTGGTTAAAAGAACCCTAATTGGATTAGAATAAGTCGAAGGATAACGAAAAGGACCTAAATGTTAATTCAATAACACAAACGCACTTATTGGAAGCAAAAGAGTGGTTAAAAATCATAATTGGATTAGAATAAGCCTAGGGAGGACAAAAATGACCTAAATGTTAATCCAACAACACAAACGCACTTATTGGATGCACAAGATTGGTGAAAAACCATAATTGGATTAGAATAAGCCTAGGGAGGACGAAAATGACCTAAATGTTCAACCAATGACACCAAATCACTCATTGGATGCACAAGATTGGTTAAAAACCCGAATTGGATTAGAATAAGTCTAGGGAGGACAAAAATGACCTAAATGTTCAACCAATGACACAAACGCACTTATTTGATGCACAAGATTGGTTAAAAGAAGCCTAATTGGATTAGAATAAGTCGAAGGATAACGAAAAGGACCTAAATGTTAATTCAATAACACAAACGCACTTATTGGAAGCACAAGATTGGTTAAAAATCCTAATTGGATTAGAATAAGCCTAGGGAGGACGAAAATGACCTAAATGTTCAACCAATGACACAAAATTACTTGTTGGACGCACAAGATTTGTTAAAAACCCGAATTGGATTAGAATAAGTCTAGGGAAGACAAAAATGACCTAAATGTTCAACCAATGACACAAAATCAATTATTGGATGCACAAGATTGTTTAAAAACCCTAAATGGATTAGAATAAGCCTAGGGAGGACGAAAATGACCTAAATGTTCAACCAATGACACAAAATCACTTATTGGATGCACAAGATTGGTTAAAAACCCTAATAGGATTAGAATAAGCTTAGGGAGGACAAAAATATCCTAAATGTTCAACCAAAGAGACAAAATCACTTATTGGATGCACAAGATTGGTTAAAAGTCCTAATTGGATTAGAGTAAGCCTAGGGATGACGAAAATGACCTAAATGTTCAACCAATGACACAAAATCACTTGTTGGATGCACAAGATTGGTTAAAAATCCTAATTGGATTAGAATAAGCCTTCGGAGGATGAAAATGACCTAAATGTTCAACCAATGACACAAAATTACTTATTGGATGCACCAGATTGGTTAAAAACCGTAATAGGACTACAATAAGCCTAGGGAGGACGAAAATGACCTAATTGTTCAACCAACGACACAAAATCACTCATTGGATGCACAGATTGGTTAAAAAACCCTAATTGGATTAGAACAAGCCTAGGGTGGACAAAAATGACCTAAATGATCAACCAATAACACAAAATCACTTTTTGGATGCACAAAATTTGGTTAAAAGCCCTAATTAGATTAGAATAAGCCTAGGGATGACGAAAATGACCTAAATGTTCAACCAATGACACAAAATCACTTATTGGATGCACAAGATTGGTTAAAAATCCTAATTGGATTAGAATAAGCTTAGGGAGGACGAAAATGACCTAAATGTTCAACCAATGACACAAAATCACTTATTGGATACACAAGATTGGTTAAAAATCCTAATTGGATTAGAATAAGCCTACGGAGGACGAAAATGACCTAAATATTCAACCAATGACACAAACGCACTTATTGGATGCACAAGATTTGTTAAAAACCCTAATTGGATTAGAATAAGCCTAGGGAGGACGAAAATGACCTAAATGTTAATCCAATGACACAAACGCACTTATAGGATGCACAAGATTGGTGAAAAACCTTAATTGGATTAGAATGAGCCTAGGGAGGACGAAAATGACCTAAATGTTAATCCAATGACACAAACGCACTTATTGGATGCACAAGATTGGTGAAAAACCTTAATTGGATTAGAATAAGCCTAGGGAGGACGAAAATGACCTAAATGTTCAACGATTGACACCAAATCACTCATTGGATGCATAAGATTGGTTAAAAACCCGAATTGGATTAGAATAAGCCTAGGGAGGACGAAAATTACCTAAATGTTAATCCAATGACACAAACACACTTATTGGATGCACAAGATTGGTGAAAATTCCTAATTGGATTAGAATAAACCAAGGGAGGACGAAAATGACCTAAATATTCAACCAATGACACAAACGCACTTATTTGATGCACAAGATTGGTTAAAAGAACCCTAATTGGATTAGAATAAGTCGAAGGATAACGAAAAGGACCTAAATGTTAATTCAATAACACAAACGCACTTATTGGAAGCACAAGAGTGGTTAAAAATCATAATTGGATTAGAATAAGCCTAGCGAGGACGAAAATGACCTAAATGTTAATCCAACAACACAAACGCACTTATTGGATGCACAAGATTGGTGAAAAACCATAATTGGATTAGAATAAGCCTAGGGAGGACGAAAATGACCTAAATGTTCAACCAATGACACCAAATCACTCATTGGATGCACAAGATTGGTTAAAAACCCGAATTGGATTAGAATAAGTCTAGGGAGGACAAAAATGACCTAAATGTTCAACCAATGACACAAACGCACTTATTTGATGCACAAGATTGGTTAAAAGAAGCCTAATTGGATTAGAATAAGTCGAAGGATAATGAAAAGGACCTAAATGTTAATTCAATAACACAAACGCACTTATTGGAAGCACAAGATTGGTTAAAAATCCTAATTGGATTAGAATAAGCCTAGGGAGGACGAAAATGACCTAAATGTTAATCCAACAACACAAACGCACTTATTGGATGCATAAGATTGGTGAAAAACCATAATTGGATTAGAATAAGCCCAGGGAGGACGAAAATGGCCTAAATATTCAACCAATGACACCAAATCACTCATTTGATGCACAAGATTGGTTAAAAACCCGGATTGGATTAGAATAAGCCTAGGGAGGACAAAAATGACCTAAATGTTCAACCAATATCACAAAATCACTTATTGGATGCACAAGATTGGTTAAAAGCCCAAATTGGATTAGAATAAGCCTAGGGATGACGAAAATGACCTAAATGTTCAACCAATGACACAAAATCATTTATTGGATGCACAAGATTGGTTTAAAATCCTAATTGGATTAGAATAAGCCTAGGGAGGACGAAAATGACCTAAATGTTCAACCAAAGATACAAAATCACTTATTGGATTCACAAGATTGGTTAAAAATCCTAATTGGATTGGAATAAGCCAACAGAGGACGAAAATGACCTAAATAATCAACCAATGACACAAACGCAAGTATTGGATGCAAAAGATTGGTTAAAAATCCTAATTGGATTACAATAAGCCTACGGAGCACGAAAATGACCTAAATGTTCAACCAATGACACAAACGCACTTATTGGATGCACAAGATTGGTGAAAAACCTTAATTGGATTAGAATAAGCCTAGGGAGGACAAAAATGACCTAAATGTTCAACGATTGACACCAAATCACTCACTGGATGCATAAGATTGGTTAAAAACCCGAATTGGATTAGAATAAGCCTAGGGAGGACGAGAATTACCTACATGTTAATCCAATGACACAAACACACTTATTGGATGCACAAGATTGGTGAAAAACCCTAATTAGATTAGAATAAACCAAGGGAGGACGAAAATGACCTAAATATTCAACCAATGACACAAACGCACTTATTTGATGCACAAGATTGGTTAAAAGAACCCTAATTGGATTAGAATAAGTCGAAGGATAACGAAAAGGACCTAAATGTTAATTCAATAACACAAACGCACTTATTGGAAGCACAAGAGTGGTTAAAAATCATAATTGGATTAGAATAAGCCTAGGGAGGACGAAAATGACCTAAATGTTAATCCAACAACACAAACGCACATATTGGATGCACAAGATTGGTGAAAAACCATAATTGGATTAGAATAAGCCTAGGGAGGACGAAAATGACCTAAATGTTCAACCAATGACACCAAATCACTCATTGGATGCACAAGATTGGTTAAAAACCCGAAATGGATTAGAATAAGCCTAGGGAGGACAAAAATGACCTAAATGTTCAACCAATGACACAAACGCACTTATTTGATGCACAAGATTGGTTAAAAGAACCCTAATTGGATTAGAATAAGTCGAAGGATAACGAAAAGGACCTAAATGTTAATTCAATAACACAAACGCACTTATTGGAAGCACAAGATTGTTTAAAAATCCTAATTGGATTAGAATAAGCCTAGGGAGGACGAAAATGGCCTAAATGTTCAACCAATGACACCAAATCACTCATTTGATGCACAAGATTGGTTAAAAACCCGGATTGGATTAGAATAAGCCTAGGGAGGACAAAAATGACCTAAATGTTCAACCAATAACACAAAATCACTTATTGGATGCACAAGATTGGTTAAAAGCCCTAATTGGATTAGAATAAGCCTAGGGATGACGAAAATGACCTAAATGTTCAACCAATGACACAAAATCATTTATTGGATCCATAAGATTGGTTTAAAATCCTAATTGGATTAGAATAAGCCTAGGGAGGACGAAAATGACCTAAATGTTCAACCAAAGATACAAAATCACTTATTGGATTCACAAGATTGGTTAAACATCCTAATTGGATTGGAATAAGCCAACAGAGGACGAAAATGACCTAAATAATCAACCAATGACACAAACGCAAGTATTGGATGCAAAAGATTGGTTAAAAATCCTAATTGGATTACAATAAGCCTACGGAGGACGAAAATGACCTAAATGTTCAACCAATGACACAAACGCACTTATTGGATGCACAAGATTGGTTAAAAGCCCAAATTGGATTAGAAAAAGCCTAGGGATGACGAAAATGACCTGAATGTTCAACCAATGACACAAAATCACTTATTGGATGCACAAGATTGTTTAAAATCCAAAGTGGATTAGAATAAGCCTAGGGAGGACGAAAATGACCTAAATGTTCAACCAATGACACCAAATCACTAAGTGGATGCACACGATTGGTTAAAAACCCTAAGTGGATTAGAATAAGCATGGGGTGACCGAAAATGACCTAAATGTTCAACCAATGACACAAAATTACTTATTGGATGCACAAGATTGGTTAAAAACCTTAATTGGATTAGAATAAGCCTAGGGAGGACGAAAATGACCTAAATGTTCAACCAATGAAACCAAATCACTCATTGGATGCACAAGATTGGTTAAAAACCCGAAATGGATTAGAATAAGCCTAGGGAGGACAAAAATGACCTAAATGTTCAACCAATGACACAAACGCACTTATTTGATGCACAAGATTGGTTAAAAGAACCCTAATTGGATTAGAATAAGTCGAAGGATAACGAAAAGGACCTAAATGTTAATTCAATAACACAAACGCACTTATTGGAAGCACAAGATTGTTTAAAAATCCTAATTGGATTAGAATAAGCCTAAGGAGGACGAAAATGACCTAAATGTTAATCCAACAACACAAACGCACTTATTGGATGCATAAGATTGGTGAAAAACCATAATTGGATTAGAATAAGCCCAGGGAGGACGAAAATGGCCTAAATGTTCAACCAATGACACCAAGTCACTCATTTGATGCACAAGATTGGTTAAAAACCCGGATTGGATTAGAATAAGCCTAGGGAGGAAAAAATGACCTAAATGTTCAACCAATAACACAAAATCACTTATTGGATGCACAAGATTGGTTAAAAGCCCTAATTGGATTAGAATAAGCCTAGGGATGACGAAAATGACCTAAATGTTCAACCAATGACACAAAATCATTTATTGGATCCACAAGGTTGGTTTAAAATCCTAATTGGATTAGAATAAGCCTAGGGAGGACGAAAATGACCTAAATGTTCAACCAAAGATACAAAATCACTTATTGGATTCACAAGATTGGTTAAACATCCTAATTGGATTGGAATAAGCCAACAGAGGACGAAAATGACCTAAATAATCAACCAATGACACAAACGCAAGTATTGGATGCAAAAGATTGGTTAAAAATCCTAATTGGATTACAATAAGCCTACGGAGGACGAAAATGACCTAAATGTTCAACCAATGACACAAACGCACTTATTGGATGCACAAGATTGGTTAAAAGCCCAAATTGGATTAGAAAAAGCCTAGGGATGACGAAAATGACCTGAATGTTCAACCAATGACACAAAATCACTTATTGGATGCACGAGATTGTTTAAAATCCAAAGTGGATTAGAATAAGCCTAGGGAGGACGAAAATGACCTAAATGTTCAACCAATGACACCAAATCACTAAGTGGATGCACACGATTGGTTAAAAACCCTAAGTGGATTAGAATAAGCATGGGGTGACCGAAAATGACCTAAATGTTCAACCAATGACACAAAATCACTTATTGGATGCACAAGATTGGTTAAAAACCTTAATTGGATTAGAATAAGCCTTGGGAGGACAAAAATGACCTAAATGTTCAACCAATGACACAAAATTACTTATTGGATGCACAAGATTTGTTAAAAACCCGAATTGGATTAGAATAAGCCTAGGGAAGACAAAAATGACCTAAATGTTCAACCAATGACACAAAATCAATTATTGGATGCACAAGATTGTTTAAAAACCCTAAATGGATTAGAATAAGCCTAGGGAGGACGAAAATGACCTAAATGTTCAACCAATGACACAAAATCACTTATTGGATGCACAAGATTGGTTAAAAGTCCTAATTGGATTAGAATAAGCCTAGGGAGGACAAAAATATCCTAAATGTTCAACCAATGACACAAAATCACTTATTGGATGCACAAGATTGGTTAAAAGTCCTAATTGGATTAGAATAAGCCTAGGGATGACGAAAATGACCTAAATGTTCAACCAATGACACAAAATCACTTGTTGGATGCACAAGATTGGTTAAAAATCCTAATTGGATTAGAATAAGCCTTGGGAGGACGAAAATGACCTAAATATTCAACCAATGACACAAAATTACTTATTGGATGCACCAGATTGGTTAAAAACCGTAATAGGACTACAATAAGCCTAGGGAGGACGAAAATGACCTAATTGTTCAACCAATGAAACAAAATCACTCATTGGATGCACAGATTGGTTAAAAAACCCTAATTGGATTAGAACAAGCCTAGGGTGGACAAAAATGACCTAAATGATCAACCAATAACACAAAATCACTTATTGGATGCACAAAATTTGGTTAAAAGCCCTAATTAGATTAGAATAAGCCTAGGGATGACGAAAATGACCTAAATGTTCAACCAATGACACAAAATCACTTATTGGATGCACAAGATTGGTTAAAAATCCTAATTGGATTAGAATAAGCTTAGGGAGGACGAAAATGACCTAAATGTTCAACCCATGACACAAAATCACTTATTGGATACACAAGATTGGTTAAAAATCCTAATTGGATTAGAATAAGCCTACGGAGGACGAAAATGACCTAAATATTCAACCAATGACACAAACGCACTTATTGGATGCACAAGATTTGTTAAAAACCCTAATTGGATTAGAATAAGCCTAGGGAGGACGAAAATGACCTACATGTTCAAACAATGACACAAACGCACTTATTGAATGCACAAGATTGGTTAAAAACCCTATTTGGATTAGAATAAGCCTAGGGAGGAGGAAAATGACCTTAATGTTAAACCAATGACACAAATTCACTTATTGGATGCACAAGATTGGTTAAAAAACCCTAATTGGATTAGAATAAGTTGAAGGATGACGAAAATGACCTAAATGTTAATTCAATGACACAAACGCACATATTGGATGCACAAGATTGATTAAAAACCCTAATTGGATTAGAATAAGCATAGGGAGGACGAAAATGACCTAAATGTTAATCCAATGACACAAACACACTTATTGGATGCACAAGATTGGTGAAAAACCTTAATTGGATTAGAATGAGCCTAGGGAGGACGAAAATGACCTAAATGTTAATCCAATGACACAAACGCACTTATTGGATGCACAAGATTGGTGAAAAACCTTAATTGGATTAGAATAAGCCTAGGGAGGACGAAAATGACCTAAATGTTCAACGATTGACACCAAATCACTCATTGGATGCATAAGATTGGTTAAAAACCCGAATTGGATTAGAATAAGCCTAGGGAGGACGAAAATTACCTAAATGTTAATCCAATGACACAAACACACTTATTGGATGCACAAAATTGGTGAAAAACTCTAATTGGATTAGAATAAACCAAGGGAGGACGAAAATGACCTAAATATTCAACCAATGACACAAACGCACTTATTTGATGCACAAGATTGGTTAAAAGAACCCTAATTGGATTAGAATAAGTCGAAGGATAACGAAAAGGACCTAAATGTTAATTCAATAACACAAACGCACTTATTGGAAGCACAAGAGTGGTTAAAAATCATAATTGGATTAGAATAAGCCTAGGGAGGACGAAAATGACCTAAATGTTAATCCAACAACACAAACGCACTTATTGGATGCACAAGATTGGTGAAAAACCATAATTGGATTAGAATAAGCCTAGGAAGGACGAAAATGACCTAAATGTTCAACCAATGACACCAAATCACTCATTGGATGCACAAGATTGGTTAAAAACCCGAATTGGATTAGAATAAGCCTAGGGAGGACAAAAATGACCTAAATGTTCAACCAATGACACAAACGCACTTATTTGATGCACAAGATTGGTTAAAAGAACCCTAATTGGATTAGAATAAGTCGAAGGATAACGAAAAGGACCTAAATGTTAATTCAATAACACAAACGCACTTATTGGAAGCACAAGAGTGGTTAAAAATCATAATTGGATTAGAATAAGCCTAGGGAGGACGAAAATGACCTAAATGTTAATCCAACAACACAAACGCACATATTGGATGCACAAGATTGGTGAAAAACCATAATTGGATTAGAATAAGCCTAGGGAGGACGAAAATGACCTAAATGTTCAACCAATGACACCAAATCACTCATTGGATGCACAAGATTGGTTAAAAACCCGAAATGGATTAGAATAAGCCTAGGGAGGACAAAAATGACCTAAATGTTCAACCAATGACACAAACGCACTTATTTGATGCACAAGATTGGTTAAAAGAACCCTAATTGGATTAGAATAAGTCGAAGGATAACGAAAAGGACCTAAATGTTAATTCAATAACACAAACGCACTTATTGGAAGCACAAGATTGTTTAAAAATCCTAATTGGATTAGAATAAGCCTAGGGAGGACGAAAATGACCTAAATGTTAATCCAACAACACAAACGCACTTATTGGATGCATAAGATTGGTAAAAAACCATAATTGGATTAGAATAAGCCCAGGGAGGACGAAAATGGCCTAAATGTTCAACCAATGACACCAAATCACTCATTTGATGCACAAGATTGGTTAAAAACCCGGATTGGATTAGAATAAGCCTAGGGAGGACAAAAATGACCTAAATGTTCAACCAATAACACAAAATCACTTATTGGATGCACAAGATTGGTTAAAAGCCCTAATTGGATTAGAATAAGCCTAGGGATGACGAAAATGACCTAAATGTTCAACCAATGACACAAAATCATTTATTGGATCCACAAGATTGGTTTAAAATCCTAATTGGATTAGAATAAGCCTAGGGAGGACGAAAATGACCTAAATGTTCAACCAAAGATACAAAATCACTTATTGGATTCACAAGATTGGTTAAACATCCTAATTGGATTGGAATAAGCCAACAGAGGACGAAAATGACCTAAATAATCAACCAATGACACAAAGCAAGTATTGGATGCAAAAGATTGGTTAAAAATCCTAATTGGATTACAATAAGCCTACGGAGGACGAAAATGACCTAAATGTTCAACCAATGACACAAACGCACTTATTGGATGCACAAGATTGGTTAAAAGCCCAAATTGGATTAGAAAAAGCCTAGGGATGACGAAAATGACCTGAATGTTCAACCAATGACACAAAATCACTTATTGGATGCACAAGATTGTTTAAAATCCAAAGTGGATTAGAGTAAGCCTAGGGAGGACGAAAATGACCTAAATGTTCAACCAATGACACCAAATCACTAAGTGGATGCACACGATTGGTTAAAAACCCTAAGTGGATTAGAATAAGCATGGGGTGACCGAAAATGACCTAAATGTTCAACCAATGACACAAAATCACTTATTGGATGCACAAGATTGGTTAAAAACCTTAATTGGATTAGAATAAGCCTAGGGAGGACGAAAATGACCTAAATGTTCAACCAATGACACCAAATCACTCATTGGATGCACAAGATTGGTTAAAAACCCGAAATGGATTAGAATAAGCCTAGGGAGGACAAAAATGACCTAAATGTTCAACCAATGACACAAACGCACTTATTTGATGCACAAGATTGGTTAAAAGAACCCTAATTGGATTAGAATAAGTCGAAGGATAACGAAAAGGACCTAAATGTTAATTCAATAACACAAACGCACTTATTGGAAGCACAAGATTGTTTAAAAATCCTAATTGGATTAGAATAAGCCTAGGGAGGACGTAAATGACCTAAATGTTAATCCAACAACACAAACGCACTTATTGGATGCATAAGATTGGTGAAAAACCATAATTGGATTAGAATAAGCCCAGGGAGGACGAAAATGGCCTAAATGTTCAACCAATGACACCAAATCACTCATTTGATGCACAAGATTGGTTAAAAACCCGGATTGGATTAGAATAAGCCTAGGGAGGACAAAAATGACCTAAATGTTCAACCAATAACACACAATCACTTATTGGATGCACAAGATTGGTTAAAAGCCTAATTGGATTAGAATAAGCCTAGGGATGACGAAAATGACCTAAATGTTCAACCAATGACACAAAATCATTTATTGGATCCACAAGGTTGGTTTAAAATCCTAATTGGATTAGAATAAGCCTAGGGAGGACGAAAATGACCTAAATGTTCAACCAAAGATACAAAATCACTTATTGGATTGACAAGATTGGTTAAACATCCTAATTGGATTGGAATAAGCCAACAGAGGACGAAAATGACCTAAATAATCAACCAATGACACAAACGCAAGTATTGGATGCAAAAGATTGGTTAAAAATCCTAATTGGATTACAATAAGCCTACGGAGGACGAAAATGACCTAAATGTTCAACCAATGACACAAACGCACTTATTGGATGCACAAGATTGGTTAAAAGCCCAAATTGGATTAGAAAAAGCCTAGGGATGACGAAAATGACCTGAATGTTCAACCAATGACTCAAAATCACTTATTGGATGCACAAGATTGTTTAAAATCCAAAGTGGATTAGAATAAGCCTAGGGAGGACGAAAATGACCTAAATGTTCAACCAATGACACCAAATCACTAAGTGGATGCACACGATTGGTTAAAAACCCTAAGTGGATTAGAATAAGCATGGGGTGACCGAAAATGACCTAAATGTTCAACCAATGACACAAAATCACTTATTGGATGCACAAGATTGGTTAAAAACCTTAATTGGATTAGAATAAGCCTTGGGAGGACAAAAATGACCTAAATGTTCAACCAATGACACAAAATTACTTAATTGATGCACAAGATTTGTTAAAAACCCGAATTGGATTAGAATAAGCCTAGGGAAAACAAAAATGACCTAAATGTTCAACCAATGACACAAAATCAATTATTGGATGCACAAGATTGTTTAAAAACCCTAAATGGATTATAATAAGCCTAGGGAGGACGAAAATGACCTAAATGTTCAACCAATGACACAAAATCACTTATTGGATGCACAAGATTGGTTAAAAGTCCTAATTGGATTAGAATAAGCCTAGGGATGACAAAAATATCCTAAATGTTCAACCAATGACACAAAATCACTTATTGGATGCACAAGATTGGTTAAAAGTCCTAATTGGATTAGAATAAGCCTAGGGATGACGAAAATGACCTAAATGTTCAACCAATGACACAAAATCACTTGTTGGATGCACAAGATTGGTTAAAAATCCTAATTGGATTAGAATAAGCCTTTGAGGATGAAAATGACCTTAATATTCAACCAATGACAAAAAATTACTTATTGGATGCACCAGATTGGTTAAAAACCGTAATAGGACTACAATAAGCCTAGGGAGGACGAAAATGACCTAATTGTTCAACCAATGAAACAAAATCACTCATTGGATGCACAGATTGGTTAAAAAACCCTAATTGGATTAGAACAAGCCTAGGGTGGACAAAAATGACCTAAATGATCAACCAATAACACAAAATCACTTATTGGATGCACAAAATTTTGTTAAAAGCCCTAATTAGATTAGAATAAGCCTAGGGATGACGAAAATGACCTAAATGTTCAACCAATGACACAAAATCACTTATTGGATGCACAAGATTGGTTAAAAATCATAATTGGATTAGAATAAGCTTAGGGAGGACGAAAATGACCTAAATGTTCAACCCATGACACAAAATCACTTATTGGATACACAAGATTGGTTAAAAATCCTAATTGGATTAGAATAAGCCTACGGAGGACGAAAATGACCTAAATATTCAACCAATGACACAAACGCACTTATTGGATGCACAAGATTTGTTAAAAACCCTAATTGGATTAGAATAAGCCTAGGGAGGACGAAAATGACCTAAATGTTCAACCAAAGATACAAAATCACTTATTGGATTCACAAGATTGGTTAAAAATCCTAATTGGATTGGAATAAGCCAACGGAGGACGAAAATGACCTAAATAATCAACCAATGACACAAACGCAAGTATTGGATGCAAAAGATT